>OX637318.1:17590895-18190895 GCA_951799385.1 Hyppa rectilinea | reverse complement strand
GGTTACAAACACTTATCGTAACTTGTTCATACATCGGCGCATAGTTAAAGCTAGAGTTAAACATGTTTGTAATGCTAAAAAGAAAAATCAACATAGAAATAAAATTTTCATGAACGATTCTATGACATATAAAAATAATGTCAATGTAAGATTTAGACGTCTTCAGAAAATGACTTTGTATGTCAGAAGAATTAAAATGAAAAAGTTTGTTTCCAAAATTATGACCAAAAGAGGTCATAGGAAAACTCGTAAACCTTTTGAAAATAAATTTGCTTTTTTACAGTATGGGTTTACAAAATCAAATAGAAAGAGGTTTCGAAACATTTTTAGTAGATGGAAATTTTTACTTTTTAGAATTATATAATTACGACTCCAAATAGTTTTCATATCATGTCGCTGCATAATTTTTGAGATAAGTAGTAGCGAACAAAAACTTTTTACAGCTAAATAGGTTAAAGACTTTTCTTTTTTATGTTGATAATTAATTGTCAGTTTTAGACATATTTGCCACTTGTTGACATGTCTGTCATGTCAAGCAGATGTAACAATAATGACCGGGGGGGGACTAATGATTATGCGCAGCGACGTAGTCAGCATAATGCTCTAATCAATTGTGCTATAAATAACATAAAAAGGCGCAAGTTAAGCAGAAAGCGGCTTACGATAAGAGAGCAAAGATAAAAAACTTTGTGCCAAATCGGTTGGTTATGGTTTATACGCCGAGGCGAGTAACTGATAAGAGCCTAAAATTATGTAGGTTATATAAGGGCCCTTATCAAATAGTTCGGAGATTATCGAATGTAAATTATGTTATCAGATTGAATAGAAGGAGCAAAGACATTATACATGTAAATAGATTAAAACCCTTTTATGTTAGGATTTAATTGGCAATACTTAGATGTCGTCTGTCGACATGTCAGTCATGACGATGTCACGTAGTTGTAAACATGCTGGATTCATTATTGTAGCTTGGATTTAAGATATAGTTTATTGATGCATATCTCTTTGTGTTTATTGCATATTATGGTGATCAAAAATGTATGAGACGCTGCCGGATGAGCGTGTGGGAGACACACCTCGCCGCGTCAAAGCGTCAGAGGGAGCGACACTTCGTCTTCATATTTCTCTAGTGCCTTATGAGATTAGCATGATCGTGCTCCAGAGCATTTTAACGTGTTCATCTTGAGAGAAGGGGTGACACCCGTCCTGAGTTGAGGCCTACTTTGCTAACGGGGCGTAGCCTTGCAAAGTGTGTCAGGTTGACACAATTGGTCTAACTGAGGATGGGGTACCCATATCTTGGTACCCGTATGGTAGTTTCACATCTGGAGTGTGGGCATGAAATGTTTTTATTGGTAACCTTTTCGTCTCAGTCTTTCCCTCTCTCTGACGCAATAGCGTTCGACGGAGTGTAGGATGCCGACGTCTAGTCTTCTTTGCAGTCAACCCCTTCAGGGTCGATATGAACTTTCATATCATTGTTTGTTTTAGTAGGCTGGCTGCACCCTTTGCCCCGGGTTTTGGTGCAGTGGGGTTCAAACTGGCCTAGCGTTAGATTGTGTGCACATTGGCACACATTAATGCATTCATGGACTCTTGTGATGTCGTAAGATTCGCTTTGCCAGAGTTGAGCCTGCCTTTGCAAAGGCCAGACCTTACATGTAGATTCTCCCGGGGTTAGGTAAAATCATGTTAGGCTAGGTAGGGATAGGAATAGATAGATTCGAATGCCAAGAGTAAAAGGGCTTAGTTATTTTAAAACTAAGTGTTCCCTTTTACTCAAGGGGGGCGTAGCTGATGTAGAGCCTTAGAGTAAAACCTTATGTTGTACATGGCTGGTAAATATCTGACGGCATTCGAACCTTTCAAATGTATTAAGAATAGATTAGGATTTGATATATTCTGGACTTTACGTCTGGCAGCGCGCCTAGACAGATGTATTCGTTATAACAAAGTGCAAATATATTGATTCGTTGAGTTTATTACGGGTTTCTCTTCGTAATACTAGAAGCCCCTCACACATTACACGCTCTACCACTGAGCCCCCTTAGTAGAGGATCTTCCATCCTCTACAGTACTTAACTGTTTTTTTCTCTCTCTGTCACTTTAATGTTTTTTAGACTAACCATTTCACTTTTATTGTTAAAGTGCTAACATCAAAAATTGTTTTTTTTTTAACTAAAACCGTGCTTAGTTTATATCTTATAAATTGGAAATCTCCCTGACACGTACGACAACTTCAACCTAGGTGGTCCTACAAGACCTGCGACTGAACACAACTTACGACGCTATTATTTATAGCCTATTGATTCAGCATAAACATATACTTTATTAAACGTTGGGGTCCTCTGCCTGTACTTAACAACATTATGGCAGCAGACATAAGTGGCCTCCGGCGGCACTTATTAGCCAAACCACCACGTTTGCTATGACTGGCAACACAATTACACACAACATACATATTACCTATGTCTTTGATCAAATCATCAGTTTGTAACGTGCAAAGAAAAAATTGCTACTACAGTAACATAAACTAGTCCTTATCTGGTTGATATAGGGGTTGTCATGACTGCAAATGGGATGTTTTCCTTAATACCATACAATTGAATGAAGTAAAAAAAGTTTAGCTATTATATAAATGTGTGTCCGGGTGCTGACGGGTCATTTGTGGACAAGATGATGACAAAGTGGTGTTTGTTGCTGGTTGTCATGGCGACCGTCACCAGCTCGGTGATGGGAACCGCCGAGGTGATGAGCCACGTCACCGCACATTTTGGAAAGGCGCTTGAAGAGTGTAGGGAGGAGGTAAGTAATATATAAGCATTCTATTTAAATGTAGTATTATAGTTTGGCTAAATACCATCAACTTGGATTGTGGGGTTGGTTATAATATTATCAATATTGATATATCTAGAATAAAATCTGAATCTGTACTCCCCTTGACACACTGACACGTATTTGCAGCATCTCTGATCCGAACCACAGAAAATACCAAAGCCCCTGTCGATCCTTATTCAGCATTTCTGTACTCCAGTCTAAAATTGTCTTCTAAGTCTCCAGATTAATAAAACCTGGAATAGAATTACAACCATACGGACATTCTAATCTCCAAGCACAATTATTATGTTCTCCAGTCAGGATTGTCGGCTGAAGTCCTGGAGGAGTTCCAGCACTTCTGGCGCGAGGACTTTGAGGTGGTGCACCGCGAGTTGGGCTGCGCCATCATCTGCATGTCCAACAAGTTCTCTCTGCTGCAGGACGACAGCAGGATGCACCACGTCAACATGCACGACTATGTCAAGGGTTTCCCTAATGGTTCGTTCCGCTCTTACAGGCATCATTAAAACACACCCTGTGTTTGAGACAGGGCAATTAAGGCGGCTTAAAATCAAAATGAAAAGTAATTTATTCACACTAGTCAAATTAGGTAAGGCAGTATCTTAAATCGCCCACCACCTCACTCGCCACTGCCTCACCAGGAAACTGTACAAACTTCTCAGCAGCACAGCTGCCCGTTCAGTTGGAAGAACGAGAACTTGATTCTATATAATAAATAATATATGCATGTTTGTATAAGTGTGTGTACTTTAACGGGTACAGGAACCGTAATAAGGGGACCGCTTGTTACTTTTTGAGTAATTGCTAATGGCTAAAGTTATCAGATTTTGGAAAAATTATACATCAGTTAGAAAACCCTCAATTCGTTTAACGTACCTATAAGATTTAGAAAAAAACTAAAACAGCTTTTTTTCTAAGTCAAGATAAAAATGAAGAAATCCCGAATTCGATTAAATAACAGGTACTGCAGCAACTGCACGCAGTTGCATTGTCTCACAATACCAGCTTTCAAGAGGTCGTGATCTACTCACGGCTCGGTATTGCATGTACCATGTGATGTTCAGTTGTCTTCATTCACGCCATCATACCTGAGCCTTGTCTTCCAAATCATTGTACTCCAATACATAGTTCATTCAACAAAGTCTGTGCAACTTTGTTTAACAATACATTGCAAATTATTCTATCTAGTTTCAAAAATTGCATTTCCTTCATGTTACTCCTATTTATTTGGCCGCTCCATGGTGAGTTATTGTGGTGGTCGACGTTATTTACTGCCACGGAATACATGCAACTGAAACAAAGGTCACGCGATCCAATCTGTCAGCCATATTGTTTTTTGCTGAAATTTATCGCGAAACTAACTGCAAAATTAAAAGCTAATGTTCCAGGTAAAGGGCTACATAGAACAGACTTGATTGTTGCAAGAAGTTAAAGTAAGAAGTGCTTGCAATACGTTGTTATCTAACAAAAACTATAGCAGGCTGTAGAAATCCAAGGGAAAAGAAACATTGATCAACTAGAGAAACAATTTAATATCGTTGTGTAACACTATCGCAATAAGTAGCTACATGTGGATATGGGCTCATGAAACTAGGCTCCATATGTGACTAAACGTGATACAAATAATGTCTCAAAAAAAATGTGTCTGCACTTGTCACCAATGATCCTCGCATAGCTCGTGGCATGTCATACATAATCCATCATCTTCCTGTTCCCACCACAGGCGAACTCCTCTCGGAAAAACTGGTGGAACTGATCCACAACTGCGAGAAGAAGTACGACAGCATAACAGATGACTGTGACCGTGTTGTGAAGGTCGCTGCCTGCTTCAAAGTGGACGCCAAGGGGGCCGGCATCGCGCCCGAAGTCGCCATGATTGAAGCCGTCATGGAGAAGTACTGATGATGAGGATGAACCGGCTTGAATTCGACTATTGACTGCTTTTTTTAGTTTTAGTAATGCATGATAAAAAATACAAAAAAATAAGAATTGTTTTGTAGTTTATTAAATTTTGTTGTGATAATGTGTTTAGAGTTTCCGTTTTTGATCCGTGAAGTTTCCTAATACCTAATATTATGAAGGCGAAGCTAATAGCCATATCCTGACATGATAGATACTTGCAATGCAATGAATTAACCCTCAAACAAACGTCACATCTCGGATGGCTCCTGAACCAATACTTGATTAAGTACCTCAATTCTATCTATATGAACATTATTTTCTACCTTTGTCTAAATAGATTGATGTTGTAGGCATGAAACACCGCTATTTATTTATTTATATTCAATCGTCAAGCAACAGTGGACTCAAAATGTACTAACATTTTGCCAAATATGTTTCTTAACAACTAAGTTCTAAACATAATCTACACACTACCTAACACTGCCCTATAGTTATGAGAATCCCCGCTACACCGATGTGGAAAGCTTGCATCAGCGATTGACACACAAGCAGGCCAGTCTGCTCGCTGAACGCTGTAGTATAGTATAATGTTGGGGCTGGTCCTCACTTGGCGGACCAGGGAGGCGCATCTTTTTTTATTGTAGCTATACAGTCGACACGAGCATCAGCAATCATCCCAGAAGCGCTACAGAAGCGGAACAGCCCTATTATTAAATTGAATAAATGACTACACTTAGTCTAGCCACAGATTGCACGTATAAAATGAGGTGTAATATGCACGTAATAAAGGTATTTTGACTAATCTGGAGCTACGTGCAAACCTGCGAGCGACCATATTAGCTATCGCCGACAGCCTCCTTGCTCTTTTAATATCATCATCATCTCTGAGGTCAATCAAGACAAGACAAGATCATTCGCAAGGGTATTACCTACTATTATATTACCCTACAAGCAAAATAATGCTTAATAATCTATATATATGTCACCGTTAGATTGTAAAGATCGTTAGATTACAATCTATCTAAGCGAGATTGTAAACTATCGATAGATTGTGAACCGTATCATTATGATTGCAATTTGACTCATTATTCTTCGCTATATTGTAATCTACCGAAGTAAAACCGTTAAATTACAATCTGAATAAAAATAATCTCTTTTTTCCATATTTTTTTCTATATAATCTAGTCGTTTCTGGCACTCGCCGGCCGCTGCCGCGGCACCGCTCGCTTCGCTCGCTCGGCTCGTGCGTAGGTGGTCACAGTTTTAACCTAACCTAACCATTTTTTTAAACGTCCTACGCCGGTTCACAATTTGACCGCTTCCCATCGATAGATTACAATCAAGCGAAAAATGATGCGTTAAATTGCAATCATAATGATACGGTTCACAATCTATCGATAGTTTACAATCTTACTAGATAGATTGTAATATAACGATGTTTACAATCTTACGGTGACATATATATATACATTTAATAAAACAGTAAAAAAACTGTGTCTGTACATTGAATATATTAAAAAAAAATAATTGAGGAGGGTTTAGAAACAGTAATAGAGCACGAATCCAAAAAAAAATTTGTCTGTTTGTCTGTTTGTCTGTATGTCTGTTTGTCTGTTTGTTTGTACACGCTAATCTTCGGAGCTACTGGACGGATTGGAATGTTTTTTTTTTGTTGTATAGGTATTAAGTCTGGGCAACATATAGGCTATAATTTATCTTGGAAACTTGAACACCTGATGCAGAACCGCAACAGACCAGCTAAACTATAAGAGATACAAAAATGATACCATAGCAAAAATTGTTCCACGTGATGAGCATTATCTGCTGAGAGAATTAATTTGAAGATCTGGAACACCTGATGTGGAACTCCAAGAGCCCATCTACTCTATAACATATATAGGAATGATGTCTTAGCGAAAGTTGTTCAGCCTGATGAGCACTCTCTGTTGACGTATAAAAATTGAAGATCTGGAACACTTGTTGTGGAACTCCAAGAGCCCAGCTACACCATAACACATATAGGAATGACGTCTTAGCAAAAAGTTGTTCGGTCTAATGGGCATTTCCTGTTGACTTATAAAAATCGAAGATCTGGAACACCTGTTGTGGAACTCCAAGAGCCTAGCTACAACATAACACATATAGGAATTACGTCTAAGCAAAAGTTGTTCAATCTGATGGGCATTTCCTGTTGACTTATAAAAATCGAAGATCAAAAACATCTGATGTGGAAATCAAAGCTATCACTAATTTTACTGTGTAATTATAAAATAACATAAACTGGGCGTACCTGCACGCGGTAAAGGCGGTAACAGTTTAGGACTTATTTTCGATGACGATGGTATATCATTGAAAATTTGACTCTACTGGCCAAAACTCCTATTTATTTCTTTTATTTTATCGTATGAATATGCCTTCGGGCTTATGTTGTTTGAGTGTTTAATTTCCTTTTCCATTTATCTTCGTGACACGGTAGCCTACCCGGTAACGCAGGGGAGCAGTCATTTAAATTTAGATTTTTATTGATCAGGTCTTCACAATAAAACTATGACCATGCCTAGAAAGATGTCAAATCTTTCCCAATGTTTCAAGAGAGCTAAAAGATTGAGGATCATAAGATCCCAAGAATCTATCGAAGAGCGTCAGGAGAGACGTGATGCTGTTCGAGAACATTAGGCTGCAACTCGCTCCGTGGAAACCTCTTCGGGTAATGAAGCAAGCCTGCGTTCTCAGCGTATTCATTAGGTCTCTAGAGACCTAATGAATACGCTGAGAGAGACAATAATACAATATACAATGAGACTGACCGCTGATCGTGAACGTCATGTATTGTCTCGCGAGTCAGATACGTTCACGGAAAGAGAATTACGCTTGAGTTCCAAGCGTATCTACGCATCGACTTCTAGGTCTCTAGAGACAAGTGGGGCACGTGATGTGATTCTGACTACCCGTAACAACTGTCAAAGATCCACAAATGGCCCGGACCAACGGCTTAACGTGCTTTCCGAGGCAAGGAGGAGTCTCGATGTGTAAAGATGGTTACCCCCCATTCACGAACCAACCCCGGCAAGCGTAGCTTAACCTGATGGGTCGATCCGTGCGACTGATATTACATAGCCACGAGCTCCTCAATTTTGTTATTCTAAGTATATAGTTTAATAAGTGTAATTTCTTAACTGTCGCATTAGGGTAAACCCTGTAATAATAGAGTAAGATGTTATAAATAAATAAATAAATAATTCCTTTCCGGAAAAATATTGAAAATTCGCAGCATTACTCATAGACTAAGAATATCGTAAGAAATGCTATATCGCCGCCCCCGGAGAATAAAATGATAATTGCCATTACCATAGTTTTATTGTTATGCCATTTTTGAAACCTACGGAGCCTAATACATCTACTTAATTTTTTTTGTGATATTTCTCCTCTAATTCACAAAGTTATAAGATAATACAATAATATTCACTACTTTTTCCCAGAACAGATGCGTACTAGAAAAAAAAGATAGTATAATGATAGTGAAACAGTTTCTTTACAAATAAGTGACAATAACGTTTGCAATAATATTCTCGAAAAAACGAATCGGCGAAATAATGATGAACGCCATTATCATTTTGTTCTCGTAAAAATATGGCTAGGCGCGGCGACTAACATGTCCTTAGTAAAATGGTACGATTAATACGGTGCAACGAAATATTATATTGCCATTCTTTTCTGTCATATGAGTAAGAGGACGATAGAAAGTAATAGCACAATAACTCGATGCGTTAGGTTCCCGACACGTGGCAATGTTTGTTTACGTAATTTAGTGTATTCTAAATTATACGCAATTATAATGAATGCAAAAGTTCATGGTGAGAAGTACAGTGTGAAAGAAATGTCGCAAAATGAGTTCATCATCATTCTCCTGCCCTTATCCCAATTTATTTGGGGTCGGCGCAACATGTCTTCTTCTTCCATACTTCCCTATTATTCGTCATCTCGGTAGTCACTCTAGCTCCTTTCTAGCCATATCATCTTTCACACAATCCATCCATCGTTTCTTTGGTCTTCCTCTACTTGTATAGCTATCCACATTCATACTCACAACTTTCCTGACAACATTTTCCTTATTCCTCCGCATAACATGCCCATACCATAACAACCGATTTCCACACAACTTTTCAGTCACCGGTGTCACTTTCAGACTTCCTCTTAAATACTCATTACGTATTCTATCCATTCGCGTAACACCACACATCCCTCTTAGCATTCTTATCTCAGCTGCATGCAATTATTGTCTTTCATTCATTCCTTTTGTGGCCCAACAAGACCACCCATCCATACAAGACGGCAGGTCTAACCATGCTTTTAGAAATCTTCCCCTTAAGTTTAAGGGGAATGCGGGAGTCACAAATTGTGCCCGTGACCTGCCGCCATTTCATCCACCCAGTGATAATTCTATGCTTAACAGTCTGATCTATTTCGCCATCGCTTTGCACAAGTGAACCGAGATACCGAAAGTCGGAGCAAACTGGGAGAAGCGTGCCATCAAGCGCTATGACCCCAGAACTGGAGAGACCGCCGAAATCGCAGAACATGTACTCAGTTTTGGTTCTGCTGATTTTCAGGCCAACAAGTTTCCATTGCCATTTCTCCAGTCTGCTCTGGATCTCAGGTCCATCTTCACCGACAAGAACGATGTCGTCGGCAAATAGCATGCACCATGGTGCCTCTTCCTGTATGTCCGCCGTTAAAGCATCCATAATCAAAAGGAAGAGGTAAGGGCTTGAAGCCGACCCCTGGTGCAAGCCTACCGCCACATTGAACTAACTGGTCGGTGTTGCCAGCAGCCGATCGAACGTAGGTACGGGATTGGCTGTACATAGCACGAATTAACTCTACATACTTCCCGGGCACACCATTCTCTTTCAAGGCCCACCACACGACATCCCGAGGTACCCTATCATACGCTTTCTCTAGATCAATGAACACCATGTGCAAGTTTTTGTGTGCACGTCTGTACTTCTCGCACAATTGGCGGAGCGCAAAAGTGGCGTCCACTGTTCCTCGACCTGGCATAAACCCAAACTGGTTTGGGGTAATCTCACTCTCCTCTCGCAATCTTTTCTCTATTATTTTCTCTCATACCTTCATACTATGGGACATGAGCTTTATCCCTCGATAGTTGTTGCAGTCCTGTACATCACCTTTATTCTTGAAGATGGGCACTAGCGAACTATTGCACCATTCTTGTGGGGTGATCCCACAAGAATGGTGCAATAGTTCGCTCCTTCTTGCAACAACTTATTGAAGAATAAAGTCTGCCACATACATCCATCTTCTTTTAAACACTTCCATACTTCTACTGGTATATCATCTGGGCCCATGGCCTTTCCATTCTTCATACTTTGAACTTCCTTTCTTACTTCATCCATGCTAATTTCCCTTACCAAACCCATATTTGC
Organism: Hyppa rectilinea; assembly: GCA_951799385.1. Lineage (NCBI taxonomy): Eukaryota > Metazoa > Arthropoda > Insecta > Lepidoptera > Noctuidae > Hyppa > Hyppa rectilinea. The sequence continues at coordinate 18,180,708 of OX637318.1, read as the reverse complement.
TTGTACCTCGTTGAGCACACCATTCCATTCATTCTCTTCGTTCATTAGCTTTTCAAAATACACCTTCCATCGTTCTTTTATTTCGTCATCATTGCACAGAACCTTACCGGCGTCGTCTTTCATACACTTAATCTGAACCGCAAAATGAGTTCATAGATATAAAAGAATTGATTAAAAACAAGAACTGGGTCAAAGATGAAGAAGGACAGAAAATATCATGGTCTAAAATAATGGAAGTAAGCGTTTTGAATTCACAGCCAACAATTTTACGTTTTAAATATGATTTTGATGCCGATTATTCTCAACTTAATGTCGAACCGCATCAAAAAATTACGCAAAGAAGCAAACGAAACTCCCGGCAAACAGTAAACAATACTTCAGTCTCTTTTACTGAGCCTCAATTGAAACTAGCTTACGACAAACCGCTACCACTAAGCAAGGCTTTACACGCCGACCTTAAGAGTCTATGTATGACAGAAGCAATCCGGAGTACTACCATGGCTTTTACGATTCACATACTTGTATCGATGGTTCTGAAGACCATGTACATGATGATTATGATGATGATCAAGAAGACTGATTTTTATTAATGTTTACTGTGTTTATTTTTAATATAGTAACAGTTGGTTACTTTAATATTGTTTTATTAAATACCCCAGAATAAAAGTTCATGGTTCTATTACCGAATAATGCTTGTCCAATATTAACGAGAATAAAATTGTAATGGATTATATTTTCCGAATATTTGGCCTACATTATTCATTGAATATTATTGTAATGCACTATAAATAATAAATAAATAAATAAAATAGCCTTTATTGATTCCTTACTTAACAAATGAAATATTGAAATAAAAATAAAGTAAAATGTTAGTACGTACTTATCATATAATATTAAATTGTAGTGTTAGTAATAGTTTTCTAAGTAAGGACCGCCGTAGGCGGTAAAAGCCTCCTCCAAATGCTTCCATGACCTTCTGTCTTTCGCCAGTCTGCACCAAGTTTTGCCAGCTGTTTTTATTATTTCATCGTTCCACCTTTTGAACGGTCTTCCTCTTTTACGTATCTCATTGATCGGTGTCCAGTTTGTAGTGATCTGTGCCCACCTTTGTGTCTCCAGTCTCTGAAGGTGACCGGCCCATTGCCATTTTTGTCTAAATATCTGTTTAATAACGTCGTAAGCCTTGGTTTCCTTCCTTATTAGAGAGTGTTTCACACGGCCTTTGCGCTTGATACTCATGAAACTACGTTCTATGCCTTTCTGACAGACTCTGATTTTTTCCAAATGTTTTTTGGTGGGAGCCCAGGTCTGACACGCGTATGTAAGGCATGGCAATAAGCATATGTTCATGGCTTTAGTTTTCAGCTCCGGAGAGAACGATCCCTTGAAAATCTCTTTCATTGCCCAATACTTGTTCCAGGTATTTTGTATTCTTTTGTTTAATTCCTTTTCTGTGCAAGCCTTAAATGAGATAATGTGACCTAGGTATGTGTAGTCTTCTACATATTGTAAGGGTGTGGAATCGACGTTTATTGTAGTAGTTTCTCTATTAGTCATTACTTTGGTCTTATCTAGGTTGATCTCTAATCCTACGATTTTGCTTTGCTGGCTAAGTTGTTGTACCATTAACTGCAGCTGTGCAGGGTCCTCAGATAGCAGTACCAGGTCGTCAGCGAATCTTAGGTGTGAAAGATATTTACCGTCCAGCCTAAGTCCCATGCTATCCCAGTTCGTCTGTGCGATGACCGTCTCCAGCACCGAAATAAAGAGGGTTGGTGACATAGGGTCTCCCTGCTTCACTCCACGCCCTATCTTGAAGGGTGGACCTGTTTTGTCCAGTTTTACTCTTGCTGTACTTTTGCTATATATTACCTTTATGAGATTGATGTAGTCTTTATTTATTCCTTGTTCTGTTAGCGATTTCCAGATAGATTGGTGCGATATAGAGTCGAATGCCTTGGTATAATCTATAAAGGCGATGTAAAGTGTTTTATCGTACTCTATATACTTCTCTATAAGTTGTTTTAAGGTGTGAATGTGATCCACAGTTGAGTATCCCTTACGAAAACCTGCCTGCTCCACTGGTTGATGTTCATCTATTAATTTTGATAGTCGTCTCACTAACGTTGCTGTGAACACTTTGTATAGGCATGGCATTAGGCTGATAGGTCTGTAATTAGAGATCAAGTTAGGATCTCCTTTTTTGTAAAGAAGAACAATTTCGGAGCATTCCCATTGTGTAGGAATGTGCTTCTGCTGTAGGATAAAGTTGAATAATGTGCAAAGTGGCGTGACTAGTCTGTCCATACCTGCCATAATTATTTCATTAGTCATCCCATCTGGACCCGGACTTTTATCAGTTTTTAATTTCCTTATTGATACCTCTATCTCACTTTTGAGAAAGGGAGGGACAGGTTCATCGTTTACTCGCCAGCTGGAACATGTGTCTTCGTCGTGTACGGATATTTTGTATAAGTCTTCGTAGAAACTCGTAGCTACGGTCATTAGGTCATTTCTATTTGTAACTGTTGACCCTGATTTGTCTGTTAAGTGTGTCATTAGAGTTTTTGTGTTATTTAATTTTTTATACGCCTTTTTGACACCTGTTTTTACTAAAGATGTGTGAAGAATATTTTGCCTGTATTCTTTTAAGTTATTCTTCATTTTCTTATTAATTTCTCTATAAATTCTAGATAGTTGTAGTTTCACCTGTTTTGTTTTCTGGGTTTTGTTTTTGAGCTCATGTCGTCTGTTTTGAAGATTTATTATTTCTTTATTTATTATTGATCGACGTAATCCTTCCTTTGGTGTTTCAATACTTGAACATTTGTGCAAAGTAGCTTCTAAATTATCGTAGTAAGATTGTACTTTATCTTGGTTTTGTATTGCGAGGCTGGTGAATTCATCTTCGAATTTGTCGTAGTCTACGTGCATTAGTCGGCGCTTTTTATAGCGCACTCGTGACTTCCTGGTAGTTTTCGAGTTTATCTTTATTCTGATCATCCTGTGGTCACTAGGGTGCTTTAAACTACTCAATACTTCGAAGTTCTCTATGTTTCGTACATTTGAAGCGATAAAGTCGATTTCGTTTCTGGTTTTGCCATTAGGGGACATCCAAGTCCACCTAAGTTTATTTGGTTTTTTAAATATTGTGTTTATTATCTTTAAATTATATTGATTGCAGAAGTTTATGAATAATTGTCCTCTTTCATTTCTTTTTCCATATCCGTATTTACCCATTATCATATGTTCACCAGGTTCAGGTATGCCTATCTTTGCATTCATGTCTCCCATAAAAATAACACGTTTCGAGCATTTATTCATAGTTCTTTCCAGATCTGTATAGAATTTTTGTATTTCTGTATCGCTGGCTGTTTCTGTGGGGGCGTAGGCTTGAAGTAATGAGTACAGGTTCCCGTTAATTTTTACATGTAACAAAGCGATACGTTCTGATGTGGGTATAAAATCCTGTACTTCGATGTGTCCTTGTTTCTTCACTATAAAGCCAACTCCCTTATGACCTTTACTTTGTCCATAGTAGCAGAATAGGTAGGTGCGTCTGTCTTCTATAGTGTAGCCTAATTTACGTACTTCAGCTAAACCAATTATGTCCCATTTTATTTGTGATATTGCGTGTTCCAGTTCTAATATTTTTGTTTCGCTTGATAGCGTTCTAACATTGTAAGTAGCTACATAGATTTTGCTTGACCTTGGAGGGTGATGGTCTACAACCCCCGCGGGGACCGGCCGTTCTGGGGGAGGTTTGTTAATTTCTGTATTGATTTTATTTGTTGCGTTGGGGGTTATTTTTGTGCATTTGGGGGGCTGTATTCGTTGCTAGTCCTCTGACTCTGAGTCTATAGTCGGCGTAATCGATTTTTCATTCTGTTTGTGAAAATAGTTAGTTAGATAGTTTTTGCCCTTTGGAGTATTATTATTGCATACTTTAGTTTTCTTTGTTGCTTGGTCTTTGGAAGGTACAATAATTTGGTCTTTCGACGTTTGCAGGCTCTCCTGGTTAGGAGGGGTAAGCTCTAATTCTCGTTTATTGGTTCTGTTGTTGATAGATTCCCTCCGCTGTGACTCATCCTCCGGCGTATTAGGCTTAGGATCTTTAATTATCAATCGGTCGTAGCGTATGTATGCTGTTTTTCCTAGTTTCTTTTCATTTTCCAATTGGTCTTGCAGTTGTTTTCTGATTTCGAGTATTTGCTGCGGATAATCTTCCTTTATGTAAAAGTGTTTCCCCTTGAGATTGTGCTTGTTTTTGAGAATGTTAATCTTCTTGCCAAGTGTCGTAAAGGTGACGACGATAGGCCTTATCTTGTTCTCATTTCTTTTTCCCATTCTTCTGACCATTTCCAGTTCCCCTTTGTGACATTCAACTTTCATGTCCATAGAGACTAACTTTATAATTTTTCTTTCTAACTCCTCGTATGAATTTTCCCCCTCTTCCACCCCAAAGAAGATAATATTTTTAATTCTTATAACTTTTTCCAGATGAAGAGTTCTTTTATCTTGTTCGGAGATGGTAGTTTTTAGTCTATCTATTTCTTGTTGCATGCTGTCGAATTTTTTATCGGTATGTTCATTGATGTTTTTTATTATTCGTGATTCCAACTTTTTCAATGATTCCTCGGAGTCTTTGTTTATGTCTGCTCGTAGTTCCCGTATTAATTGTTCGATGTTAGCCATAGTGTCACGCCCTCTGTTGTGCTAATTAATAATATTGTGCGTAGTAGTAATTTCAATATGAACAGACAATTTAGCTGTTTGACGTTTAATGTCGCTACTTGTCTAGGACTTGTGGTAATAATTCGCAGAATGGTGAACGACCGTGAATCGGTTATTTTGGAATATTGAAGTTATAGGTTGATAAGTTATGAGATATGAATTTTACACAAATCACAAAAAGAGATACATGTGGTGAGACTCGATCCAGTGACAAATTGACGGTCAGCTGCCGCTGCCGCCACTGCGCCAAGACAACGTTGATAACAACGTCAAAATAATGGATCGGTATTGTGATGTAAAAACCTGTTCTGCGGTGACAACTGACGTAAGTGACGCACAGCTCACGCAGAGCCTCAAGGTCACTTTGTTATACACTAGCAATATGGCGGTTAAAAAATCACTTGTTTTGATTTTGTTTCGAAGTTAAGCACTGTCCAACTGATTATTTTAGTTTATTTAGAGTATCTGTTTTCTTTTATTATGTGAATAGAACACTTTTGAGTTGCTTTGATGAGCAAAAATGTCACTATTTTGTTGTTATCACTCGACTCACACTGGGTTTTAGTCATTTATATTTCACGACATTTACTGCGAATATGCTTTAGTCCACATTATCACTTGTTCTTCAAAGTACAATAGACGATGACAACTACTTTCACCTTCACAATACTTTCGCGTTGATTTATTAGACTTTAAAAAGTTTAAAGAAGCAACAGAGCAGTTATTTCTATGTACCCCCTTTTCTATGTACTAATGCACTATAACAATACTTAAATTCTTTTATAAGTAACGAGAATAAAATGATAAGTGTATATTAGTCAATTAAGACAGCAGTCAAATGCTACTAACTTTTTAAATTTTAAATATCTTCATTTTGGATAGCCTAAATAAAACTATTTTGAAACATTATAAAAGGTTATAAAATTAGCTACCACTGAGCATTTTTTTGATCTCTCTACGTCTATTGCTTGACAAGTTATAGTCAAAAATAGGTTTTTTATTTTTCCTGAAAAGTTGTGTTTTTGCAGTTATCATTTTATTCTCCGGGGACAGCGATATATTGTTATGACATAGCTTGTTCGTATAGACTGAATGTTACCCCACTCAATAGACATCAAGGCATGACATGTCTTGTCGGATTTCGATTTTTCTTCTTTCATTTCTTTTCTTTATCTAAAAAGATACAGTAGGTACCTACCATAGGTGCGTCTAATGAGCGAAGTCAACACGTAGCTCCATGCATGAAACTAACTTACCCGTTGTAAGTTTTGATCACGCCCTAGTTATGTGGTCACATGAAACTTTAAATAATAGCTTCAGCACGCCATTTGAATTTCCATGAATGAATCCACTACACTAATTAAACCACGTCTAATCAAGCCGAGGGCCCTCATTGTCGAGTTGCCATAACTCCTAATTAACGCGACAATTAAGCGTGGATATAAGGTTGTTCATCTGCTGAGCTGCCACAATGGCGCGCTATCGATCGACCAGCATGTTGGCCCCACTGGCGCTGGTGGTGCTCGCCAGTCTGTACATAGTAGACTGCTCGCAAGAAGTCATGAAGAATCTGTCCTTGAATTTCGCTAAGCCTTTGGAAGACTGTAAAAAGGAGGTAAGCTGATTAATTATAGTTTAATATGATGTGAAGAATTTAAGACTGCTTTACTTTTATTTCCGCAGAATTATATTTCTATCGTTTTTTTCTTTCTTATGTAGGTATATTAACATAATTCCGAGGGGCTTTGAGAAGCTCTTAAGTTTGTCTCAATAATTGCTTTTAGTCAAAATATCATAAACACACACACATTAAACACACACGCACACACGCGCTAACATTAGTTTTTTTAAATCAATTTCATTTATCTTGGAAATCTGAAATAAATGAATATTATAATAATAAACCCTGAAAAACCAAACAACCCCCACACTATGTAGATCAGATCATGCTATGCGACTTACAATAGATAACTTGTTAGAAGACTTAGATTGTTTTGCGATGAAAGATGCTTGATAACGTAATTATTGATCTCCCCCTATCTGCTGTTGAACGTTAGTTGATAACAAAATTACATGCCTCTCCTAAACGATTTTAGATGGACCTTCCTGACTCAGTGACAACCGATTTCTACAACTTCTGGAAGGAAGGCTACGAGTTCACAAACAGGCACACAGGCTGCGCCATCCTCTGTCTCTCGTCCAAACTGGAACTGCTCGATCAGGAGCTGAAGTTACATCACGGGAAGGCGCAAGAGTTTGCGCAGAAGCATGGCGCTGGTTAGAGTTTTTTCCTATGTATAGCATTATGAACCATTTTAGTCATTGTGTTTATACTTCAATTTCGTGTGAGCCTCATAAATTGGGCTTAATCACCTAAAGCACTAGTCACGGTAGATAAAACTACGGGTTGTGTAGACAATCAGCCTCAAATCGTAATAAATGTTAAGCTACATCAAAGTGACTAGATATAGTTCGATAAGGGAGTGCTTTACAAAATTAAATTGTGAGTCAGCGAGATTTCCAAACGGTTGAAGCGGAAAATTGAAAGAAAGTGTAATGTCACGCAACTTATATTGGAAAATAACTTCGCATAATGTCGTTCCACATCGAGTCTATAAAATCATCATAGAGACGATCATATTACACATAGTAAACACGACTAAGTGCGATTACGTATTCCCAATACATTTTAGTAATAATAGCAAATGACGATTTACGACTTTCTAATTTCTCGTTGTCTTTTCCCCATAAGTTTTGAACTCCAAATTACATATTTATTTCTGTTTAACAATCCCCAGACGAGGCCATGGCGAAGCAGCTGGTAGATCTGATCCACGGCTGCGCAGAGTCGAACCCGGAGCCAGCGGACGACCCCTGCACGAAAATACTCAACGTAGCCAAGTGCTTCAAGGCTAAGATCCATGAGCTCAACTGGGCGCCCAGCATGGAGCTCATCATGGGAGAGGTCTTGGCTGAAGTGTAGAGTGCCCGTCACACGCTCTAGGACCTTTAACTAACTACTATCTTCTCTACGTCGCGTCCTAAGAAGATCACATCAATCACTATCACATTATTGGATGTGATAGTGACTCTTTTCTATTGTTTTGGTTTTAGCTAGCGCAAAATACATACAATACAGGGCTTCGTCTGCTTCAGTTGTTTTGATTTTGCGTTTTCAACTAGTATCTAGTATAACCTAAATTATAGTCATTTAAATAAATGTTTATATGAAAATGACTATGATTTATCATTACTAGTGCTCATACAACATACGATACATAACGAATTATAGGTGCCGTGTTATTATGTAAATCTGTTTGCTGTCTTCTTCTTAACGCCCCGGCTTGTTCAATGGACTACAGTTAATTAAGTTATTAAGATTTTCCTGTAAAGACTCTCCTGCCTCGCCAGTTTGCCTCAAAAGGGATGGGTAGTTTTGTAAGCTGCAAATACTTGATGTAACATTATTAAAAAAATGTAAGTGATTGTTTTGTTTTGTTGATATCCTTAGATCCTTAGTTGGTATCAGATTTATCTACCTGATATTAACATATTGTATCGATAGCAGAACTTACTCCAATCACCTAAATGTTGCTGCTGACTAACTACAGGCGTACCCTTATTCCTTACACCTTTACGTACTGCTTGACGTATACTAAAAGCGAGGAGAGCGGTTCAGCCTCTATTGATCAAAGTCATCTTCGAGATCATGAAAGAACTCTCAACCACCTGCAAAGCCACGAGAACCCGCTATACATTATATACAATGAATCCAGAATTCGTAATCTCGATACATCTCAATCACAAATCCAATTAACAAACTAATTAATCCAACACGATAGCCAATTATTCCGATTTCTTCTCCATTCACAAAACTCTAGCTGCCACCAATACGAACACAAATACGGTTGTTGTTGGAGCAGCGGCAGAGGTCAACATGAAAACAGTGTTAGTATTTTGTTCATTGATACTGTCGAGTGTGGAAAAAAATGAGGTGTCGGTGTTGCAGGCCCTCAGCTCCAATATCGGTGACATGGTGTTACAATGTCAGACTGAGGTAGGTTCTAAAACTATATAGCGAGCTATTGTAGCTTCGTCTATGTATATTTTGTATTTTATCATTTTTTATGCAACTATTTAAGAAAAGTAGCCTGTGTCCTTCTCCAGGTGCAAGGCTAGGTGTCTGTCAAACGTAAAGATCGACTCAGCGAGTCAAGCCTGGAAGGTACCAGATAGACAGATAGTGTTGCCGTGGCATTTATAAAATACATATTGCTAAGGACAAAGAGAATAAATAGAGATAAAAGAGAATATAGTACCTATACTAGGTACATTTAAATAGAAAGAGGTATGTAGAAAACTCAAAAATGAGACAGGAAAAACACTAATCAACAAGCTGGCCGATGAAACCGGCTACCCTGAGCACAATGTATTTCTAACAATTTGTTGTTTGTTTTGACATAGCATCAGATTGTTGCCTTCTATTGGTAACAAATAGTTAAACTATCTGAATATCCGTCATCTAAATCTTCATCATCTAAATCTTCAGTTGGAGTTCAAAAATGACGTAATTCGAGATTTTATGGACTTCTGGAATGAAAAGAACGAGCTGAGAAGCACGGACCTGGGATGTGCCCTCGTCTGCGTGTTTGAGACCAATGAGTTCCTGAACGAAGATGGCAGTCAAGTACTGACAGCCAATGTGGATGCGTTCTACAAGTCGGCAGGCGCTGGTAATAAACACTCTTGTTTCCATTGAATGTTTAGCTTGGTTATACTGTGTCACTATATACAAGCCTATGTTTTAATAACACTGGTCACCAGCCACCACCGCTACCGCCGGCCACTGGTCTCGTGTGTGCTTCGTATTCACTGGGAGACCTAAAATGTTCTTAGATTCATATCACCTTAAAAAGATGGAGCCTTCGCTTCACCCTAACCAGCAGATGTATCCTGATCTCACCGTTTAAACTAAGACGAAGTGAGCTTGTTCCTGTAACTAGAGTAGCTTGTGCATGTAACTATTAATAGTGTCACTCTCGAGCATCAGCAGCTCACTGAAAGCTCACTTCACCTAAGTTTTCGTGGTGAGATATTTAATAATATTGAATACCCGGCGGGTTTTATCAGACAATTTGGCGGTCGGATGCATTCACGTCTAGTTCATTCTGCTAAATCATGGCATACATAAGTACCAAGATCACTTTGTGACTTCCTCTCATTAAACTCGTTACCTACTTGTTAACTTTGCTTTTTTGACGTCACCATTTGCACCGTATATAACAAAGTTCTAAGTCTTTAACCATTTTTTGCCAAATAACTGCCAATTGCAGACGACATAATGGCAACGAGAATGGTGAAACTGTTCCAACTATGCAAGCACTCCACGAGGACAATCCACGACATGTGTGACAGTGCGCTGGAGATGGCCAAGTGCTTCCGCTACGGCATTTTCGAATTGCACTGGGCGCCGGACCGGGACTACTGGAATCGCACCGAGGTTCCACCTGACGCCGAACCTGTGCAGGTCTCCGATGAGGAGATGACGCATGCACAGCTGAGGAGGGACATGAATGAAAGAAAAATGTTTATTAAGCTTTTCAGAAGTTGTCGGAAATAAATATATGAAATGCTTTGTTGTTATCATATATTTTTACCAGTATTATATATACTTATAATATTATAAAGAGGACGATTTGTATGTATGATTGTAACGAATAAACTCAAAAACTTCTTAACTGGATGAAACTAGTCACAAAGATAGATTATAGTCTTGAATAGCATATAAGCTACTTTTTATCCCGAAAAAATGTACGGTTCCCGTGGGATGATTTCCTACATACACGCGGGCGAAGCCGCTGGCAAAAGCTAGTAACTTATAATAGAGCTTAATATGGAACGTACTAACTTGGACATTATTTTGTCATAAATTACCCGAAGGTCAAAAGGTTTATAATTATAAGCAGCTGCAACATAAACTGCCAGCTGTCTTCCTTTGGACGATTCTTGATACAGACACATTTATGCGCCGCTTTTTATTCAAATCTGGTATAAGTTGTGGGCACTATGGGTCGTGAGTTTCGGGACAATGTGGAACATGCCCTTTTAATTGAACACGTAACTCATGCCTTCAAATCAACGATTACCTGAAATTACGCGACTGTGATAACTCTTTAATAACCTGTCATTAGCTGACACCAAGTACGAAACCAGCACAAATTACCCACATCAACAATTATACACCATCGGTAACAAATCTACCAATTACTGGTATATAAAACACAATGTTACTCTTCGCACGAGGGTAAACCTTGTAAGAAATGGGAACGCACAACGTCATTGCCGCGCTCGTGATGCTGGCGGTGGGCATTACTGAGATAGAACCATCGAAGGATGCTATGAAGTATATCACTTCAGGATTCGTCAAAGTTTTAGAAGAGTGTAAACAAGAGGTAAGTGGTGACATTAAACTTTTCCGGATGTTTTTTCCAAAGTTCTTGAAAGTTTTGTCCTTTTATCAGAATTTATATTTGGTCGCCTAAATACCTTCTGAAACTGATAATTTACTGCGGTTCTTCTCCAGCAGCAAATCCATTAATCATATCAAGAGTGGTCACCCATCCGTAATTCTTTTAGCTAAACATGAACGACCAGATCATAGCGGACCTATTCCACTATTGGAAGTTGGACTACACGCTGCTCAACCGGGACACCGGGTGCGCCATCATCTGCATGAGCAAGAAGCTGGACCTGCTGGATGCCAACGGGAGAATGCACCATGGTAACGCGCAGGAATTCGCCCTAAAACATGGCGCTGGTTCGTAAGACTTTTATCCCCTTATTAAAGTGATGCCTTAATTTATCGTAAAAATGTCTACTAGTATGATGATGACAAGAATATTGACAGGAAAATTGTCGTATTTTACACCAGGAAAATTAATTATATACTACCAAACATACAATGGGCGGCCTTGTCGCTTTTTGCGAACTTTTTTACTATCATTAATTAAACCAAAAAATTCCAGGTGAAGATGTAGCTGGAAAGATAGTGAACATAATTCACGAGTGTGAAAAGAAGTTCGAGCGAGATGACGACGAGTGTCTCCGTGTGCTGGAGGTAGCTAAGTGCTTCCGCACCGGCATCCACGAGCTGGACTGGCAGCCCAAGGTCGAGGTCATCGTCAGCGAAGTGCTCACTGAAATATAGGGAATAACCTGAATAGAATGATGGTCATCGTTCCAATACTGAGTTTGAATCGAAAGTTATATCTTCTTGTAATGCTAATGTCTTAATTATTTTATTAAATGCCTTCTTATTTTTGAATTCGTGGCAAGCATTGATTGTAACAAAAATATTTTCTCTAATGTTTTTTTCATGACGATCATAATCAGCTAAATTCTTTTTCACTTTCTGTAACATAAATAAATTATAGGTAAAGGTGTCACCTTGTGCAAGCTATTTCACCCTACATGAAATTTATTATTGGACCCCGCAGGAATAGAGCATTTTCGCTCTTTTGAGTGCATCGAAACGTTAGAATGCACACTTAACTATCATGAAATAGCAATTGGACGTGTGTAAAAAATGTCAAGGAAACACTTTGTCCGCACGACGAGTACATATTGTTGCGTATACCCGAGTGGCCAGAACAAGTGCCGCGAATATACGAGTACAAAGCGGTGTCTACCGTTTATTACTCCTTAGAAGGCGTAACGTTAACCTTTCTCTTGTACAGTCAACAGCAAAAGTAGATGATCAAAATCAGAAACTCAATACTTGTGAACGGAGTTCGCGTCAGAACTGTGTGGCGTCGGAGTGATTCAAAAGTATATGATTGTAAATTATACCAAACATTTAGTACTAGTACAGCTGTCATATATTCGTGATCAGTTATAACTCCAAAAGTTATAAACACAATTCGCATCAAAACTAAGAAGTAAAAAAAAATTTCAAAACTAGTGAACAGTCCACGATTGTTACTTGGAAAGCAATAAACATATTTGAGTATTGAGTACAGATGAAATCAAAAATTAAATGATGAAACTGAGGCCACGTAATCATGAAGCAAATAATTCTTAATTTTAATTATCCCATGAATTTTGTTTGTTATGTTTTACGGAAAAGCTGAATTTGATAAAGATTTGCATATTTAAAATATATGCCAAATTTCATCCAATTGAACCCCGAAAAAAGCATATGTTTATTAAAAATCATATAATTTAAAAACTTTACTATATTAATTGTTTTTTTTTGTAACTTCTGTCAAATGTTCAAAAGTAGCTGATGTGATACAAAACGATAATTCAATAAATATTATTATCTTTGTATGTTCGCGAATTTATGTCAATGTTCAAAAGTAGCTATACAGTAGCGGCTACAGTATATTAAAAACGGAAGGTAGATTGATATTTTTATCTCTAGTCTAGTCTATTGACACTGCTTGCAATGTTCTAAAGTAGCTGATGCGATACAAAATCATAACTGTAGCCGACTGGGCAAAAGCAATTATTGAGTTATGATTTTGTATCGCATCAGCTAATTTAGAACATAGCAAGCATAACTGTAGCCGACCGACTGGGGAAAAGCAATTATTGAGTTATGATTTTGTATCGCATCAGCTACTTTAGAACATTGCAAGCAGTGTCAATAGACTAGAGATAAAAATATCAATCTACCTTCCGTTTTTAATATACTGTATAGCTACTTTTGAACATTGACATAAATTAGCGAACATACAAAGATAATTATATTTATTGAATTATCGTTTTGTATCACATCAGCTACTTTTGAACATTTGACAGAATTTACAAAAAAAAAACAATTAATATAGTAAAGTTTTTAATTTATATGATTTTTAATAAACATATGCTTTTTTCGGGGTTCAATTGGATGAAATTTGGCATATATTATTAAATATGCAAATCTTTATCAAATTCAGCTTTTCCGTAAAACATAACAAACAAAATTACTGGGATAATTAAAAATAAGAATTATTTGCTTCATGATTACGTGGCCTCAGTTTCATCATTTAATTTTTGATTTCAACTGTACTCAATACTCAATATCTTTATTGCTTTCCAAGTAACAATCGTGGACTGTTCACTAGTTTTGAAATTTTTTTTTACTTCTTAGTTCTGATGCGAATTGTGTTTATAACTTTTGGAGTTATAACTGATCACGAATATATGACAGCTGTACTAGTACTAAATGTTTGGTATAATTTACAATCATATACTTTTGAATCACTCCGACGCCACACAGTTCTGACGCGAACTCCGTTCACAAGTATTGAGTTTCTGATTTTGATCATCTACTTTTGCTGTTGACTGTACATCGCCTTTTACATCGTAATGGAAATGAATGTGGTCGGTGAAGTACTGACATCATGTGGAACGGGGAAGAGAGAAATATTTTTTCACTTTTCATAAATACTTGTATCGTCCTTTATTTTGGTGGACGGTGCATCGCATTTGTTATTAGCATGTTTCCTTTATAACTGTGTATTTAAACGGTGGAAATATTCGTATCACGTTGTGGCTTCATTTGCAATTTCATGCCAGGATTTCACTTTCAATATGAAAGCTTTATTGAGATTATAATTATGTTACAAAAATGTTCCCACTTCAGATTTTCAAGAGATTTTCTACTAAACCTAATACACAATCTAATAACATCATTAACATGGCAGAATTTTATTGTCACTTGCCAAGTTGCCACCATGTGAAGCCATTGACTCAGGATGCACCAATTGACCCATTCCTAACCCTGTTGGACACTGAACCTCTCAGCAACTCCATGACACCCACACTTCCTAACCTTCCATCAACCCTAAACAATAAATCGATCCACGGAAATCGCTTCACACGGGTTAACCCTGCGCCGCCACGTGAGAATCGGTGCGGTTAATTGCGCCATAACTTCGGGCTATCGCCGCCATTACGCGACAGCACAATCGCGGCGTGCGCTTGCGCTGCATGCACTACCACCGCTGTGGAATAGCACTTAAATGTGTTCAGAAGGAGTATAGCAGGGTGGTTGAGCTATAGGCAATACTGCGTGACAAAAGTGATGTTTAGAAAAGCTGCTATTTCCCCAAGCTAATCAGGAAACTGCAATCAAATAACCACCGTAATTGGCCAGAGGCTAGAGAAGCTTGTAAGAAGTCATGCACTATGTCAGTGTCTTGTGCATAAGCACTGTTTTGTACGCCGAGCGGAACCTCTCGGTGTGTTGTAAGGGTCGTAAGGATCTGTTGACCCTACAAAGGTTCGGAACTGCTCTATTTTACGTATAGCTACAGTTAACAAGATTTAAGTGCGATTAATCACTTACATCGTCAAGTGCGCCTTCTGTACCTTCGTCAGTAGTTGTCCACAAAGCATGCAGCGTTAATCGAACTCTGATGTAGTGATAACGGCGTGAACAGATTTGCTCAGTGTTTAGATAGTTGTGTCTGTAGAGTGCTATAGTGTAGCTCTTCGGAAGGTTGCTAGAGGTGCTTCACCTTGTTAATGAGTCGACACACAATGTGTATTCGACCGTTATTTAATAAGGCTCATTAATGTTATCAGTGTTCTCTTTATCGGTAGCGTAACTTGTCTGTTAACATGCATTTCATGAATCATTGATTCGATAGAAAGAGAATTTTGTTCATTTCGGTAGCGAGATGTTGGACTGAGTATAAGATGATTATATATTATATATAAGCTGCATATTAACTTGCGGTTAGATATCAATGATCATCAATCTTCGCGAGCTTTTAGAAAACAAATAACATTCGTATATTCTGTACCAGTTAATGTGTTTACCTTTACCCCGTGAGTAATATTAAAGCTTTAGTTATAAGCAAAACCACTGAAGTTCAGTACTAAGTTCACATCATTAACATACCTTGTTCTCGAATCTTTTACCATCTCTTTAAGGCATTCAATTTTACAATTCTGCAATAAAAAATCGTAACAATCTCGACCAGCTCTGAAGACGCACACATTCCGTTAGCGGGTCCCGTATAAACCAGCTCAACAAACAATACGTGCTCGGCGCAGTTAAATCTATTTGAACGCAAGCACCTGAGACCCGGCGTTATTTACTTTTATTGCGGAACCCTAACTGTGTACGTACGAGAAGTATTTACAGTAATATCAGTGAAATCTTTAAACAAGTTTAACAAGAAAAAAATATGTTTACCTAATAACTACACAGAGTAATATACCTAATTATCGCTGTTCATTGTGTGGCGATACTAGCATAATGAAAAAAAAACGTAGATTCATAAATTGCTAAGCAATTATCGTTACTATACATGCTTTTCACAAGTGATGATATATTATAAACAGCTGAAAAGTGCTTGTTTAAAGTATTTGACTAAATGGTGATAATTAATGTAAGACTATTCATCTACTTACCATTCCTTTATAGAAATGCCATTACTCCATTTGATAGTCCCTACTACCGGCCCATATTGCACTAAAAGCACTGAAGTACTTACTAGTTGACATTTTCCCATGCTCTACCAAAGTTGACTTTCTGTTGTTACCTGTACAGTGGGGAGATGTGACTAGAATGCGATACTTTTCCTTATTTATAATTTTATTTGTATTTGTCGGCGAAACTGTCGGTTGTATCGATACAGCGATACAAGACGCAGACGCAGGTGCAAGGTTTTATTGGCGATTCACAAGACGTGCCCGCTTATTGAATCGCTAGTGTTATACTTGTTAAGGGGGGGACTTACATAATGCAATAGTTGTTCTAGATACATTTAATCAAGAAATAAGGAGATAGAGCTTTATAATTGTTTCGGTGTTACGTCTCAGAGCAGTCAGTCTGCTATTAAACACCGAACTCATAATGTACATAGTTTTAATCAAAATTGCGTGTGAAAGCATTATCTTTAAGACAAAAAGAAACTTATGGACAAATCATTAAAAATATACATGTCTAAGCAATATTCTTAGAAAGTTACTGACTTTTATTTGTGTTGACTTGCAGAGAGCATGCCCAAACCTTAACCCTTTTTTTAAGAAGCGCCAGTGCCATACTACTAGCTTACTGGCGCTTCTTGAAAATAAATGAACCATAATAACCATAGTATCTCATGACTTCTTGTAGCTAAGTGTGTCGGTGTAAGCCCCCCTTAAGCCGTGATTTAAAGTCAAAAGTCAAAGTCAAAATGTTTATTGCGAACCAAGTGTTCAATTGATTGTGTGTGTTTTATTTCTTGTGGTTCCCAGTATTACAGAAAACATCAGGAGTTATTGGAAACATTGATAGCTATATGGCTGAGTAGACTGGACGTGAGGGATTCCCCACTGTTGGGCGAGGGACAATGGGACATTGGGATAATGATATTGGTTCCAAATGTTGAGTTTAGCTCAGGCGTGTAAATACTTTCCAATATTTTATTTATTTATTGTCGTATAACACAGGACCACGATGGTGTCAATATTAATTATTTAATACTGGATGTAAATAAATTTGCCCTTTATCTTAGGAAAAACATACTACAAACAAACAGAAACAGAAATGATACTAAAAATATGTTTATTTTAAAAGATAGGATTCCAACACCTTTTACTATTAAATAATAACAAGAATCAGATGTTAGTAATAATTAGTAATAATCAATGCATAAGAGTCAAACTACACCATTCAGGGTCTTTTCCCTGAGGGGAGAGGTAGTCCTGAAATGTGACCCGAATGAAAACAACAAAATCATGAAGTAACAATTATATAACATGCAGCTTGACCACCCCTCCGTAAAGTTTCCTCAATCATTAGTTGACTTCATATTTGCTTTATCACCCTGAGGTTGTGTCACTTCCATGTACAATGACAAGGTCTGTTTTGCTTCTAAGACCAATATGACAGTTAGAGAGTTGCAGCCGAGAGAAGTTTCTATTTGGTATAAAGTTTGGGAAATGTTGTATTTTAATTGTATTGAAAATGGCGGCAAGAGGGCGGCGTTAGTTCCTTTGGACACGCGGGTAAAGATCTTTGAATATTGTATTTGACATGAACAATGGATGCCTTTGGTCTTGTTTTCTACTGTCCTACATCGTTCTTCCTCCTCCTTTAATCATCACATTCCCTTCTTCCTCTCCCCCCTTCACCCCTGTTCCACCTAGACTGCAGTCATAACTTCTTCCATGATGACCTCCATGCTGGGAGCCCAGTTCAGCTCGTGTATCTTGGTGCGGAAGCACTTGGCCACCTCCAGCGCGCGGCTGCAGGCGTCCTCGATAGCTTGGTGCTGCGTCTCGCAGTTGTGGACGATGCCCACCAACTGCTTGGCTACCTCGTCGTCTGTGGAGTTGGAAACATTTTACGTAAGTTACACATTCCTTCCCAACAGCTACCTGAGGGTAATTGCAGACTACTTCCATAGTCCTATTTGGTGGCATTGGATTAGGCTGTGCACATTGTAGGCTGATTGGATTAGGCTGTGCACATTGTAGGCTGATTGGATTAGGCTGTGCACATTGTAGGCTGATTGGATTAGGCTGTGCACATTGTAGGCTGATTGGATTAGGCTGTGCACATTGTAGGCTGATTGGATTAGGCTGTGCACATTGTAGGCTGATTGGATTAGGCTGCACACATTGTAGGCTGATTGGATTAGGCTGTGCACATTGTAGGCTGATTGGATTAGGCTGTGCACATTGTAGGCTGATTGGCGTTTTTCCCTTTTTTTTGTTTTTTCCCTTATTTCTTGTATTTGCGAATTACTAACATAGCTTTAAGCCATCTTGATGTACCTACTACTAACACTATTGACCAAAATAAATGTTTTTACTAATTTTTTTTTACTCTTTAAGTTATATACTTTAAGTATTTAGTTGTCAAATTAATTTGTTGAAATTGTTAAGAAAAAGATAAGTTTTTTATGTAAGTATCTTGTAAACTTGACACAAAATATTTCTCTGCTTACTTTTAGGTATTCTGAATTGCATTTTCATTAGCTAGCTGCGCAATTATTTCTGTTATTGTTAAGCTTTTCTCTTTCTAATTGGTAAACTTTAGAATTGGAAATTAGGAAGTTAACTGTCCAATGTCTTATTTAACTTTTTCATATTCTTAAATGTTAAAATTGACATACCAGCTCCATGGCTTTTGGCGAACTCCGCGGCCTTCCCGTGGTGCAACTTCTGGTCGTCTCCAATCAGGTCCAACTTGGTGGCCATGCACATTATCATGCAGCCCAGGTCACGGTTCACCAGCTCGTACTCCTCGCGCCAGTAGTTGTACATGTCTTGCATTATGTGCTCGCCCACGTTCAGCTGGAAGAAAAATATGCGTTAACCTTGGAATAGTTTTAGGTCAAGATCTGTAAAGGCTCGTCTGGGAAATTGATACTACTTCCTATTTCTTCCAATAAGCAATCTCGCTGCGTTCTAGTAAGAGTTGACTGGTAAAATTACAGGGACATGCGGTCAATTTTATTTCGAAGGCTGGCGACACAAAGATTTCACACCAAGACAAGCCATTTTGCAATCCGTAAATATCCTAGCCTGAAAAAGGACAGCATTTTCACCATTCTCAGGTTACAATATCAAACATTATACCTCAGTTTTACACTGATCCACAACCTTCGTGAACCCTGAACTCAGCTTCGACATGATCTCCTTGGACGACATCACTGAACTTGTCATGAACAGGACGCAGACGAAGCCAGCGAGTCGCCATCTTGAATCCGCCATTTTGAATACTGCAGTAATCTGTGTGTTGGCGTCTTTTATAGTATCTAGTGCCTTGATTAATTGTTTTAATTGACACTCTGTTTTAATAAGCAGGTGAATTTCAGTTAATTACCGAATTGAGTTATGTTTTGTCATGATGTTTTTTGTTCAGCATACGTGATATGATCATTGCCGTGCAGGAAATGGTCATTAGAATTAATTTGCATGTCGTGGACTCATGGCAGAGGTGGCTTGTTTGTGTTTTGTTGGATAATTTAATGAATTAGTAAAAGCTCCTGTCCACTCACACACAGAGAGCTCACTTGTAACAGCCCCGACTTACAAATTGTAGGTCGTGGGTTCGAACCCAGCCAGGAGCTTTACTTTGTAAAAATAATTTCATCACCGCTGGTTTCAAAACGGTGGTGAAGGAAAACATCGTGAGGAAACCGGCTTACCCTAAAACCAGAAAATCGAAGAATAAACAGAAATGAATAAGTTATTAGAATAATTTTGAAACAAGTATTCTTGTTATTTACTTTAGTTTTACGAATAAGCACCCTATACTTATTTAAATACGTAGTAGTTAATTCTGCATTTTCTAATTCTCCATTTGAACTTCAAAGGCTACTTTTTCGGACAGTGGATTCAAAAACCGGCCAAGTGCGAGTCGGAATCGCGCACAAAGGGTTCCGTATCATTATCCATCAAACGGCAAAAAAACCCGTTTTTTTATGGGAGCCCCCTTAAATATTTATTTTATTCTGTTTTTTAGAATTTGTAGTTTGTGAAAATTTCAACTGTCTAAATATCACGTTCATGTGGTACAGCCTGGTGACGGACGGACAGACGGATGGACAGCCGAGTCTTACTAATAGGAAATTTCACAGATTGGGGTACCTTGATGTGTTGGTTACTTGTACGTACATACATTTGACGACACGGTTGGCGCAGTGGTTGAGCGATTGACTGCTGCGCACTATGTCGCGGGTTCGATTCCCGCACGGAACAAATATTTGTACGACCTGCAAGTATTTGTTACGAGTCTGGGTGTTTTTCTATCTATAATATGTATGTATTTACAAAAAAAAAAATGTATATAAGTAAGTATATCAGCCATCTCGTTACCATAACACAAGCATTAGGTTGCTTAGCTTGGGACGATATGACGTTGTGTGAAATGTCCAAGGATATTATTATTATTATTATTACGTACATACGCACAAACGTACGCGTTCAAAAATATTATCTATACATATAATAAAATTGTAGAAAAGTCGTGTCTGTACAATGGAAATAAATAAAAAAAAAGTAGCAGGGGTTGTTATTATATCGATGCCGAACCCGAAATTGTAATTAATTTTTTTTTTGTCTGTTTGTCTGTTTGTCTGTTTGTCTGTTTGTCGGTTTGTCTGTTTGTCTGTTTGTCTGTTTGTCTGTGTGTTTGTGCACGCTAATATCAGAAACGGCTTATTCGATTTAGATGCGGTTTTCACTAATATATTGTAGTAAGCTTCACTTAACATTTAGTGTTTATTTCATGTCAATCGGTTCATAAATAAAAAAGTTATGTCAATTTAAAGAATCACGGCAAACATAAGTTAAGGTATTCTATCAGAGTACGTATACGCATCGCGCCTGCGCGTCCGTGGTTATATAAAGCGCGCTGAGAGCCGCGCTGCTGTTACCCCCGATCCAGCTGTCCCTTGCTGTCCTCCCCCAGCGACGCCCTAAGCCGAGGTCCGTACCCCACAGGAGGTGCCCTTAGTGTGTAGTCGCTTAGTTTGTAAGTTTTTATAAGCCCTGGCTGGAGGCTACAATTCTTTTGTGGTATCCACAGGCAAGTCCGGTTAAGCAGTATACAACCCTATGGTTGAACTGCGAGATGCCATTATCAAAAAAAAAAACACGCCGCTGCCATAAGGATTCAATTATTCGTAGCGAACGCACGTATCTTGGAGAGTATGGGTGAATAGTTGCATTCGATTATAGGCAACAAATAGACTATAATTTATATTGGAAACTTGAACACCTGATGCAGAACCGCAACAGACCAGCTAAACTATAAGAGATACAAAAATAGTACCATAGCAAAAATAGTTCCGCGTGATGAGCATTTTCTGCTGAGCGAATAAATTTGAAGATCTGGAACACCTGATGTTTAACTCCAAGAGCCCAGCTACACTATAACAGATATTGGAATGACGTCTTAGCAAAAGTTGTTCAGCCTGATGAGCACTCTTTGTTGACGCATAAAAATTTAAGATCTGGAACACCTGTTGTGGAATTCCAAGAGCCCAGCTACACTATAACATATACAGAGATGATACGACAGAGGGGCTTTCCTTCAAACAGCTTATACTAAGGACCATTTTCAAGCTCTGTACCAAAAATCAATTAAATAGGAGCAGTAGTTTAGTCGCAAATGTTTTTTTAAGTTTTTGCCCCGTTTGAACTCGATGTATCTTTCCTAACAGCGCTCCGGCGTGCACGCGTTGGTGCCGCTGCGTTACAAGGTCAGTTTTTATTTACAAAGGGTGGTTGCGTTTTACTCTGATTTGTAAGCTATTTAGTTTGTTTGAAAAAATAAAAACCTCATTTTTTTTTTATACCGTATCGAGTTAATACTAAACACGTATAGTATACGTAGTGTAATTTAATGCCCCTCTGTCATATCAACTCTGTATAGGAATGACGTCTTAGCAAAAGTTGTTCGGTCTGATGGTCATTGCCTATTGACTTATAAAAATCGAAGATCAGAATCTGACGTGGAAATCAAAGCTATCACTAATTTCACTGTATAATTATAAAATAACATAAGCTGGGAGTACTTACACGCGATGAAGGCGGTAACAGTTTAGGACTGATTTTCGCTGACGATGGTACAGACGCCAGCACATCAAGCTATCTCTAACTGTCAAATTTTCTCAATTAAAAATGAACCTTATGTCTTTGCAATAAAGTTGAAATACTATCAAAGAAATTTGACAGATTGTGGTAACGATGTGCTGGCCTCTGTTCTTATATCATTAAAAATTTGACTCTACTGGCCAAAACTCCCATTTATTTTTTTAATTTTACCAAATAAATATGCCTGCAGACTTATGTTATTTGAGTGTTTAATTTCCTTTTCTATTTATCTTCGTAACACAGTAGCCTACCCGATAACGCCTGGGAGCAGTCCCTTAGATTTTAATTGATCACTTATATTCACTTATATGCATAGAAAGAGGTCAAATCTTTCCCAATGTTCTAAAATAGCTAAAAGATTGAAGATCATAAGATCCCAAGAATCTACCAAAGAGCGTCACGAGAGACTTGATGCTGTTTGAAAACATCCGGCTGCAACTCGCTCCGCGGAAACCTCTTCGGATCACGAAGCACGCCTGCGTTCTCAGCGTATTTACGCATCTACATCCAGGTCTCTAGAGACCAGTGAAGAATATGATGCGCGACTGACCGCAGATCGTGCAAGTCATGCATTGTCTCGCGAATCGGAGACGTTCATGGATAGAGAATTACGCTTGAGTTCCAAGCGTATCTACGCATCGAGTTCTAGGTCTCTAGAGACAAGTGGGGAATGTGATGCGTGACTGACCGCTGATCGTGCAAGTCATGCATTGTCTCGCGAATCGGAGACGTTCACGGATAGAGAATTACGCTTGAGTTCCAAGCGTATCTACGCATCGGCTTCTAGGTCTCTAGAGACAAGTGGGGAACGTGATACGCGACTGACCGCGGATCGTGCAAGTCATGCATTGTCTCGCGAATCGGAGACGTTCACGGATAGAGAATTACGCTTGAGTTCCAAGCGTATCTACGCATCGACTTCTAGGTCTCTAGAGACAAGTGGGGAACGTGATGCGTGACTGACCGCGCTGATCGTGATTCAGATCTTCGATTTTGACGACCCCGTTGTCGCTTGCATAAGCAACAGGATACGCGTACGAAGTCGCGGGCAGAAGCTAGTATTTAATATAATATTTTTGAATGATATTATATTATAAAATAGTTTGTATGTGTATGTGTTGTCTGACGGTATGTATCATAAATTTAACTATTTTATGTTTAGATTAACTGGCCTATCCTTTTTTAAACTAAATACTTGGAAAAGAGTAAAAAATAATATTATAGCGGCACGCATAGTGAGGGACCCTGACCACTGTTGTTTCTGATGCCGACAGACCAATTGTTTATAAGTAAAATTAGGCTCAGGATGGCCTATATGGGCACGCCATGATAGTGGCGGTAAGGCCCCTCTTTGAGGAGTGGCTAGAGAGGCGTCACGGCGTCCTCACCTACCGCCTGAAGCAGGTCCTCACTGGGCTTGATGTTTCGGGAGGTTCCTGCACATCATCAGGCGGGAGGAAACGCCCGGGTGTCACCACTGCGAGGATCGCCCAGAGGACACGGTAGAGCATACGGTGCAAACCTGCCCCGCTTGGGCGGAGCACCGCCGTGTCCTCGTAGAGGCGATCGGCGGCGGCGACCTCTCGCGCCCGGCCCTGGTGCAAGCCATGGTCCGGGGCGAGAGGGAGTGGGAGGCAGTCACCTCCTTCTGCGAAAAAGTCATGCTCGCGAAGGAGGTGGCGGGATGGTAGAGAGAAAGGTCCTCCCGTCCCAGCCGCCGCGGGAGACGCTTCGGGCGTCGGGAGCCACGTGACGACTCCCGGCCACCGTAGGCGTGGGCCTGCGGGCGGTGAGTAATGGGTGACTCACCATCCGATCAGCACCAGACCCGTGCCGGACGGCGCGTATATGGGCCACGCGCGCCTCAAAGAGATGTCAGCATATGAAAGGGCCCCTCAGGGCCAAGCCTGCCGGGTAAGCGGGATTGTCCGAAAGGGTTACCGCTACCCTGGAACATAAAGGGTTACGGAAGGAACATGGATAGGTTTTAGTCCGTAAGAGTCTGACACTCCCTTCCGCTCCACCCAGAGCGGGAGCAGTCATTGGATGATTTCCCAGCCTTAAAAAAAAAAAAGGATGGCCTATATCATAAATCTTTAATAAACATATTTAAATATGTATGTAAATGCAATAATATTATTTCAAATATTAGGAATGTGAATATTTTCATGCCGTAATAAGTAAAATGTGTCAGGAGTATTTATAAAAATTGAGTCTTATCTACATTACAAGCAAATAAATGATTTCTATTTCCACGTATCACCTTCATAATGAATGCACAGCTCGTGCGCGTGGACGTCACGGATGTGGGACGTCCTTGTGTCGACGACCTGCACTTGGTTGTGTGCACAGGCTCAACTAGGATTTCCCTTTTTGCGGATAGGGTAATTCTTGTGATAGGTATCTCTTCTTGACACAGCTAGAAATGAAAGTAGGCACTAGAGATCCTTGTTACCTTGTTGTAGCACCATGTCGCTATCTGCTTCAGAGTCACATAACTGTTTTAAATGCCGCTTGGCTGGGAGGAGAGCGTGCTCATTAAATAGGGCAAAATTAAAGCAATTCAGTTCAAAATGTTTGCATGTAACCATGCGCATTATGCAAACACTCAAGACTTTGGTTTTTCAAGTTTCTGTACCTAATTAGGTTCAGGATCACCAGGTGGCAGGATCTTGACTACGGGTCACGTCCGAGTTCGAAACGTTAGAGCATACATTGATTATACAATAAAAATTTGTACCAAACAATAATGTGTGTGACTGCATTAAATTTATTAATCCTCATACAGTTGGTGATGGGCATTGCTAATTACCCGCGAGGGCGACACGGCTATGTGTTTAGACGAACATTAGCTTGATAGCTGCTGGCTCCCCGCTTGGTGCGCGGTTGCGTTCTCCGCGGATTTGATACTCAGGATTGAAATAAAATACATATATTTTACGTAGGTACGTTTTACGTATCTGCATGTTAAACACAGCCATAGCTGAAAGCTGTCTTAAAAAGAACATTTTTGTGCTTTTAAAACTACTGTTAATCGATTGAAAAAGAAAATGGAATTGTCATGATTAAATCAGTGCTTTGTACCTGACTAGTCAATGATTGAGAAACGTATTGGCGACGAAACATTTTGATTTTGAATCAAAGACGACACTTTCTTGGTTTTAACTCTGTGACGAAGATTGCCATTTTATGAAAACTGACTTTAGCTAACAAGGCAAGATCTTTATTCTTTGCTTTAAACTAGGAATACCTACCTAAGTAAATATTAAGCAGACTTGTAATGTTCCCACTTTATTTGAAACTTTTGCTGTTTCTGGAACAAAATTATCGTATCGTATAGACAATGTACCCGCACCCTCCATAAGTCTGCTTCGCTAATCTGGCCACAAACAACTCTTCATTAACCCAGCGCCGCCGTCGACTGCACCGGAGTGTAATGAGTAGGTATGTGTTGATGCCTCACAAGGCTTATGTTTCAGTAAACTTGTTAAAGCAAGGATTTACTATAATTTGATGCACACGGTGGCAACTTCACCCGCGTGGTATTCACTTCCAGTATTAGGATTATTATGTTGAATAAATATAATATTTATTACCTACTTACTGAAGTGGAAAGCCGAATGATTTTCTAAGATGGGCAGACTTTTCTTTATCTTGTAACCCATTATAATTTGGTCTAAAAATAATCGTGGCTAAATACTAACAGCCGCACAGGTCGATCCGTCAGGTTAATCTGACAGCCAGTCTTACCAAGGTGGACCGTAGTGCCCAGTTACTGGGTTGTGGAGGTCAGATAGGCAGTCGCTTCATGTAAAATACTGGTATTCAGCTGTATTCAGACTGGAGCCGACCCCAAAATAGTAGGGGAAAGGCTAGGCAGAGCAGATCTTTTTCGGTATTAAAAGAAACGTTTGCTATGCAGTGGGACAGCTGAATCCAGGTCGATTTTAATTAATTATTATAATAACTAGCATTATGTGACTAACCTTAAACCTTAACCCCTTACCTTAAACTTTACCCCATCTATTGTTTAAAAATAAGTACAACAAACGACGAAAAAGTATTTCGAGTGTGCAGGCGCAACGCACTTCGGTTCTAGTTATACTTTGTTTTCGTGTATGTATTTTACGTTTACTTTATAATAAGCGTTATTATTTGCGCAAAATAAACATGTTTTTTCTGTCTCTTTAAAATGGAATTATAATAGCCGACCTAATGTTGGTCACGAACAACTATTACCTAAGTGCACCATAGAGTACAGACGTACATTACACACGATTGATTCCGCAGACTGATTTATGTCGTTGCCGGTTTTTGGCACTAAAGCCGTGGTTTTAGCTAACGTTAGCGTGACAGCTGAACGTATCGAGATCGTATTGGCCACCCCTTTTATCTAGGAATGGCAGGGACAGCTTTTATATTTATGTTGTATTTTTATATACTTTTTGATTAAGGACGAATTTCACCAAGAAACTGAAAGCGATCAGTAGTCAGTACGATATCCAATCCACGTACAACAACTGTCAGTGTCAATATTTCACAACAGTGATGTCACTAACAGTCCGTTCGTTTCACGTGCAGTGAAATTCTCCCTAAAGCATTGCCGTAATATTTTATTTTTATTTATTTATGTCCCAGCATATTTAAGAATCTAAAGTTTTCGTTTTCTACTTGTTTCAGGTATGTTTTGAGACGTACAGAAACTCCCCGGAGCATCGAGAAGGAAGTAATAT
Organism: Hyppa rectilinea; assembly: GCA_951799385.1. Lineage (NCBI taxonomy): Eukaryota > Metazoa > Arthropoda > Insecta > Lepidoptera > Noctuidae > Hyppa > Hyppa rectilinea. The sequence goes on along the minus strand of OX637318.1, from coordinate 18,153,652 downwards.
TTTTTTATCTATAGTTATCTACTACTAGTAATATAGTTATCTACCTAAAATCTAATAATAAAGTTTCATCTAACGTTAGTGTAGCTGTAATTACTACCGCAGAGATGGTCTAATTTAAAATTGCACGCCCCTCCACTGCTTGATACGGCTTATTGGACGACTCGCACGAATTTAACTCGCACAAAACGTGCGAATCGACTCCTTTAAAAAATATTATTTTTTCTGTAGTCGATTCGCACAAATTTTATTTATTGGCGTGCGAATCGACACCCTCACAAAAATGTAGTAGGCTATTCGCACACATTTTATTTTAAGGAATAAAAAAGCGTACTTTATCTTAACTGCATTTCATAAAAATACATTATGTGTGCGAATAGCCTACTACATATTTGTGAAGGTGTCGATTCGCACCCCATTAAATGAACTTTGTGCGAATCGACTACAGAAAAAATAATATTTTTTAAAGGAGTCGATTCGCACGTTTTGTGCGAGTTAAATTCGTGCGAGTCGTCCAATAAGCCCTTGATACATACATATTTCAAATGTTTGTATAGAAAGGAGATTTTTCTAGACCGCCCTATAACCAACAAACATTTGACGTGTACGTTAATTTTAATTATATTTTAATATGCTTTTTAAAAATAATAAATTCAAGCGGACACTGTTTAATTCTTAATAGGTTTTTAAAAGTGACCTCATTGATTTTATTACCAACTGAACTCGCCATCTTTCAAGGAATTGTCAATGTGAATGTCACAAAAGATTTGACAGTGTCGCTCTCGCTCATATTACATAAATATCGATATCGACGACGATGTCCATAATATCTAGTGATAAATAATGGATGTTCGATATTTAACACTTCCAAAACATTGAAAATGTGCAACATAAAAGTTTTTCATGCATATTTTTTTCATGGAATTAGTTCCGTGAACATTTTAATGGAACTTATGATGAGTATGGCCTAGCACGATTATGATGAAAATATAATGAACAAAACAAACTCACAAAATGTACATACTAGTCGAATGAGGGATTTTCTCACAAGTGAGAAAATATTAGTTCAAAAGAGGCGTTGGTAAAAAATACGTCACTGTCTCAGGTTTTTGACATCAAATAAGCTTTCTTATTTACGGATCTTATTTTTGTTATCAGTTGCCGGTAAAACAAAGACGTATTTTTTACCCACGCTATCTATTGAACTATGTTTTTTCACTCGTCAGAAAATCTCTCATTTAACGATTGAAATGTCATTTACGACGCAACTCTAGTGAATTGTTCTCATAACCATTTCACGACTTCAATAGCCATATTTTTACTTTTTAAGTACTTAAACTCTATTTTTAAATGTCGCAAACTAAAACGTTACACATTGTTCGTTGGGAACAAAATATTTTATTTTAGCATTAATATAATTGAACTAGAATCATAGCAACAACGGGTTTATGTTTGAAACGGAACAAATTAATTTACATTTGACATAATTATTGATCTGTCATTTTGTTCTGCTAAATTAAAACCACAGATTAAATAGGTGGTCATTGATAATCGATATACAATGATTGATCTTCAAGAGAGCATCTCTACGTCACTACGTCAGTCGGTGCCTGTGGCTGTGTTGTGTTGTTGTGAATACCTACCTATTTGGCGATTTCTTTTGGCGTTTTTGATTTTGTTTCTGTTTAACGGACTACAATTTGGATTGCTTTCAACGTGACCTGGCTTCGAATAACTGATTCTGTGATCTGCTTAAACGACACCTTAGCATTTTGACAACGGATAACGGACTTCGCTTAAAGTAAACTTCAACCAATAAATAATAACTGTACCTAAAAGGCATAATACAACTGTATTTACGGTAATATTTTACTGTATTTGAAGTTTAATGCTTTGTAGAAACCAGAAATAGCGATTTTAGAAGGAATTACTTACGTTTTCTTTTATTAAAAATAACCTCAAAATCGGTTCCTTTTCTTTAAATAAATCTTCTCTCTAAAGTGTCCGTCAACAAACTTTGTTCTTATGGGCTACTAAGGGCAGTTTACAAATAGAAAATTATTTTTTCTATGCTGTTGGCTCCAGGGCGAACAATGTATGGGCGTAGAACAATCTCCTTTAAGTCGACGAGAGTGCAGTCTCAAATTAGACGATCTCTACTTTACACTTGAGTTTGAAGTATGCATTAATCAGCGCTGTCACACATCCGATCATATGGAAGGGCACATTTGTGAATCCGCTGGTTGTGAAATATACATTCTTGAGCTACGGTAATTATGCTTGTTCTATTGTTTACGTATCACCTTGTTTTCTTTTTTTTACTTGATATTAAGTTGTGACAAGAGCTAGCTAGCTTCTCGTTCCTACAACCATAGTGCCCACCTATAGCTCTGAATCTAATCTCCGTCAATGAACTCAATCACAGTAAATCCCTCTGAATCTCCATCAACGTTAATCGCCGATAAATCCATAGAATTAGCGACATAACGCGCTGTCCACCTGGTGATGTCCCGGGCTAACCCCGCAGAATCCCGGGTGAATACCGCGCTGAATCCCGGCCGGGATTGAGACAGCTGCGCGAAATGGCTGGCCGCTGACTGATCGCGGGCGATTTGTGTAACTGACCCCTGAGAACTGGAGTGATAGAGTTAGGAGTGATGTAGAACTGGAGTTAGCAGTTTGAAGAACGGAGTAATAGCAAAGTTTGACTGATCGACTCCTTAACTCCATAGGCCGGTTGAGTTTCAATTTGATAGTAACTTGTGTCTGCATAGTCACTACAGTCTGTGACTGCAGCACTGGCTGCTGTACCCAATTGGTGTGGTAAGTGGGTAGGTAGACCTATCGTTAGCCATTGTACGTTATGGTTTAGAAATACAAATAGCATGGTAGATAAGCAATTAACATACTATTAAGTAGAGCATCGTACATAATTGAACAGAAATGGCTAGGTATCAGAAAATAAAACATTTCCAACCCTTCTCTACCATTCCCATGTCTACATCAATAAATTGTTCCTTAAACTTAGTAAACGTCTTCCTCTTATCTGTAATAGCGGTACCGACCGGACAGCCGGACAGCCGGACAGCCGGACAGCCGGACACCCGGATTAGTGTCCGGGGCCACTCGGTGCGTCTCGACCGCGGAAGATTGCTGATAGGGTTACGAGATTACAGTAGTAAGTTGGAGGTAGTTGTAGGGTCAATAAGTACCTGATGTTGTATGTTTGGTTCTTCGAGTGGGGCTGAAATAAAATAATGTATGTAATCCTTCAACGACAGAGAATTTTTGGTTGGAAAACAAAACTTTTCAATGCGCGAAGCTGAAGTGAATCATATTAGGGGAAATGTAAAGTGCGTAGGGATAAGAAGAGGCAATTATTGTTCTTTACACGGCTATTTTGGTTCACATATTATATTGTACAAATAGGCTTTCGTCTGAACATCATAGCGTGTGTGTGTTCTAAGTCACTGCAACGCATGGCACTCACCTACTTACCTTAATTGAAATACAAATCGACAGCTACATCTAACGTGCCTTGATAGTCGCGTTTATTTGAATGACTAGGTAAGCAAAATTATTTTTACGTAAAGACACAGTGAGTGACCTACAAGCAAGCAAGGGATGTAGGTAGTTAAATAAAAGTTTGAGAGTATTATGCTTCTACATTCCTGCGATGCAATTGAATAGACTGGACGTATAGTAGTAATACCATGGAGCTACATGACTACGTCATCACCCTACAGGCTGTGCAGCAAAAACCGCGGCTCGGCGCGGGCAATAAATCGAGACAACGCCGCGTGTGGACGCGATGCCGCGCGACAATTTATCGCGCGGTCATTATCGGTAAATGTCGCGCATGTCGTTAATGTTGCGATCATTTGAGCTCGATTAAAAGGATAATGCAGTTAAAAACCTACAATTTTTAAGCATTTTTAAAATAGATTTTCAGGAAGTATTTCGGATGCAGTTATCATGTGGCGTTGCACATGTTTTTGTAAGTATCTTCCTAGACAGAGAAATTTCTCTGTTCAGAATTCTTCTTCTGAGAATAATAAGCATAGAAGATAACGTTAAGGTCGAGGTCGGGGCCGATTTTCGTTTAGTAAAGTTAATGATTTAATTATCCCTAAGGTATTAGGGATAATTAAATCATTAACTTCGACAACAACTTCATTAACAACGAAAATCGTGATCAACGCATTAACTAGGTACCTACCTCATTATTTAACTTGGCTGCTCACGATTTTTATCTATCGTCGCAAAACTTCATGTAATCTGTCATGGAAGTGTTCTTTAATTATGTGACGATCACGTACCTAGAAATTAGTTTAAGAACTTAAATAAGGAAACACGAACTAAACTTTGTCAACACAACGCATACGCACCACGTTAGATATATTTCGACTAAATCACTTCCAACAATTGACTTTCGAATAACATTAATTCCAACTACGGAACCTTTCATTGTGCGTGGTCCAACACAAACTTGGCCGGTTTTTAAATAAAATCAACCAAATTAGCTGTTATTGAATGAGTCAACTGAATATAATATATACTTTCAGCATGCTTCAGTGCTCGGTAACCATGGCATGGTATGTATCTATTGAATGGTGTATTTGAATTTATCTTAGAAGTATGTTAGTACATTGTGACTGCTCCGTTTAATGTTTTAAGTCCTAAAGCGAGCAGTTAGCAATGGTGTGAGCTATCGCGGCTATAAATTATGTAAAATTACCGATAGCCAGTGATTTATGTTAGTGCAAGTTAATTGTGAACTAACCGGTGATCTATCGCAGTTAGTTCTACCTTATTTTGCTGCTTTAACTTTATCTGTAACTATGAAATTCAGTTTTGAAAGTCTAGAGGACTGAGGGAACTCGGACTTTTGATAACTATGATTAGATCTGAACAGTAATTCAGTAACCTATAGCCAGACCTAGACGAGTAACTAAGCCATTTCAGGTAGATTCAAAATTGCGATACACCTATTTATGACATCATATTAAACCAGTGATCGGACGACCTACAATTATCAGGACTTCTTACGTAACTAGCTGCCCGAGAATAGCTATTGATATTTGTCTTTTTTGTGATTTGTCTAAGGCCTTCGATTGCGTTCTTCATGAAACATTAATCAGGAAACTCCGCCATTACGGGATCCGAAGCACCGCTCTGAATCTTCTTACTTCGTACTTGAGTAATAGAATTCAGAGCGTTGACGTTAATGGAAAAAGATCTCCCGGATCTATAGTAACAATGGGAGTCCCACAGGGCTCGATTCTTGGCCCTTTTTTGTTTCTTATTTATATTAACGATTTGCCTTACCTCATAAAAAATAGTCATGATATAGTGTTATTTGCAGATGACACTTCACATTTGTTTAAACTTAAACGTCAGCAGCTGGTTACTGACGATGTAAATAGCGCGATCGCAACGGTAGTTCATTGGTTTAATGTTAATAACTTACTTCTTAATGAAAAAAAAACCAAATGTATTAAGTTTACGCTACCACGTTAGACAGGTGAAAACCAAAGTGTTGATAAAGGGCGAAGAATTGAATCCTGAAGATACCACAGTATTCTTGGGCTTAACTTTGGATGCTAAGCTTCAGTGGGGCCCACATATAGATAAATTGTCAAAAAAACTAAGCTCCGCAGCATACGCTGTTAGAAAAATTCGTTCTTTAACTGACACAGAGACAGCCCGCTTAGTGTACTTTAGCTATTTTCATAGTGTAATGTCGTACGGTATTTTGTTGTGGGGAAATGCCGCCGATATTCACACTATCTTTGTTTTGCAGAAAAGAGCTGTTCGATCAATTTATAAATTAAGTCCGAGACACTCTCTCAGAGAAAAATTTAAAGAAATAAATGTAATGACTGTACCTTCACAGTTTATTTTTGAAAATCTTTTGTATGCCCATAAAAATATAAAATTGTTTAAAAAATATAGTGATATCCATGATAAGAATACTAGGAACAAACACAAATTTGTTGTACCCACTACAAGGCTCAAAAAAATTGGAGGCTCGTTCAGATGTCAATGTATACGCTTTTATAATAAACTTCCAAGCCACGTTCAAGATCTAAGCCTTAATAAATTCAAATCGTTCGTTAAACGCAAGTTGTGCCAGAATGCTTATTATACTGTCAAAGACTTTATTGAAGACAAAAGGGCTTGGGATTGAGCTGCTCCAATTGTTTACATATTGAATATTCTTTCTCTTCTTTTTTATATCCTAAACTAGTTGATTAGCATCTGAGATTACTCCTGGAGCTGCTGAAGATTCACAAAAACTTTTTGCATTATATAACTTCAACCTCTTAGCAATGTATAATTCCATAGCACGTTTGTGAGTACTATGTACCTACTATAAAGCTACCATTTACTGATTACGTCTTACATTGACCTGAATGTGCCCTGGCGGCTGAGAGCATGTCATGCTCCCTGTAATGTCTCACTGATGGTGATGCGTATGTTGGATCATTTAGCTCCCATCAAAATGGTTGAGCTGAATGGTGCTAATCCATGTGTCATGTTCATGAACGAGTGCCGTCAGTAGGGACTGGTCACCTCTTAGCTGCCTCGGCTGTTTTAAAATTAAAATAATTTTGAATTGTTTTTTTAAAACTTGTAATTATGGACGCTTTTATTAAGTTCTGCATCGTTCTCACGTGTAATTTCAACATGAATGATGTAACACAGTTTTTGTAAACATATTTTGATTTAAAAGAGTGTCCATGGAGTTTCTTGCCCGTTCTTCTCCATAGGTACCTACTGCTTTGGAATGGGCAACTAGCTTCATCTTTCTGACTGACCGACCCCTTGACAATTCAAAAGTGCCTGTAATTGGTTTATTTGAAATAAATGCTTTGAGTTTGAGTTTGAGATACCATCACCAAATCAATAATTCATAACTGAATCTAGATTGACGTCAAAAATGAATTAAACCTAGTTGTTTGAATCATTTATAACTTAGGCATTTACCTACTCCTACCCCCAGCCGTCACGGTTGCGTGATCCACTCACATATTCTAGCGTGTTGTGGTGTGACGTCAGGTGTCAGTTGTGCCTTAGACAAGTCTTCAGGCTATCTATCTAACCTTTAACTATTTATTGGGGTCAGCTAATTCAGTCTTACTGAATATCTCTATTCCTAGAATATTATAAAACCTAGGTTAAACTGGTTTCAGACTTTCAGGTTTGTTACTAATGTAATTGATATTTAGATACTGATTTATTTTATCTAGCTTTTGCTCACGATGTGGTCCGCGCGAAATTACTTGTTTTAAATTTGCTCGGTAATAGCCTGTATAGCTTATTGCAATTAGAGTAAGAATTTTTGGAATCTTATTAATCTTCGGAACTAGGTACATACTTATTCAAAATCAGAGTAAGTGGTTCCGTAGATACAGACTACCCACCTCCTAATAACTTAATTGTAATGTTACCCGAGGACAGCAATGTAGGCAAGGCAAGCAAGTACTTCTTGACATATTTAGGTTCTCTTTTATGTAGATTATCGTAATATACCCGCCACATGTCTAGACATACACGTGCTAACATTTCGTCAATTCTTTAGGGAATAAGGTTGAACGAATAAATAAACTAAGTACAGGTTCTCTTAAACTCCTTTCCAATGGCGGCGCCATAAAGACAACTATGACGTCATCAATTACGGCGCGTTACGCCTTACCCTGCATTCATTGGTATTTGTTCATGTGGTTGGCCCATTAAATTCCAGCCAACGTTGATGTTAATTCAGCGCCAGGCCTGTAACGCGTGACGCAATGCCATCTATCGGTCGATTGAGGCAACTACGGATCCGTTCGAAATAGTTTCACTATTCGGTACAAGATGGCAGTAGTTTCATTTATAATTTGTTTTTCTTATCAATAGAAGTACTTTTCTATCTGTAAGACACCGAATATTTAACATCAGTTTAAGTTTTCCCTTTTTTTTTAAATCAAACAAAATGTTCAAAATGTTTCTCGTGAAAACATCTCATACAGTCAGGTACCTACAGAAGTGTTTAATATGTTACACTATTAATTAATTCTGATATCTCAAATTAATAACTAAATGTTTAGTCATTTAACACGACCTTCTATTTAATGGAAAACTATTCAAACAGTACACCAGAATCTAGAAAAGTGCGAGTAGGCCTCGCGCCTCTCGTTCATAAGTATTGTTTGATAGATGATACTTTGATACTTGGTTTCGATTCTTGATAACTCATGTTGATGATAATGTGTCTTTATTAATACCAATTTATCGATTAGGTTTGTTTTAGATTAATTTTATAACTCTACTTTGTTCAATATTATATTTAATTTCACGTACAATATTATACCTCAAGAAACGCACGCAAAGGTATCTACTTATTAAGGCAGAAGCACACAGGTTCCAAATGGTCGTTTCCTATGAAGAAGAGCAAGCAAGAAACTCCACGGATACTCTAAAAAAGAATTAGTTTTAACAATGTTTTCATATTACATTAGTGGGACATGGGAGGACAGTGTAGGCCTGTTAACAAGCAGGTAATAGAAACCTAACATGATAGCAAATGGTCAACAAATCAAAGCGTCTGTGGCAACAAGACCTGCAACGTTCCACCTTTACAGAATAGTTTTGAATATACTTACTGACATATTATAATAGGGTCCTCAGAAGCTTGAAAATCTGACAGCCAGTCTTCCCCAGGGGTATCGTATTGCCCAGTTACTAAGTTGTGGAGGTCAGATAGGCAGTCGCTCCATGTTAAATACTGGTATTCAGCTGCATCTGGTTAGACTGTAAGCCAACCCCAACATAGTTGGGAAAAGGCTAGGCAGATGATGATACTAAGTATAACTAAAAATATGTATGTCGTCACTGAACGTGACACCCAAGATACCTACAGACTATCTCCTAGGTGGAGTAAACCGCCCAAACCACCCAAACTGTTCTTTAATTAATAAATGAATTTTAAATTATCTCCTTGCCAAACATTTTGATGCCCGTGCCCAAATAATTGATTGTAATAATAGACCTTGAACGCCCGTATTGGCCATAAATAAAGTAGGCCCATATTAGATACATAGCTGTACACTCTACTCAATTGTTGACCTCATCATGTCACCGGATACTGTCCAACACTCGCCACCATAGTTATGGGGTATGACCCATCGGCCGTTTAATTTCCGGGTGTGTACCCCAAGTAGAATATGATGTTACCCCATTTAGAGATAGTGAGCAAAGATTTGATGATTTAAACCTGTTTATATCTGTGATGTAGTAACTTAGGTGCAATGTCGTCGCAGAGTCATTCAAGGTGGACCAAAAAATGTATCAACGACGTTGACATTATTATTATTAGCTATTCTAGTTCTCTAAATCTGTCTGTCAAGGTTGAGGTCACGATTCGAGTGTTACGACGTGGTCTGGAAAAGTTTTCGCCTGGCATTAAAAATTTTCAGAAGTCTAGCGGATTAGAATAGCCCGATCGTAGGTAAGTACCTACCTAAACTAGTACTTAAATATCAATTTGATGAAAAACACACAGTTATTGTTGATTAGTTGTTGCAAAATGATATTCTTACAGCTACATATTAATTATAAGGTGAGAGATAAAACTATCCTCTTACGAGATATCAAATCGTTAGATATATAATACAAAAACGATACAAATGTGAAATACCACCTTCTCCACAACAGAAAAAAAAACCAAAGAGAATCAAGGAAATATGAAAACATAGCATAGGTGAAATTACCTACAGCACAGCGGGCTCAACCTGTTCATTTGGTCAATGATGAATAACACTAAATTAAATATTTTAAATATCAAATTAATCCCACTTATCGTATTAATTGACAAAAAAGTCCATTGTTCTCCTATTCAACTATCTTGAATGGCAATTGTTATTGGAAACAAAACGACTGATGTCATTTTCAGAGCGAGGTTATACATTCACCGAAGAATGGAGAACATTGTACTAATATTTCACATTAGGATGAGACCTTGGCTGTACAATAAATTGTCTTCGAGTTAATCACGTGTCTACCACCGTTGGCTATGCTTATGTTAAATCTATTTCGTCCGCACATTTCTCCATATGCACAGACGACCTAGTAATCAACTGCTTTTACAATATAATAAAGCGAGTCACCCCGCAGCGCTCGGCAGGAATTTCATTATTCTTTTGAAGTCTCTCTGGAGGCAAGTCAAGTTAATGGACGATTGCGTCATGGACACGGCCATTTTCTTTTATGAATACTGCCAGTGTCTGCCGATTTACGCAATACGAAGATTTTAATTAAGCGAAAACTATAAAAAAGAAATAATTAAAAGTAGGTAACATTAAATTAAAATAACTAAAAAAACCGGACAAGTGCGAGTCGTACTCGCCGGCTCCGTACAAACTTGGTGGTATTTTGATTACGTACTTTAAATGGAGACTATATGTATACTTATGATTTATTAACCAATTAATAGTTTTCAGATTTTTCCCTATATTTGTAGTTTAAGACGATATTACTTGTCGAATTTCATAGTTCTAGGTCAACGGAAAGTACCCCATAAATTTTGATTTCCTACAGAGTGTCGAAATGTAGGTTTTTTCCAGCATAAACAGCCGTATCTATTTTTTACGTTTATTTATAAGTTTCATTTTTTAACAGCTTCAATTTAAGGGACTGTAGACATGAGTATATGATTTTATTTTCAACTCGATACCTCTACATGTTCAAAGATAAAGGGTCTTGACAGACAGACGGACGGACAACGAAGTGATTCCTCTGGAACCCTAAAAACATAGTTCAAAATTATTTAGTAAACTTTGGCAGCAGGTGGGAACCAATCCCAAATTAAGTTGAAACTGGATGGAAGACAGTGACAGTTTTTCGTAGAGCAGTCAGTTATCATATCATTCATATAATTCGGTTTAGTCGTTTAGTAGTCACGAGAGAACATAGGGAGGGACGGACATATACATACAAACATACATTGAATGATTCAAGATTCAAATTGAATCGATACAAGCACAAAACAGGCGAATCGACAGTTTTATTTAATATTTATCTCTAGACTCGACCAATAAGCCTAAACTAATAATTGAAAGGCATTGGATTGGATGGAGCTACCTAATGAATAAGAAAATAGACATTTCTATTTCTCAAATAAATAGTTCATTGTGATTTACTTACGTGTGTTTTTGAATGTTTTTAAACAATTGCGTTATATTGAATGTTGCGTTCATTATAACGCAATTGTAGGTTTTCTATCACTCCCTTGATCATATACATCTAAATAGTTCGAAAAGGCCTAATCTCAGCATACGAGTAGAGTATTTGATACGAGTAAGTCTCTCTTAACTAAAAATAAACAAGAAACACACATTTTTTTATTGCTAAACATTTCGTAAAACAGCCGGCTTCCCGAATTGATGTGAATGCGGTACGTCACTGCGGCACGTCACTATTTCCGCGCACGCACGCGTGATCTTCTCTGAATAACAATATTGAGTCTTAACCTCGAGAGATAAAGATGATACTTCCATGCGGAGCTTAGTTTCAAAGAATACAAGTCGAAGTTGTCACATGGTCACGTCACTAGCGGAAAATGTGCAAACAGTAAGTTATTATCCACCTTATGAGGTGGACGATTCAGTTCGTTTTCAATTGGCTAGCGTATAAGGGTTGTAAACAAGTGGGACGCGCGGGGGTATCGACCGCGCCGCCGACAGAAGTGTCGGAGCGCGCGGCGATGGTTGACGCGCCGCACGCGGAAAAATGCCCGCGCGATGTGCTGGCGCCAAGTGTCCAAGTTCCAGAAGACGTTGTCCGTCACGCTGTTCTACCTGACGGTGTACCTGCTGCTGTCGTACGCCCTGGCGCCGGATGCCTCCGTGAGCTTCATCAGCGACGAGCTACGGATCGGAAACAAATATGTGTTTATGTATCTCGTTTCACCGAAAACACCGGTCTTCTCGGACGCTGACGGAGCTGCAGTGTTCACGAGCAGGCAGTGCGGGAGATGTTTCATAACGAACAACAAGGGGCTGCTGCCGATGCGGGAGTACGACGCCGTGCTGGTGTTCGGCGAGAGAAGTCTCCTGTCGCAAACAATGGCGGTCATGGATCCCGGGAAGAGGTATCTGATTGAAGCGCACAAGCGGTGTGTGAGGAACAAGCTGAGAGGGTGCATGCGAGAGCCGCGAGTGACGTCGTTCAGCAGCCGCGAGACGTACGACCTGTGCGGCCTGTGCCGGGCCCTGCTGGCCCAGCGCCACAACACTCGCCTGTGATGGGTTGCCTTGTTAGGATAAGAGAGGATGGTCGCCTCGCCACTCGCCGGGACCTGTGAAGGTCTGCCAAAGTAACGCTAGGATAAGATTGGTGCTTTGTAATCTCAGTCATAGTTGGGTCGCAAACCATAGTTGTTGTGTGTTGATGTTTTAAATTATTTATCGAGGAATTTTGTTGTTAAGTGTACCCAGAGTTTATTCGTGTATGATTTAGTGGAGGACAAATGTATGTAGATGTATTTTTAATGTTATTTCGTCCGCTTTAAGTGAATTTGCGCGATGTTATTTGTTGTGAATTAAGTGGTCCCATAGACAAGGGGCTCAACGTTATTTATTCAGTGCCATTCGGGAACAAATCTCATATAAAGTTTAAAGGAATGTTTGTAGATATCATGTAATGTTTGAAAGAAAGTATTTATGTTGTTCTATCTATCAGCTGTTTCTTTTAAGTCAAATATTCTTTGTATCATTATTTCGTGACTATTTGCTGTTCATTAATATAGCTCGTATCCAGGTCACCCTCCTGACTCTCCACAGCGGCGCATAAATAATAATTTTATATTCTTTTATTCGGAATCTCGGTGCTTGCCAAAAATCTGTGGACGCTATATCTATCGTATCGAAATTCAGCAAATTGTTTGTCGATAATCTTATCAATAGAAGTAAGTAGGCAGCTCATAACATAACTCACATAATTAACATTAATTTTTCCTCAAGTGGGTTTTGCTGTTTGGTTACACGGAGTTTCCTACTCGCAGATCACAACGAATTAATTACAATTAACCATAGCTAGTCACATAGTATGAAATCCCACCGCTAAAAATAAGGAAAACTCAGAGCTGAATACCATTGTCATCCTACATTATCCTACTTAACAATGTCATGTTATATCATGTGTTAGTACTAGACGGACTCGTATTAGATTGTGATATCAATTGTACATCTGATAAGAAAATAAAGAAATCGTTGGTATTTCGAAGCGCCATTAAGAAAATGATTTAATTTACGCTAAGAATTCGCATGCAACGAATTGGCTCGGATTGTGTCTATTATTTTCATGATTATTTACAGTACCTAATCTAACCAAACTAAATGTTTGTCCTCTTCACTCTCAATATCTCGCTGCTGGGCTAAGGCGCCACCCCATAAACGGCGCTCTGAAGAATAGGTAGGCAGGGTATCATGAAATTCAGCTGTAATAACCGTCCAGGAGATTATAGCCATAGGCATTTTGTAAACAAGGTTACGGCAATTACTCTCTCGCTTAAAATAACCCGCGTAAGTCCACATCAGCATCACAGTCGGCAGCAGTAGTTGCATCGCATCGTGCGCGAACGTCCTTCACGGGCGAACTATTTACATCGCCTTTATTTTCTTTAGCTATGGTCTGCATTTTTTATCAATGTGTAGGTATGCCGCTTCTATTGAAATTCTAAGAATTACATCTAGGCGTTGGTAATGGAATTTCCATGCTTCAGTATGTATGCAACGGCCGAGTTCTATTTATATGACCTATTAGGAAGAGTTATTACATCACGCCTGTATCAGTCGTGCATCCGGGTAATACCGGATAGGTAGGCAGAGAGCTAAGAAGACCTACACATGATCTGAGTGCGACGAGCGAGACTATTGCCAACAGCCGCCAGACGCAGATCCAGACCGAGGCTGCTAGTGCCACTAAGAAATTCCACATTAAAGTAATGTATTGCGAATAATTTAATTATTTGAACTTGCGTTAACTTAATTATTTTCTACCCTTGCATGTATGTTTGTCGGCCAGTCGGTCTCACCCGCCGCTGTCGGCCAGTCGGTCTCACCCGCCGCTGTCGGCCAGTCGGTCTCACCCGCCGCTGTCGGCCAGTCGGTGTCACCCGCCGCTGTCGGCCAGTCGGTCCCACCCGCCGCTGTCGGCCAGTCGGTCCCACCCGCCGCTGTCGGCCAGTCGGTCCCACCCGCCGCTGTCGGCCAGTCGGTCCCACCCGCCGCTGTCGGCCAGTCGGTCCCACCCGCCGCTGTCGGCCAGTCGGTCCCACCCGCCGCTGTCGGCCAGTCGGTCCCACCCGCCGCTGTCGGCCAGTCGGTCCCACCCGCCGCTGTCGGCCAGTCGGTCCCACCCGCCGCTGTCGGCCAGTCGGTCCCACCCGCCGCTGTCGGCCAGTCGGTCCCACCCGCTGCTGTCGGCCATCGGTCCCACCCGCCGCTGTCGGCCAGTCGGTCCCACCCGCCGCTGTCGGCCAGTCGGTCCCACCCGCCGCTGTCGGCCAGTCGGTCCCACCCGCCGCTGTCGGCCAGTCGGTCCCACCCGCCGCTGTCGGCCAGTCGGTCCCACCCGCCGCTGTCGGCCAGTCGGTCCCACCCGCCGCTGTCGGCCAGTCGGTCCCACCCGCCGCTGTCGGCCAGTCGGTCCCACCCGCCGCTGTCGGCCAGTCGGTCCCACCCGCCGCTGTCGTCACCTGAAACTTACATAAAACATCAACCGTGAGAAACTCAAACTGAATGAAAGAAATTTTCGTACAATACAAACTTTGTGAAACAAGGTTCGACAAATGAAAAATAGAGTCATGGGGAATACAACGACAGAATCATTTTTGAGACATATACATATTTCTTAAACAGAAGCCCTGTTTAAGAAATATATGTCTCAAAAATGACCTTCAAGTCTTTATTTAAATTCAGAAACAAATATTTGAATAGATCGTTATTCTTAGTAAAAACTACGGCCATGGGCCAAACACCACCTCTTAATATTATAATATTGCCTTACGTTGGGAAAGAGAATTTTTAATTCGGGAATTAACCTTCGGGTACATAGAGCTCACATTCCAACATGGTGGCGTCATCAACAGCGCAGGAAACAAAAAAGTGACTAATTGAAAATAACAGTTATTTTACCGAATTAGTTTAAGTATATTACTTTTGTGTATAAAGTGAGTTCTAATTATGTAATTATTTCTGAGCAGCCTAGCTACTCGATTTTATAATATAAAGACAGACCAGGAACTCGACTAGTTTTCAGCTAGTTTTATTTTAAAAATAGTTTCAAGTATGCGCATTTCTATATTTGTTCAGTTGTTCGATGTTGAGTGAGAATGTAATTTAAATAAGACGCCTGGATGTGAACTATTTTCCTACGCCATTCACGCATATTGTGTTACTTATTAAATACAATATTACAACGTTTTTTTCCTTGTTTTTTTTCTTACTCGTGGAGAGACTGTATCCAGGTATAACAAGAACGACGGACCATTTTCCACTTTTGGGTATTTTAGCACAAATATAGACAAGCCGTGTGTCCGATGGGCATTCACAAAAATGACAATCTTCTAAACAAACTTCCATCCCATTTAATCTCTTCAAGAAATGAACTTTCAAAATTGTTAGGTACAGAGGCCTGCACATCAAGCTACCCCAATCTGTCAAATTTCTTTCATAGATTTTTAACTGTTGTATTACAAAAGCATAAGGTTCATGTTAAATTGGGAATATTTGACAGTTTGGGATAGTTTGATGTGCTGGCGGCTGTACCTATAATCGTATATGTACATGGAATTGTTGTGAAATAAATTCAATCTGTGCGCTGTATGTCAGTATATTTTTTAAAATAAGTAGATTTTTAATGACAATCACGCACCCACTAACTGGACCCCCAAGCTCGCCGCGCCTCAGCATTCCCCGTGGCCACTGTGTCAATGTCAGTCGGTGACAGCTCCTGGAGAGGCCTGTTTGCAAAAAGATATCTTAAGAAAAATATTAGCGTTGTCTGAGAAAAATCTCGGTGGCTGCTCTGTATCTATATTTGTATGTTTGCTAAAAATATAGATGTAGCGGACTTATGTTTCAAACAAACACAAGTTCAAGTGATAAGTTATAGCAACAAAGAATACTTGTACCTACATACTTTGAAGGACAACATCGTGAGGAAGCCGCGGCGTGTCCCATAGAACCAAAAATTCGAAAACACAAATCTTCAACCAACCATCACTGGACCGGAGTGGTGGATCACGGCCGCCTCCCTCCCACAGGGAGGAGTCCTGTGTCCCAGCAGTGGGAACGCTTAAGGGCTTTATGCTTGTCTTAAAATATCGCTCACGTATGACCCCTGCAGAATAAAAACTTTGACTAGAATAAAAAAACTCATTAAAAAAAACAGCCTCGTCAAGCCGTCGCGTCGTGCTAATAAATCTCCGTGTCAAAAGATGTCGTATGAAGGCGTTACATAAGTGTTGGCACTGTGCCTGCTCTGTGCCTGCTCTGTGCTGGCTCCGTGTCTGGTCCGTGTCTGTTACAGTCAGTTTTTGTAAGACCACGTCATCGCCTGCAGTGCGTCTCGCCTCAGCTTAAACTAAGAAACTTTTGAGCAGCACAGTGCGTCTTCAACATTTGTCCATCGAAATAAAATAAGTGAGCGAACAAAAGTTTTCTTTATTTCATAGTAAATTGTAAGATTTCCTCCTGTTTGTGTCCCACTGCAGGGGCACCTCAAACGTAACACTTCATCATAATATGCTTAGTTTGTGATTATATTAACTTGTAAGTACCTATTTGTTATCTCAGAACGGTCAAAATCAATAAAACTATTTATAAACACAATGAAAACAATAACGATTCATACAAATACTAAACAAACATAATTAACAACAAAACATACAAAGGGTAAACACATAGATAAGACTTATTGACGACCATCTAGCTGAAATAATGCGCAACTACACGAAGGACATCCCGTATGTCGACCCCAGCGAGGACAGGGCGGCTCTCGAGCAGCTGAGGAACTAGAAGGCACGTGGTGATGACGGGATAACTAGCGTATACCGCATCCATTCTGTTCGAACTATGAGAAAGCCTTTGACTCCATAAATGGAAAGTTTTGGCCTCCCTGCAACGATGTCGAATTGACTGGCGCTACATACAAGTATTGCGATGGCTGTACGACACAGACATGTCTAGAATATTTTAAGAAAAATATGGGGCCGGGCGTTTCATAACAGACTATTATAGGTTCTAGCCAGGCAGGCTAGGTAGGTGGGCTGGCCTATTTTTTGGTCAAAGAATCAGCATTACCATACAACGCGGCAATGCTGCCAGCCTTTTGGGAACTTTTCCTGTTGACAGCGATGCGGTCGAATTTTTTGATGCTTTTTGATTATTATACATATTATTTCTGTACATATTATTATTTTATAGGTACCTACTCTAAAAAGAAACATAGAAACTAACTCAGAGAGTGCGGTCTCTTCTAAAGTCCAGACATTATCTCGGTCACCAATCATGAGCACCATGCAGGTTGGCGTCTGACGTGATCCTTCACCGTGACTTCAAGCCGTAGATATTGCATAATTAATTAGTTAAAGAAGTCACGAGGTACAGTCACGAGCAAAACCATGTATACAGTTATCTAGTTTCAAAAGCAGTTTTGTCTTTAATTATTGAATGAAATTGTATGTTTTTACACACTTTGCATTTTCGAATCCATAGATTTACCGACACTTTAGTATCTCAAAATGTAAACAGTTATTTTTACGAGAAAATCGCTTCTGAATTTTGCTCGCTGTGTACATATTGGTGCTCGTGACTACAACTTAAGTTTGGAACCCGAAATCTTGTTCTAAACGTGTCACGTTGGCCACTAGTGGTGTCTTGTGCGAGGCGCACCTAACAACTCTTTTAAGAAATACGCGCTAAGTGGGGTCAATTACAGTGAACCGTGTGTTAATTGTTGTGTTCGTAAGTTGCCGCATACCGAGATACGTAGCCCACTCGGTACTGTAGGGCTGAATTTTTTTATTGGTCATATATTCACTTACAAAAAAAAACACAACCATTGCGTAGGCTTTTCCAACTACGTTGGCGTCGGCTTCCAGTATAACTATATTGGCGTCGGCTTCCAGTAAAACCACATTCATCTGGTTCTATTAACGCGCATTAAACGAATCGTCATAACAATAGACGGAGGATGTTTGGATGCCCAATTATGAGATATGAATGAATTAAACGAATGTTAAAAATAAAGGTTATTCAGGAAAAACATGGTGTGGTTGGTTACTAGTTCGAGTTACAAAGGAACAGCTCTACACACGACGCGGCTCACACGACATAGATGCGTACACAAACGAACCTGAAGAATACCGTGATATTGTGATATTCAGAAATAGTAGTAGGGCAAGTCTGTCTGATATATTACGGCTACATAATTATTTATACTTGTACTAGGTGTACTCCGTCAACTCACGGTCGAATGACGTCGTCAATCAATAGCTATTGTAGAGTTTTATGCCTATACATTCCACTACTATATTATACATAGTGTAAATATCCAGCTATTTTTAAAACAGTCTGGAAATATAAGCCTGAAATGTTTGTTTTCTGGAAAATAATCACTTTTCCCCACTGTTCCGCCGGCCGCGCGCCGGGAATGTCTCAAACTGATTCCGAGCTGAAATCGCACCACTGTTATTAGCACAGTAGCACAGAATACCTACGCGGGGCAGTTATCATAACAAATAAAAATACTAACGTACACAAAGGTGTGCCTAACATTATTCTTTCGAAATGATATGAGCTAGTTTTGAGTTCAAACCCTTGACTCACAAGACTTATCGTACAACGCTATGTTATCAGTCGCCCGGCAAGTGTTCGATTGTGTGGGCCCGGTGATTATACGTGCATAATCTTGTAAATAAGAAAATATTTTAAAATAAACTCGCTAGAGGGATTAATAGTGAATTTGATCCAATAAATCTTTATTTACTTAATTATGACTAAATTCATTTACTGACACCAGCATTATTGCAAATTAACAAATATTATTTTCACCATATCACAATATAAAACACCATACCCTTGATCGTTGTAGCTACTGCTGTAGCATAACTGTATAACACACTATCAATCACAAACTGAATGATTTTGAAGGATATTGCTAATCCATTAATTCATACGTTTGAAACATTTGTGTGCCCAGTGACGTAGGTAAATAACGCAATGAAAATACACATATATACACAGACTTTGAAAAAAGGCATAGAAAAATAATCATTCAGGCTCCAGACATTTGTTGAAAAACAAATAAACACTAACGTACACAAAGTGTGTTCATGCCAATGAAAAAAAGTGGTAAATACGGTTAGAACTAGCCAATTGGCACAAAAGTTGTAGGATTACTCAAGTTATGCTAGTTCAGAAATCAATTAATGTATGAAAATTAGAAAACAATGAAGTTGAAAAAATGATCTCCTTTGCTAATCAATTTATTTCCTTGACTGGACCAGCGACCACATAACAACGACCTTCTAAATATCAATACTATTCATTTGTTAGACAGATGAGTGAAGGTCGCCGAGAGGCTGCTCCTTAGAGCAAGCATCTGCTAGTCGTGTCTGTACTTCCAGACGCACACTACACTTACATAAATTGTCGTTGAATATGAAGACGATGACGTCACGGAGTCGTTTCTTTGATGTTCGCGAGCTTTTGGCAAGAGATCATTATTTACGTGTTATTGTTTTGTCTACTAATCTTTCACCTAAGTACCTACTCTTTAAGTTTGAGTAGGTACTTCGTTTCATTGCTAATTTTATTTTTAATATATTACGATAAAATGAGGAGACTGAAAACCTCATTATACACGTAAAATAAACTCAGCCGATTATTCAGTTGTTCGTTCGTATGTGGTAACCGATTCAGCCTGTAAATTGCTGAAGATCTCTACAATAATTTCCAATAATCACTACGAAAGTAGATGGATTGGTGACCAGAACACACCGTGCTGCTCATCCTTTTGACATAATTACTATGTCTATTTCTACACAACCTGAAATTTTTTCAGGTTGTGAAAATTTTTCAGGTTGTGTGCTGAGCCGAGCATTAACTTAAAAATTCAACTGCGTGCTTTTATTTAGGCATTGATGTAGGTGCTGCGTAGTGTTAGTGAGTGAGAGTGGGTGTTAGTGGTGCTGTACGCACCCCACGGACGGAGAGTGCTCTATTATTGCGACGCGCCAATTTCCGACACACCCTGTGTATTATGTGGTAATTTAATTAGGTTAAGAGGACTTTATGGTTTGTTGTCTCCGGGGAACTGTGTCCTAAACGCGACATCGTGTCCGTAGAACATTCGCGATAAAACTACGATTGCTTGCAATGTCAGTGAAGGGCGAAGGGGCTTATTGCTGTAAGGGCAACTGAAGTGTGATGGGACTGCATTTGTGCACTACGCATGTGTATTTGTGTAAGGAGGCAAGTGCCGATTTTTTCGCGTCGATTATTAGCTAAAGCTACTTAGTAACTAAAATTCATTAGAAACAGAATAAAATGTTGCCTTTTATAGTTGTTTAAATTAGCTAACTTTTTGAATAACACCCAAAAACGAGAAACTTAACACAACATCTAAGCAAAATGCAAAGCATGACAGGCAAATATGAGGAGTTGGTAACGTGAAACTTCTGCTCAGTCTGTTCAGTAGCGGTTCGGTGGGGATCGCACACAGGACTAACTGATCTATCGACGGGTTGTCCTTCCAGTTCGGATGTAACTTTGACATAAACTGCTACAAACATTGCGACAGAGCGTACAGTAAGTAGGCAGCAACACTGTGTCACCACTAGCGTACTACTCCGCGGTGTTGTTGTAACGAATGTACCGACACGTTCTGTGTTTCTCTAATTTACAGATTTACAAGATTTGTTGGTTAATATGACGGCTACATTTTTATTACAGTTTAAATAATTGCGATTTCCAAATGGTCTCGAGAGACCTGAAGCATGGCGCTGATAAAACGAACCTCATTTGATTCGGAGTCTGCTGTTGTCGTCTGTTGCGACAAATTTCTACCAAAGATAAGAACAGGCAGTGATGGTCACTACATCAACTTGTCAATGTATTACTAACAGGCCAATAAGAATGACCTTTACGGATTTCTAATACCGGTAGGTAAAAAGTAAAAAAACGGGTCTGTCTATTAATTAAATAGAAAACACAGCAAGTGAAAACAAGGAACAGCCGATTGCTTCACACAGGAACCTTCCAACTAGAACATCCGAGTTACGTCCATACGTCATCGCCTCACTGTCAGGGGCTGCCGACGGAGGCCACTGCGGCCAGTTTCCCTACATCCCCGGTGTCGAAAGTGTAGAACGTGTGCGCCTGCGCACCGCCCTGCACTTCCACTTAGGATTGGCCAACGAAGCTGGCTGTACGTTGTCTGATAAGTGGTTTAAAGATGAAGCTGAATTTTTTGAGGTAGGGTCCTTTATAACAGTGTTTTGTTGTGTGTGTGTTCGATAATTCGTGAGTTTGTGTGTGGTGGATTGCGCCCCACTCCCTCTCACAGTGTGGTGGCCTGAGGCCCAGCAGTGGGAGCATCTGCGCTGAATACGTTTAGTGGTCGTGCTAGTTGAGTTTGGACCCCGCGATATCGAGAAAGGGGTTATTAATAGGTTTAGGGTGCAGGTTATGTCAATATTTAATGCGTCAGGGATTGGTGAAGTGCCGGACGGCGCGTACGTATTCCACGCGCGCCTCAAAGGGATGTCAGCATATGAAGGGGCCCGTCCGGCCGGGTAAGCGAGAAAGGGTTACCGCTACCCCGGAACATAAAGGGTTAAGGAAGGGACATGGATGGGTTTTAGTCAGTAAGAGTCTGACACTCCCTTCCGCTACACCCAGAGCGGAAAAAGTTATTTGAAAATTTTCCACCGTCAAAAAAAAAAAGCCATTGGTGAAATCGGTATCAGTTTTAGTAGTACCTAGTAGTGATACAAAGTGCAGTAAACATCTCTCTGAAGGCCGTTACAGATGAAAATCAATGAATATAGTTACAGAGAAAAGTTATCTTTCACAATATACGCGCATTGACGTGGAATTACGGACACCATTATCTATCTTTCACAATGAAAATACTACAAGAAAACTGCAACTAAGAAGCGCTGAAAGGTTTCTTTGCATTAAGAAATTGTTGTCATTGTAGGTAAATGTGAAATCCTAGGTTTGCTACTTTTCATCATTGTTATATAATTTTTTTCCGGTGTCTGGATTCGTGTCCCCTTGATGGTAACAGGCTCACCCCCATGGGCCTTAAACATAATCGGAGAAATGTGGGTGTACTATAGGTACACCTAGCTCTGCCTACCCCTTCCGCGCTTAAGATAGATAAAAATATTATTAGAATGGCAACACATCACTTTTCAGGCGACCAACAGACCTTTTATGAAGTGATTATTTTTAATTCCAGCCAAATCTAACGGTCTGATGATTATGTAGGTCCCAATCAACAGAACCACCACTTCCTCGTTCCACTTTTAAAATCCAAGAAACTGACCAATTTGGTTCGTAAAACAGTTACTTACTACAAGTTTAATGATACCCGGAACTGATGTCATTCAAAGCATTTCAAGTAACTTCGATTGTGTTACCTATAGATTTAAATTCGAGGTCAGTTCGCACCGATACATCCGATCTAATGAAATACTTAACTAAAATTTAACAATAAAAATGAATTTCAATAAAACTGTACCTGTGTTATTTGATCGTTTGAGTAACGTATAACGAGTCACACTAGTTAATTGGAGTAAAGACTTAACAAGCACCACAAAGATAATCTATTTTGAACTAAGTTAAGATACTCTTGTTTAGATTATATTTGAGTGATTTTAGATTACGTTGGACGCAATGTCAATGGCGACCGAGCAAGGTCGTGATACGCCCTTGTGCCTCGAGCCTCGAACGATTAGGTAGACTTGCGTCGCGTCTTGCCTCATGCGACACGCGCGCGCATCACCTGTTGGTGGCCTGTGTGTCGCTCGCAGGCACGTCGCAGTGCCTCTCGGTTGTCGTGGGCTCGTGCCACACTCTTTACATCCTCTTTCATTTACCTTTAAGCTCAGTGGCAGTCGCAAGTCGCGCGTCGCTTGAGCGTGTAGCTCGTGGCCAAGGTAAGGGCTAAATCAATTCCAATGTAGCTAGAAATCAATCTCTAATTCTTCCTATCCACAGTAAGGTATTACCGACTTACGTGCTTCTGCTGGTAGCGTCTTCCGATGCTGATCTGTTCTCCAAGGCGACGAGGACTAAGGCGGATGAGAAGGATCTCAGGAACAGCGTGTTTGACTTTATCATAATCGGGGGAGGCACGGCAGGGTGTGTGCTGGCTAACAGATTGTCTGCTATCTCCGATTGGAAGGTAACACTCTGGTTTTTCAAATTTGTTAGACCCTTGATTTCTAGCCTGATAATTAGCAATATAGAAATAGGCGGTGGCCCACGCTTCAATTGTAATACAGTCAAACCAGAAACCTACTGCGATCGTGATACGACTCAAAAGTTTTGATATGTTGTTTAGAATTACATAGAGTTGTTAGTATAAAATTGGCGAGGATTCTTGTGGTTGTAACAGCTCTACATATTGGATTTCGTACTTTTTGGGAAGTACGAAATCCTATATTTCTCTGGAGATATCTGTAAGAAATTTACTAGAGACATAAAGAGTTTCAGGTGTTATGCTTAGCGCTACAGTAGTCTCGCCCTCGACCACTATCTTGCAGAAGGAAAGTACTGACGCCGTCGTCAAAACAGTACGCTCGCCTAGCAGTAACACATTAACTCAAGACAAATTCTGCCAGGTTTATTAACATTAAAAATTTAATTCAATAAATGTTCCGGATTTTATCACATTTGGTGGGATTGCCCTACCGATAACGTTTCCACTTGTCCAGCGACCCGTAACAATCACGCTACTTGGTATCGGAGCGGAATACCGTTTTAGGATGACCTTTGTTCAACACTGAATTGATTTGGCAAATCGTCTATGAGGAAAAATATATTTCCTACCTACAGAAGCATGTACGTAGGAAACAATAGCTTTATTGTAATATTTATAAAAACACAGTTCGTATCATGTCATCAGATTTCCACAATTCCTCGTTATAGTTCCACTGCCCCTTCAGTGGTTTAAATATCACATAGTTATATATTGGTGGGCAACAGCCACTCGAAATGCTTCGGGCTTTTTCCTCGTTTTAACTCCCGCGTGCCT
The DNA here is from genome assembly GCA_951799385.1 of Hyppa rectilinea. Classification (NCBI taxonomy): domain Eukaryota; kingdom Metazoa; phylum Arthropoda; class Insecta; order Lepidoptera; family Noctuidae; genus Hyppa; species Hyppa rectilinea. The sequence goes on along the minus strand of OX637318.1, from coordinate 18,129,340 downwards.
ACAAAACGGTACAGAACCGGGACAATTTAATGAAACTAATGATAACTCTAATGAAATAATATAAGTAAGAGTTACCATTCAACACCGTTTGCTTTTATGTACTACGTAGATATTAAACCTACTCATCTAATATTGTGTTCAAAGTTATAATTAACTACTTCATTCGCTTAATTAATGTACTCTTATTGAGTTTCTATCTGCTATCCGAATCAGTACTTGCCTGGATTATAATGATGAGTAAATTGCAGTCAGACCTTGATACACATGAGGATAGTCTTATGCACCACGCTCTCTGTACCTAGCCTGGCTACTTATTATAATGAAGAATACCTCGTACATTGATTGCCATATTATATTCTTCTAAAACAGAAAGATGAATCGATCGATCGTCATGCTCTGAAACACTTTAATTTCGCCGAATCAAGAGCTTTGTTGCTGTTTAAAGGTGACATTATAAATCCTAATTCCAGGTTCTATTATTAGAAGCAGGCGTTGAGGAGAACATAGACTATGACATCCCAGGAGTTCCCACGAAAGAGTACCGCCCTATCCTCTGGAACTACAGAACTGAGCGAAACGGCTACTCCTGCCTCTCCAGACCTGGGGGAAGCTGCGAGGTGAAAACCGGAAAGGTGCTGGGCGGCTCCAGCGTGACCAACGACATGAAGTACACCAGGGGATCCAAGGTGGACTATGATGGGTGGCATAGCACAGGAGCTCTAGGTTCTTTGGACTGGAAGTTCGATGGGGTTATAGAACATTTTAAAAGCGTTGAGGATAACGGTGAGTTTAGGTGGAGGTAGTGGCAAGTTAGGCATACAGAATACATAAACTTACGCTCTTTATGTGACTGAAGCCATACAATCCTATGAGCTGGTTTAACCAACAGTATATTTATTTTAAATAGGTACCTAAATAGAGCTCTACTATTTCAAAGATTTTTAGCTAGTGAAACTTTCCGAAATGTCGGTTTTCAAATTGATGGTACAGTAAAAGGTATTATCATACCGATCTTAATTGTATCAAACCCTTAAAAAGGTATTCGTTTATAGTAGACTCGCTCGTACCCCAGAAATGTGTTGTTTTTGCAGTTGTATATTCATTGCTTGATGTTAGAAGGTTGATAAACCATATTAATTTTCAATAGTATTCAGGAAAATGGTCCCTCATGAGTTAAAAAAAACACAAATCGTTTTCCTTCCATGTGGCACTAAATAGCGTTTGAATCAACTATTAACATCATCTGCCTAGCCTTTTCCCAACTATGTTGGGGTCGGCTTCCAGTCTAACTGGATGCAGCTGAATACTAGTATTTCACATGGAGCGACTGCCTATCTGAATCAACTATTAACATATGTATATGTAAATGGTTGATGGCTTTAGTATCGTCAAAACATGTTTTTCCCTTAGCAAATGTTTTAATGATCGACATTTAATATTTGACATTAAATTTATTAATTAGGACAGCAAAATTGGATAAATATATTTGAATTAACGAATTCAAATATTTATCCAATTTTGCAATCTGATGAAAAAGACTTAAACAAAAATTATTTTATTCAAATTGGGCTGACTGCCCTTTAAGAGCGTCAACATTAATTACATTACATTGATTAAAATTATTAATCACATAAGACAGCCTCCGAAACCTTCAACCTTCCTTTACCACTTTCTAGAGCTTTAGCTGGAAAAAGAAGTGGTGCAACAAACTCCCCAGCAACTATCTGTTAAGTTAGAAAAACTAGATTTTTTACAAAATCAGGAAAAATAAAAAGCAAATTAGTTGTCAGCTTTATACTGGCTCTGTTATACATACAATTTAAGTCACTGACTGTGACAAGTGGGATGTATGTTATGTAATGTTTTATTGGATATGAACCTAATTCATTCCACTCATAGCGTATAATATCGTTCCTGCAAGTTAACCAAGTTTTGAACTGAACTACGTTTTTACTCAATATTAAACAAAACTGGCCTTACATTATTGTGTTGATTATTAATTGTTGATTTATATAATTGCTTGATTATGAGCTGATGACATAATATTATCACCATGGTTACAATAGAGTAATTTAATATAACTGGCAAAATGGACTAAAAGGATTAATTACATTGTCTCACTCACTAAATTGTCACACTATATGCTAAATACAAGTTCATGTATTTAGTTCCTTTCAGAACATAATAATTAATTCGTATGATTGATGACTATTGCCATTTCAAGCCAAATTCTTGTAACGTTACTATAGTTTTAATTTCAAGGTGACTATGACGTGCTGATGAACTCACACTACCACTCTCGAGGCGGGGAGATGCACGTGCAGCGCTTCAAACACGCCGACAGGTACATGGAGATCTTCACCGCTGGCTTTACGGAAATGGGCCTTCGTACCCTAGACATAAACACCAATATACAGGAAGCTGTAGTCAACAACCAATTTGCAATGTTCAACAATACCAGGCTGAGCACCAACAGCGGCTTCCTCAAACCAGTGAGGCACAGAAAGAATCTTCAAGTGGTAACTGGAGCATACGTGACGCGAATAGTCATTGATAAACAAGAGAAAAATGTAGATAGCGTAATTTATGAAGTGGAGAAAGGGAAAGAACGACCGGCGTACGCTAAAAGAGAAATAATTTTAGCGGCAGGCGCTATCAATAATGTGAGGCTGCTACATCTGTCCGGTGTTGGCCCCAAAGCTGATCTGAAGAAACACAACATTACACCGATAATCGACCTCCCGGTAGGTCTTAACTATCAAGATCAAGTGACCATTGGTGGTCTTGCATTCGTATTGAACGATGTCCCGTTCGTTACTGAAGCCGAAGTAATTAATGATTTCAAAACTTGGTTCCAAAACCGCAGCGGGCCGCTAGCTTCAAGAGGCATCGGCCAAGTGTCAGCCTTTATACAACTTTACGAGAACTTTAACGCTCCCGATGTGGAGCTCGCTTTAGAAGGTAATTTTATTAGAAGCGATAAATTTATGCTGACTAACGTAAGTGTGCATGCGGCGGAGGAAACGAACTTGCCCTTGCCGTACTATAATTTAGTTAATATCAACCCTATATTATTGAGACCTAAAAGCAGAGGAAAAGTTATGCTTAATAAAAGGAATCCCAAATACGGTCGGCCGATAGTCCAAGCGAACTTCCTCAAGGAAACCGAAGATTTAGATACTCTTGTCGATAGTATTGACATAGCGCTACAATTACTTGACACGAAAGAATTCAAGAAAACGGATATAAAGTTTGCTCCGTTAGACCTCTTCCCTTGCGATAGACTTAGCAACAGAGATCAATGGAATTGTATCGCCCGACATTACACTAAAGCTATGAGTAATCCTGTAGGAACTTGTAGAATGGGAGAAAACAGTACTAATTCTGTTGTTGATTACCAATTGCGGGTGCACGGGATCGAAGGTCTACGAATTATAGACGCTTCAGTAATGCCTACACATGCTAGAGGCGGAATATTTGCTCCCACAATGATGATAGCAGAGAAAGGAGCTAAGATGATCATTAAAGACTGGAAAGAAAATAATGGCCATTATTACAATAGGCGGTGACAAAAATTAGGTGTAAATAAATAAAATATTGTATTAATACCAAGTAGTTTTTATTATATCACTGGCTTTTTCAGCTATCATTATAACAGGAGCTGCAGTGGAACCGCGAGTTATTTTTGGCATGATCGACGCATCAACTACTCTTAAATTGTTAACTCCAAACACTCTTAAGTTCGCATCTACTACTGATTCAGGATCTTTGGACGTACCCATCTTGCACGTCCCGGCGTAATTGTGCAGAGGAGTTGAGAAATGTTTGATGATACACAACCAAAAGTCTTCAGATACGCGCTCATGGTCTTTGCAGTCATTGTTCAGTATATTCCGGGGATCAAACACATACTCCGCACTCTTGAAAACATCTGTATCAAATAGTTTCACGATTTCTTGAATTCCTTCCAATAATTTCTTCTCATCAGATGGATCTTTAAGAAAGTTGGGGTAAACCAACGGTTTTCCAAAGACAGGATCTGTAGCATTCAAGATTACTTGACCACGGCTTTTAGGAGTCAACAACGATACACACATTTCAATCTTGTCGTAATACATGTTAGAGTCATGACCTTTGAATCGTACCTCAATGTCAGGAGTTCCTAAAATATCAGAAATTGTAGTTTCTAAGAATGCTACTACTTGAAAGTTTGCTGATAAAGGCCCGATACCTTTAGAGTAATAAGTTGTGATATCTTTTAATTTCTCAGGGAATTTCGAAGTCGTTGATGTTTTTGTCAGTTTTATAACAGGCAAACAAACGGACACATGATCGTGAAAGTTTCCGCCAACTGGTAAATCATAGATCACTTTAAGATCTAAATATTCTAAATACTCCTTAGGTCCTATTCCAGATTGCATCAGCAACTTAGGACTGTTAATCGCTCCGGCACTTAATATAACTTCCTTCGTAGCTCTCACTTTTACTCTTGTACCATTTTTGATATATTCTACACCGAGAGCAGATATTGTTTCTCTGATATCGTTGAAGAATATTTTAGTAACTAAAGCTTCTGACAGTATTTCTAGATTAGTTCTTAACTTCCTAATTGGTTCAATGAAGGCTGTGAATGCACTAACTCTTTCACCGAAGTATGACATCGTCTGTATCCTCATGAACCCTAGCTGATGTCTCCCGTTCACATCTGTGTAGTTATATCCTATTTCATTTAACGCACTCAATAGAACATCCACGTTATCGTCGACGTAAGGATACCGGCCGACATCGAGCGGACCCTGTGTTGAATGAAAAAACTTGTTTTTTGATATATCCTTATCGTAGTTTCCTTCGGAATATTTAAAATAAGGCAGCACCTCGCTGTAAGACCAACCCTCGTTCCCGTTGATGGCCCACTCGTCATAGTCGGCTGGGCTTCCTCTCATGTATGCCATGTCGTTGATTGAAGAGGTGCCTCCCAGGACTCGGCCTTGAACTACCTCGCAGCCTCTATCAACTCGATTCTGACAGAACCTGTAACGTGATATAACTATATAATTGATAAAAAACTACAGTTGCTTTATCAGGATCTGTCGACAGACTGATTTTTAGGAACTTGGTCTGAAAAACTTGGAAATAATTCAAATAACATTAATAACCACAATAGAGTGAAACAAAAACGATATCTACTAATAAATAATTTTGACTTAACTAGTAGACTTAACTATATTATCTTATAAAAGCCAATCTCTAGACAGATCCCGATCCTTAAACCGTGGACTGAATCTCACCCCTTTTTCGGCCTCATAGAGTACTGCCAGTCTATGTTAGACCCCTTGAACTCGCTCGTGAGTCCTGGGATCAGCGCCATCTTGGGTTCCTCAGGACCGGCTTCAATCATCAGTACCTGGAATCAAAATGCGTATTTTATAAACTGACTGTTTTGTTTTATGTATGATTTAAAACAAAAAAAAACACGGATCAGTCTTTTGTATCTATAATGTAAACTTAGTATGTTCAAAAGTATTTCAATACTGATCAATGAAAGTCATTTTAACTAAGGTTGGTGAAAATATTATTATAAATACATGAAGGGACCAATGTCTTATTATATAAATAAAATATTAATTTCATTCCTTACCCTCCATTTCCTGTTCTCCGACAGTCTGCTAGCTAGCACACAGCCAGCCGTCCCTCCACCCACCACGATGAAATCGTATTCATTATCGAACTCTATGCCGCCGTTCTTCTTGCCTTGCTCTTCGGGAAACCTATCGAAGTACGTAAATTGTTTGTAAGGACCCTTTCCTTCCTCCGCTGTTTGCTTCAGTATGTTCTTCTTGTTCTTGCCGAAGTAGTCCGGCTCAGGTCCAATGTGGCCATACAGAGTGTGCACCAGGGATATCAGGAGGATAGCCGTCGGGGCACACTCGATGCGTCCGTCACATATCTTGCATAATTCATCAGTGGCGTTAGCACTCATTGCACCCTCATATTCTGCTGTGTGGCCGACTATCAGATCGGGGGAAACTGGCGCATTATCTGCTATGTAGCTCGCAGGTACTTCGATGGGAGGAATCTTGGACAGTTGTGATCGGGGAGGTTGAAAATATTTCTCGGCCCGGTGTGAGGCTCGATTCCATTAGTATATTCATATATGATTTACTGTAAACACGTTGTCAACTTTGAATTCTTCAAATTTTGATTGTAAGTCAACTTAGTATTATGATTACCATTACTGCAACTATACTATTTATGTCTATTTTATCATTAAAAACAATATTGATTGATTGTTGATAATAAACAGTAGGTCTATTATTGGTTTTCTCACTTTATTAGCGCAATTAGAACTATTGCCGCAGTGACAGTCGCGACGTATGCACAGTTGGTCAGTAAGGCGACTGCCCGCGGCCGCGGCTACGTCGCGCTATGTCGCCGACTCTAAGAATTTGTTGTTTACATCCTTTGTTTTGCTTGTTTACCATTTAGCCATTGTTTTGAGTTCCAAGAGTTTTTTTTTACTTATAAAGTTCTTTTTATGTCTGTTAACACTGTTTACTTTGTTAGAGACAATACGATATACAAAGAAATATCACCTGTAGAAGACTATGCATGTGCTTGTACTGTAAGAGGACAATCCCTTAACGTTCTATAATAGTAATTACAAGTATGTTTACCGAAGGAGAAAATAAAATTAATACAGTAGCTTAGGAAGGAATATGTATCAATTACGCGCTGTTAGTTATTGAGCAAGCTAGGCACTAATGGAGGAGCGTCGAGTTGCAGACAGCTACTTTGAGGATTAATAGAGCGGCACATTGCTCAAGGGAGCGCTCGGGCCAGCCCTGAAGAGTCCCCAACCTATTGTGATGTGTCCGTGAGGGTAACAAAACAATCACAAATAAGGTCAAAGATGAAGTTGATTAATTGAAAGTTCATGGCATGTCTTATGTATATTTCTTTTAGTCATAGTTACAGATTATATTTTATATCTTACTACGTAACTTTATTTTCGTAAACGCACTTCTATTGCGCTCTACGGGTTACGTAAAAGTGATAGTGGGAACAAACAAGTCTTCATCACTAAGGATGGACGGGCAGCTCCCTCTGTAGGTAATTTTCGTTTCAGGTTTAGGTAACAGGTGAAAGGTTCATTTAACAGTACAAATAAATCCGCCTCATCACAATAACTACGTAAGATGAAAAGTGAAATCTTTACATAATTTCGCCTAAAGTATGAAAATATTATGTTACTTTTCTAGTGACACGACACTCATGATACTTGCTTAGCGTTCAAAATAACAAACAGTACAAAGGAGCTCATTTTCTGTAAGAATGCTAACTGTTGCATCTGTTTTGCATACTGCTAAACTGTTTAACGCAATTCTGTGTTCATATTAACAATTGTATATTATTTCCACGTGACTAATGAAATACAAATGTGTTAAGTATACTTGTATTTTCATTGTAGATTGAAGTGTGCTGGTAGACACGTAACATCGAGCTCGTCGTCCTTGGGTCTCTCTGTCTCACTCATTGTGTGCTGGACACCATTTTTGTCTCATTACAATACGACTTCTAACTTTGGCCTAACCTTCCAGTCAGTCAACCTGCCAGTTTCTGTATCTTGAACCGTATTCCTACTGAGATAGTTTTCAATACAAAGTTTACAAATTAAACTTAAAAATAACTTTTATATTTAGAACTCTGTCTTGCTTTGCATTGTCTTTAAAGATCGAATTTCAAAAATTAAGGTGCTACTAAACGACTTTTAATTATTTTAAAGTAAAGATCACTAGTAACATAAATAAACGAGTGGTGATAATGATTTGGAAAAATACAATTGTGTTTGAAATTAAAAAAATGTTAAAAATTTGAACATTTTCTTAATAACTACCTATGTGAATATTTTGGATGACGTTTATATTACATAATGTAATTAATTAATCTGTGCTAATTTGAAAGTAATGTCTTACTCGGATAAAAAACTCAGAATCACGCAAAAACTACATATTTAGCGTATTTTTAACCACTTTAAATTACCTATATAATTTAAGATCTTTTAGTAAACTTGTTTTAATAAACCGTGTTATAATGAATTAATAATGCGTCTAATTAGGGACAGCGCTCCTTGATGGGCGAGTCCTGTTACTGGGTGGACGAGTGGTGCGTGAGCTCAGCACAGAACACGAAAGCTATGCTCTCAAGACTGTTGGCATTAATATGTCTGCGCCTTTAGATAAATCTCATACCGTAATAAGGCCGTCAGAGTCAATCACACTAATCGTGTGACACACCGGCACACAATTCCAATATTACCAACAGTACTGGCTTTATTTTTTATTTTTCCCCGGTTAACAAAAGCATCTAAGGTATTAATTAACTCCTAACTCTTACACGGTTATTAACCGAAGTTCGTGCCTCTAATTGCAGTCAATGTGAACATTAAACTTTACGACTCAATTAGATAGGTACTAAACACTATACTGTTACCTACATAAAAAATGTGCACATGCTTGTTTAAATGGATTTCAATCACTTGCTAATGCTGGTTATATTTTGTTTCAGGTAAAACTGCAGCGTAATTAAGTGGTATGGAGGATTTGTAAGTTAGCACCAGACAAAAGGCATTCGCACTAGATGGGATGAAGTGATTAATTTTGAAAGGCTAACCTTTGTTAGATGTGTTCCTAAACCATCCTCTTAAATTAAAGGAAGATAAAAGAAAATAAATAGGTACAAAATACTCACTTTGAAACAGTGCGCCTGTTAGAAAAATTATGGCAATACATTTTCAATCACAAACACAAAATTATCAGGCGCTCAACATCACTTGAGAGAGTTTATTATTCGTACATAAATAAAGCCGTGTGGTTATGCATGATTAATGTTGTATAATATATTACGAATTCATTAACTGTTTCGATTTTACGACATTTCACGGATTCAAACTTTCACGGATGTGTCCCGAATGGTGAATAAGTAATTATTACCTACTTCGAAATAACCCAACCCTACCGATATTCACTTGGCTGAAGAAAGTTCTCAGCTGACAGTAACAATGAAAAAATCAATCCGCCTAGCTCCAACTATGGGATACAACTGAATATTAGTATTTTACACGGACACACAGCGGCTGCCTTTCTATATTTAGTATTATTACTTAGATTTAATTGTATTCTTACAGGTGAGAACCCAATACAATAATGTTAACTTCCCTAATGTACCTATTGGGTTTCCACACTCAGAGATGTCAACAACAACACAAATGAAAATGTTTTTAAACTGTCATATTTTGTCTGACAGGCTCCTTTATAACCGGTCGACTAACGTGAATGACCAATGAACAAGTCCCAAGTAACGATTCTGAGTAGGTACCGGCACGAGCTACACAGAGGACAATATTCGGAATGCCGCCAAAAAGCAAGTAAAGATATCCAATTGCAGAGAAGCTGTTGAGTATTTTCCTTCATTGGCATAATAAAGCAAAATGTAAAACAGTTTTTACGGAAGTGATAATGAGGAGCAGGACTGCCTGCCGTACCTGCTGCCTTTTATCGTCGTTTACCTCTGTTATTAGTCTAAGTAATACCCGCGCATACAGCTGGACGCGTGTCTCCCAATCGATTACCTACTAATCAGTTCGTTTCGCCCTCGGCCGTGTGTCTAATATTTATGAACAGTAGCCGGTTGTTGCTGTGTCAGTAACTCTGTATCAGATAAATTATTATACCTATCACTAAAACGTTGCTAAAGAAATGAGTTTAGCTAAATAGCCAGGAATCCTTTATTCAATAGCTCAGTCAGATCATAATATACATAACATGCTAGAAATTATCTGGCGCTATCACCTAATTATGACCCGTCCCTCCATGTCCGTTCCCGCCCTGACACTTGCTCGAGCCCGCCCGCGCCGCTAAGCCTGTAGCTTTAAATTCCTCCTTAATAATATTAATCCGATCTAGCCTGGCCCTTGCTGTCCTACCCAGAGACGCTCTAAGCCGAGTCCTGGCCTCAAGAGTCCTTAGCGAGTAATCGTTACTTTTTTGCCTGGCGAGCCCGGTAAAGCAGCTGACAACCTCATGAATAGGTTGACCTGAGAGATGCCATTCAGTGAAATTAAGTTTTATAGGTTATAAACAGAAAGAAGAAGTTCAGAAAGAAATGCGATACCACACGCATTTCCTGGGTCGTACTAGTTCAAAATAAAAATACCTAATTTAAACTTTGTCATCAGAAAATTACTCCAAAATGTTTCCGGATGCAGTACACAATATGAAACTCGACATTATTAACCTTATCGTATCGAGAAAAGGTTGTAATTCTTTTGGCATTCATTTTGTTACAATATGCGGAAGATTGAACAATTTCCAGTGACTGTGTTGAACCTATTATTTTCATCATGTCACGTTATTATTTTTGTGTTTATTTATGTTGGATTTTTATTGTTTTTTCTGTGCAATAGTGTGAGAAAGGAAATGGATTAAGAAATAACCTGTGTGATACGACAATGCTTGCATGGGGATATTGTTACTACAGATTTTTTGTGAATCATGCTACACCTACCTACTACACTTCCCTTTTTGTGACTATTTTGTCGAATCGCACCATTTCCTTAATTAAATGAGGAAAGTAGTTTAATTCTGGCCTGAGCCTCTTGGTCAGTCACCCTGGTCACACATACCTACAAATCATCAAAATATAATCATATTTAAGTGTTCATTTTAAATGCTTGTTTCCATAAATTCCCTTGTTCACACCCATAACCATAAGTACATCATTTAAATAAATACCTCATTTCCATTCATTAGTTATGACATAGGACTCATAACGACGCTCATTAAAATAATTGAGAAATTAACAATAATCCCTGGTGGTTCGCTCTTTGCACTGAACACGCTAACTCAAATTAAATGTACAATAACGATGGACTCTAATTATTATTGCTCACAAAATGGCCGGCTTCGCACTGTTATAGCGAATCCGACGCGAAAAAGCAGCAAAAACGATAATAATGAAAATATGGATAGAGCCCGACCGCACTGCAATTACTTTTAATTCGATCCCGTTAAGGGTTAGGGCAGATATTTGAAATAACGCCATCTGTGATCGGAAGGCGGAGTTTTGTTCGTTTTAGTTCTGCTATCGGCTACAAGAGCGCTAGCGTCGTAAAATGTTATTACCAAAGCTTAGTAGAACGCAAATTCTCTGGAACGGCGAATCGGTTTATAAAGTACTGGAATGCTTTGCTCACCCTGAATTAATGTGCGTTGAATATTCAATACGTATTCCAATTCAGGAATGTAGGAAAACATGAGTCTGAGTTTTCAGTTTGAATAGGTACCACTCAATTTAGTAGAAATGTTTTTTTTTCAAATTGGTTTATACATCAGTGCAGAATAGTATACCTACTCTTCTTGACCGTATCTGGCGACTACCTGGCTTACTTTTCTTTCTTTTTGAAAGCTCTCTGAAGACAAGTAAAACTTAGTTTGGTCTTGAAAACTCGGGACATACCTAGGTACCGTATGCAGATGAGCTAATCAGCATCGTTGTACATATTTGTATGTATATGAAGGCTTTGGGCGACTTTTGCGCATTTGGCGCGTCTTCTTCTGTACATGAGGGCCCATTCCAGTGGGCCAGAATGCAGCTTAACGCCTCAGCTGTGAGTGTCACGTCGTCAGTCAGTGGTTGCTTTGAGATTAAATAATAAGAATAACATAATACTAACTACCACATAATAATATCTATCTACCACATTTAAATCAGCCTAATGACGTTTTGCTGGAACTCCGGCCTGTTCTATAGGTACGCAATAATACATTTTTTGTGTTAAAAAATCTCAACTAACCAAAGCCAGTTTGTCCAGTAGCCAAAATGACGAATGGCACAAAAAAGTGTCTCTTTAAATAGTAGGCAGGCAACACTGTATGCCGCGGGTAATCAATTACTAAATTGATTTTTCGGTTCACATTAAAGTTAAATTGTTGATGATTGTAATCGAAGAAACTCGTTCGATAACTCATTGCTAGAGTCAAACATGGCTGGGTAGCTTTAGGCGATAGGAATCGATATATTTGTAAAGTTTTGTAAAAGATAATATATGTATGTAGTTGACTTGAATTTATGTAAATATTTTAAATAGATTTTCATAACAAGATTTGAAGCTATTTTACAATAAAACAAATCTACAGTGGAATTAGCACCAGCAAAATTTTCTATGTACGAGTAATATGTGTGTAAGATCCATTCAGCTCTCACCGCCTCATAAACTCTATAATAAACTCTCTCGGTCACTGATACCAATCCGGACACAATTAGATATAGACTCCCATTATGCTCCTAATAATACCATTTCACACCAAAGAGATAAGCCAATAACAAACCTAAATCCCCAATTAAAATCAGTAATCTCAGAAGTAACAGTCTCCAGAGAACCAAGATAGGTAACAATTAGGTGAACATTCTCGCCAGCGCAGCAGGCACCCTATGTAGCACATTATGTAGGTAGGCACTTGTGTATGTGCAAATGAAATAATCCTTAATTACCTGCCCATACCCCTACAAGGATAAGCGAGATGTTTCTAGCTATCGATTGCGTGGAGGTAGGGCTGCCCTACAACACTAAAATCAATTATGTAGATAAATCCGTAAAGTAACTAATGTGCTCAGGGATATTTGTGTAAGGTTGTATTATACTGAAATAGTACTGGAACACACATGGCCAAGCAAAGTTCAAAGCCACTAGAGACCAGCAAATAGTCGGAATTACTTCTGCAATAGATACCTAATGGTTGGTCGGAGCCGTGAACTGACAAGAGTATTACCTAGTTAATATTTCCCCTGGATGCCAGAAGTAGGCCTGCGTCACAGTGGACGTCTTTCGGGTGAATTAATGATGAGGACGCTGAAAATTAATAATACCCTTGGACATTTCACACAACGCCATATAGTCCCAAGCTAAACAACCAAATGCTTGTGTTATGGTAACGAGATGGCTGATAAACTATGTATACACTTTTTTTTTGAAAATACATACATATAGATAGAAAAACACCCAGACCCGGAACAAATACTTGCAGGTCGTACATATATTTGTTCCGTGCGGAAAACGAACCCGCTACATGCTGCGCAGCAGTCAACCGCTCAACCGCTGCGCCGACCGTGTCGCCAATATTAACTTTAAGAATTTCCTAAGGCTTCAACATTGCCAGCCCTGACCGGACGTGTGTAGTCGATAGTACCTACTATTGTATGTAAACGGCGAGTGAAACTCCTGCGCAGCTACAGGTACTGCCCAGGATTAGGTTTCGATCCGATACCGCGGCGCTTTGGTTCGGGCGCAGTTCTGAAGCACCGCCCGGAATGTTAACTTAGTAGCCCCGGCCTGCAAGGCAATTTAAATATTAATTCCAATAGTTGCCAATTTGAAAGAGAAAATATAGATGATCGAATGATGTGGGGTGTAAGTTGTAAGAGTTCACAGGTTGTGGCAGCGATCTCTAAACACGTTTACGGGGTACGAATTTAAAATATTATTCTATTTCTGTCAATCGTTTAGAGGGGAAAAAAGAGTTTTATATATTTGGGCGCCTTCTATACTCTATAGTTAACTGGATTCTTTGTGAAAGATTACAAAATAAAATCCCAAAAGATTTTCATACTGAATTGTAAAAATTATTGAATCATAAATATCAGATCTGACAGTCAAAGTTACCTCAATTTATCCTCACGGTCATTAGTATCGTGGGTTTCTTACTTCTTCCTCTAAAACAATGCTCTAGCTCCGCACCTACTCACTATAACTCTTACGCACTCCACGTCAACGCTTTCGCACTGCGTCAACAAGTTTTTGTAATTTACCTTTGAGATCAACGCGAGCAGCCGCGCATGCTGTCAGTTGAGTGCGGGTTCACTTCCCGTCGCGTCCGCATCGGCTGTCATTCAAACTTACCTACGGCGACGCGCTGAAGTGATCGTGCAGTAATAGATGGCGGAGTTGTATGATCAAGATGATGTGGTAATATTTTGTGAACAGATTTCTTAAAAGTGTTTCTTCGTTTGTATTGCGCTGTCTAAGACACAATTTAACGTAAGAGATAGCGCTGCGAGGGACGAAGATGAAGGGACGAACTACTACCGACAGTACTGACTCGCAATGGCAGTGGACAGGCGTGAGTGGAAAAGTGAAAGGATGGCCTGTGCCTAGCAGCTAAATTTCGGGCTAAGTAGATAGATAACATTTATCACACTGCCAAATAATAGTTAGCTGGCAAAGCAGACCTGTTTACTTTTACAAAGCTAGAAATAAATTGCCGTCTCCAATCTAACACATACTGTTCGTTCCTATCGTAAACAAGGTACGTCTTTAGGAAATAGCGTACATTTTTATGCAGCTATGTGCCCCGCGCGCCTTTTTACAAGCGCTCGCGCCGCGCGGTGACATGACGTGCAGTGGCGCGCACGCATGCACTTTCTACGTCACATTCTCACTGCATAAGTTGTAATTGCATATCCCACGGTACCAACCAACTTTAAAACTTATCAACTTTAAAAAATAACTTTAATATACTGATTGTAATTTTAAGTAGTTACGAACAAAGTATTTAAAACCCAAAGTTGTTATTTAAAGTTGCAAGCGTTATTCCACGAGAACATTACTTTTGAATATTGTTAATTATTGTAGGTACTATGTTAGTGCTCGTGGCTGTAATTGTGGAAAAAGTAAATAAAAAAAATAGAAGACTACTAATAGTACCTATATTCACTTAACTAGATCTTTAAGTGTACCAATAATGCCATCTGACAAAAGTAAAGCTGAAGTAACTAAAACTGAATTATTCAACTGTGAATTTTATGTGAAGTAGGAACTTCGGAATTCTTCAAGCCAATGTTCAGTATTTTTCGAGGAAAACTCTTATCACGGTATAGGTACCTACAGGTAGACATTCCAAAGGTGGTCATGTTAGCAGATTGTTACTTGTCACTGTGGGAACCTTGACTCGCATCAACGCGGTCAAAGCCCAACTCAATTGACATTTCGTTTATAAAGAACGGTTTAACATTATATGTCTCTGATACAAAGTAATGGGTAACTACCAGCTGCCCACCCTCCACATGCATGATGTTTGTTAGTAGAACTAGGTAGGTATTCAACTCAATACGGTTTCACCTGCTAACTGAAACGTAATCATAAATTATTAAGTTTATATTAATATTTATTTATAATAATATTACCTACTTTTGTTATGTTTCCTGATTTGTTATAAATATTTTCATGAATGTTGTCAATAAATGTCTCAACCTTTAATTTAACTAAGTAAACCAACTAAATGGGGCAGAACTAATGTTGACACCACGGTTTTCGGTAGAAGGTAAGTGCCCTCTTTCCTTCACTAAGTTTTATAAACCCTAAACAATAATACGATTGAACAAGTAGGTAGGTGTTATATCGTTCATGTTATTTCAACCTGGCTACCATTCCGATAGGAGTTAATGAGCTCTACACAGCCATAACAATTGTAGCGCAAATAGTTTGATAAAAATAAAACAGAAGAATTCCCACAAGGATCCCCATAAGATACAATATTAATAGCCCACTGGGAGTTCTTCGTTTTATTTGTTATTTTGTTCAGAATTTACACTGCCCACTGAGCTCCTAATTACAACATGTTACTGCTTAAACAAGCAGATAAAGATTGCAGATACGTAGGCACCAACTTTTGTACGTACAAGCTAAAAAACATGGAGAAACGGATGAGCACATTTATGTTTCATGGAGGAGTTATTTTGCCGCCAGGTGCCACAAAATACCTACTTAGAGGAAGAACCGTGGATTGCGCAGAACAATCAATCAATCAAATCAATGCATAGGGGCTGACAGCCATCAGATTATAAAAATCCCATCGAATGTAAATTGTGATCACAGGATATTTTGCTTTTAGATGGTTTTTCAGTATTAAATATTTTAATTTGTAATTAAGTATTACCTACATTGATCCAGTGCGCCATTATATCTTCCTTGCTCAGCGCGCTTGGAGGGGCCGAGTGCTCATTTTGTTCAACGAGATCTCCAAACTGGTGGTTGACATGTCATGTGACCCGAGGGCTGGTTTTACTATACCTTGGCCATTTACATGACAATGCCGTCAGTTTCTTTTCGGCATCATATTTTAGTATGTTAATAGTTTTAGTTAGGTTATTAAATTTTTATTTTGGGTTGGTTCTAAATGTTTTTAAGATTCTAGTTACAGTTACAAATAAACCAACAGTGTGAACAAGAAAAAACAAAAAAAAAACTTGAACCTTCAACTTATAAGAAATACATACACGTTCTACTAGATCTCAGAGATATTAGAAACAATTATAAGATTCCATCCGGTACTCAAAGTACCAGGCGCCTATAAATCAGGCGGAGGCGCGTAATGGCGCATAATGCCAGGGTACGGGACCCGAAATAATAGCAGTGGTCACAGGTAAACTGGACCACGGGTTACATGTGAAATGTGGAGGTTTGGTGGATTTTTAACTGCTGTATGGTCAGATTATAGATGGTACTGTAAGCTTTACGTAGCTAACTGTACCTAACGGGGCGTTAAATATATTTAGTTCTATCAAATAATTGTGGTGAGTGGCAGTTGTCTATCTAATCTATTCTTTTTTATATCTTAATCAATGTTCGTCTCCAATTTGCCATTTACTTTTGGTAAAGACGGCTTAATTCTAAATCCATATTTACTAAATATGGATTTAGGACAAAGCCTCCTCGTCTTATGCGATGAGTGTGAAGACAAGATTCAGTGTTTTGCGTGTTACTGTCACGTAGTAGAAGTAAGGTCGTAAGTACTATCTGCACGGATTGAAAAAACAATATTACAGGAAGAAGGACAGATGGCCATTGGTCCTGTAATGATGGGTGTCCACTTTATTTGCAATAAAGCTTTCACTCAAAATAGATGTAAGATTTCCTATTGTCGGAATCAATTATGGTATACTTGAAACCTGAGCTGTCATAACATCGCTTCAAACATGACCATATCAAATCTATAATGCGTAATTGAAACCACCAATATTTCATAATCCGTCAACGAAAATACCAATAAAACACTTACAATATCCAACTACGAGGCGACCACAATCCCTAACGGTGGGTGAACTCACTATCGAGTTATAAATTAAAGAAAATTAATTTCGTTAACAAAAAGGGTGGTTTCGTCAGCGTCCTCGCACGTAAATCACGCGGGCGACGACCGTTACGAATTGGTGACCGATGGTAGTCGCCAGCTGGTGGAGGTATTATGGGGTGTTGGAGCAATGTAGTTGCGATATCAGTGCGATGTAGTTGTTTGATACTTCATGGTTTTTGCGATAGAGAGCAAGACTATACAACTTTTGGCATGTGACCAAAATAGCCTTCGCCAAAAGTGCCATCTGGTTAATTTAAATACAATGACTCTAATTGTTACTATCAACGCCACCACCACCGTGCAACAAACATGTTTTTCATGTGACAGAAAGGAATTAAAGAATTCGTAATATCAAAGACAGGTCCAGTCAATGAGTGATATTTGTATGTGTTCTTTTCTTTTTCTCATATCACGGAATCATTTTCCTTTCAGTGTAGGAGTACCATAAAATATATTTATAAAAATTCATCGAAATAGGATAAATAAAAAAAGGAGGATGCCTTAACACTGTTTAGTCAACATGTGAGGATTTTCCTAATGTTTGTTGCAAAATTTTTATTATTATAATATAATTATACTACAATGTGTCCACATTAATGACACTGAATAAGTACACGTGCGAGCACAGATAACCGCGGTAATGGATTCAGCCGATAATTAACTCACGGTAATGCGCTATTGCAATGGGACACTGTTCCGTCTACCTATACGTTAATACGCGGTGAGGTGACCGAGCGAGACATGAGCAATTGTAATAGCTCACAGGTTTATCCCAAGTCACGCCTCGACAGTCAGTTTTCCTTCCCCAAATTCAGTGATTAATTCTCTGCAGCTAAAATAGGTCCTAGAAAGAATTTTTTTCTTTGAAATCGAAAGATATTTAATTTGACCAGTAAACAGCTTAAAATCCTACATTATAACGAGACAAATCATAGACCCGCTGCTATGAACAGCCCTCTGGGCCAATCAGACGCCACACGAGAAACAAAAGTAAACCAGCTTATAATTCCATAGGCTCGCATTAGACTGCTACTTAGAATTCAATTCGATGCCCAACAGGCAAACTAAACAGGCAAAAAGACTAAAAGCGGGCAAAGTTGCGGGCAATCGGCGCACACGCAAGCTTGATACGAACGTGTTCGTTCGGAGCGCTTCGGAGCCGATCGGCTAATTAGTGGCATGGCTGCCGTGGCCGCGGGCTATGCTACCTGTAGCCTGGCCGATTCGCTTTACGCCTTCATTTGGCTCAAAAAGATGGATTATCATTGGCTATTGCATTAGCATTGGCGTTGAAAGGTTGTGACTCGCATGTCTACTGTGCCTTGCTTTCTGAGTGATTCGTTGCAAAGGATACGGGTTGCGTCGAATGGATGGGCTGCCTTGCCAGTGATTTGAGTTACACAGGATGGCTTTGAAACTTTTTGGGTTCACTATTATGATGGTGCCTATAAGTTCAGTACATAGTAAACTTCCTTTAACAAATATTTTGCAACGTTTGCGAACTGATGACTAATAATACGGCTTTTCACGATAGGCACAGCTGTCTTTAGAAACAGCTACAGTTGTAAGGCACGCGCTGTTACGTAAAAAGATTTTAACAAGTTATTTTTCATACACGATTTGAGTACAGTGGACTCCCGATAATCCGGCCCCTGTCTAATCCGGCGCCCCCTGTAATCCGACATGACTTTGAATATGTATTACATATGTATTTGACAATCTTCGCTAATAGATCACGCAGGTTTGAACTCGTACGCGCCACCGCTATGTAATTTGTCGGATTACAAGGTACTCTTTTGTAAAAAAATCCGGACTATAGGGGGTCTCTATAATCCGACAAATTCGATCGTCCGACACTGCCCTGCATAATGTTTGTCGGATTACCGGGGGTCCACTGTACTATGTATCACATTCTTGAATCACCTTCCACCGCAGCCGTTAGTCATCCCTGTCTGTCAGACAGCACGCACAGTGGTCAGCATGATAATTATTTGGAAATAAAACGGCAATGTAATTGTGCGCACGTTTATTTCCAACTCCTGCGCCATTTGTAACACTATGCCTAAGGCTTTAGTTTAATATTACTCCTACGTTTCGAAAACACGCGAGCTTTTATGTTATGTTGGTAATTTATAGTGGCTCAATGTAATATGAGAGGAATTACCATCAGGTCTAGGTATCATTCGTCTGTTGTGCGAGAATTCTGTGAAATATATTAAGGCCTGTCATTTTTTCTTTTTACGTCAAAATGACAGGCAAGTAGCACTCGTCGACTTCCTACAAAATCGTCATCAGCCTTTTAACTTTCAAGCTGACCTGATTCCTAGGGTATTAATTTATTTTGCTCGGTTCATTAGTCTCGTTGCGTGATTTCAAATAGCATCCGCATCCCCGCCCTTCCGGATGAATTGGGATAATTTGATAGCCCAATGCATCAGCAAGGGCAAAAGATTTTATCAAATCCGACGAGTAGTTCCAGACATTAGCGCGTTCTCGTTTACATATCAAGACAAGTCAGAAAGAACGCTAAGCGAAAAGGAAGTAATTGCGCGGGCAGGCGATACGCTACGACGCAGTGGGTCGGGGGAACATTTCACACGTAGTCGCGGGCAGGCGATACGCTACGACGCAGTGGGTCGGGGGAACATTTCACACGTAGTCGCGGGCAGAAGCTAGTACTTTTTTTTTCCTTTTCTAATATTTTTTTCTATTACTGCACAACGCCTTGTATAACGCCTATACTGTACAACGTCTTGGAAGTTGTCCTGTAATGTTGAGCATGTACCTACATTTAAATAAAATAAATAAATAGATATCATAGAAGATAATTGTTTTTATTC
Source organism: Hyppa rectilinea (assembly GCA_951799385.1). Taxonomy (NCBI): domain Eukaryota; kingdom Metazoa; phylum Arthropoda; class Insecta; order Lepidoptera; family Noctuidae; genus Hyppa; species Hyppa rectilinea. The sequence continues at coordinate 18,109,314 of OX637318.1, read as the reverse complement.
GGCACGAGGCGCGCCAGGCCGAAAACATTAAAAAGAAAATTATTTCCTTGAATGGAAATATCACTGCTAAATAATTCCTATTTTGCCCATTGCTATGAGGTACAGTTGCCGCCCAACCACAACGCCTTGACCAGTCATAAAACTCTGTTTTAATAACTACTCATTCGTCCATGTGGGTCGATCGATGTGTTATTTAGTAATCACTAAATAATACAACTTCACTTCTACAATGGGGTCACCGTTCTACCTGTCGTTAGCTGGTGGAGGTCATCGTGATAAGGTGCGCGATGAATTAAGCCCCATCAACAGCGGCTTTGGTACCCTTGATGTCATCAGTTCATCATCAACACTTCATACAATATACTTTAGCTAGTAGAAAGTCAAGGAATTCAAATGACATACGTATGGGTTCATTTTCACTTTCACGTCATAACTTTTCCGACTACATTACGACATCATTGTGTGTGAAAATTATAGTTTGAATAGGTGTCATACGCTTGCTGTGTATCCTTTATTTGATCTACAGACCAATATATTTTTATATTAATATATAAACGAGACTTCTCCGTGCCTTGGAAAGCACGTTAAGCTGTTGGTCCCAGCTGTCATTTGTGCATCTTTGGCGGTCATTACTGGTCGTCAGAAAATCTGACAGCCAGTCTTGCCAAGGGGTATCTTATTGGCCAGTTACTGGGTTGTAGAGATCAGATAGGCACTCGCCCAATGTAAAAAACTGGTATTCAGCTGCATCCGGTTAGACTGGAAGCCGATCCCAACATAGTTGGGAAAAGGCTAGGCAGATGATGATATAAACAAACTCATACATTATAAATTGCTTTAAATCTGTAACGTAAGGTCCAGTTGAAAGGGCACGCCACGATAGTGGCGTTAAGGCCCCTCTTTGAGGAGTGGCTAGAGAGGCGTCACGGCGCCCTCACCTACCGCCTGACGCAGGTCCTCACCGGACATGGATGTTTCGGGAGGTTCCTGCACATCATCAGGCGGGAGGAAACGCCCGGGTGTCACCACTGCGAGGATTATCCAGAGGACACGGTAGAGCACACGGTGCAAACCTGCCCCGCTTGGGCGTAGCACCGCCGTGTACTCGTAGAAGCGATCGGCGACCTCTCGCGCCAGGCCCTGGTGCAAGCCATGGTCTGAGGCGGGAGGGAGTGGGAGGCAGTCACCTCCTTCTGCGAAAAAGTCATGCTCGCGAAGGAGGTGGCGGGATGGGAGAGAGAAAGGTCCTCCCGTCCCAGCCGCCGCGGGAGACGCCCCGGGCTTCGGGAGTCACGTGACGACTCCCGGCCACCGTAGGCGCGGGCCTGCGGACGGTGAGTAATGGGTGACTCACCGTCCGATCAGCACCAGACCCGTGCCGGGCGGCGCGTATATGTTCCACGCGCGCCTCAAAGAGATGTCAGCATATGAAGGGGCTAAGCCTGCCGGGTAAGCGGGATTGTCCGAAAGGGTTACCGCTACCCCGGAACATAAAAGGCTAAGGAAGGAACATGGATGGGTTTTAGTCAGTAAGAGTCTGACACTCCCTTCCGCTCCACCCAGAGCGGGAGAAGTCATTGGATGATTTACCAGCCTTAAAAAAAAATGTCCAATTGAAAACCAGAGTCAGGCTCTAGTAGTCCGATATTTATACTAAACTCGGCCTAATGGTGCATGTGTGAGGCACACAGTACTGTTGTTAGTTTTTCTGTTTTTTTTTTGTTTTTGTGTGCCTTGACCTGGGCCAAATACATTTATTTTGTTTTCTTGATCTACATCTTTACAATTACAATATTAATAAGCAGTTGTAGTATTCCAATAAACGATCGTGAAGGTTACACAAACAGATCGGCTCGTGTGGTCTGATTGTGATGCGCGTCGTGAGCAGCCCCACACGCTGTCGAACACATCATCATACATTGTCATGCACGTGCATTCTATCAATTAGCACCTGACTTGTTGAACGAATTATAGCAGATGGAGTTGTAGTATTCGAGATGTGCCCCATAGACAGAATATAGCAAAAGTAAAAAAAAAAAATACTTAGACATGAAATCTAATGATGAAAAATGGAACTGATTCGGAAGTCTTCGGAAGTCTGGAGAGATGAAAGCTATATTTCATTTTCTGTGTTTTCTTGGAAGCCGGTTGTTATTGTGGTAGAAAAGATTTTAATTTTCACATTTTAGACAACCTACCCCAAAGTTCCCGCATCAGTTCGTATCCACTACTTGCTATGTTAACAACAGTGACCGAATGGACTAAAACATCAAGATACACAAAATGAATTTAATACCTTCGTATTATCGGAGATAACTCAAGAACTAGGTACCCAAGTAAAGTTAATAAAGTTTATATGGGACCATCTCTGTCCACCTAGGTATGACGTATGAAACAAAAAAAGAATAACCGCGTAAAAAACATACAAACAAACACAGTCGAATTGAGAACTTCCTAATTTTGATGTCGGTTAATAATAAATTGCGACGATAAAAGCTCTGTTTTTTAATCCACGTGCTAAGTTTCCTTAATTAGCCCAGTCATCGCTCCGCTCACACCTCTCAGTTGGGGTGACCTTATGAACCAGCGGTGTGAGCATAATGAATGGAAATAGATGCTTATCGTCACTGTCCTAATATGGTGATGATTTATGATATTCAGTTGATCAACAGATTAGTCACGTTGGGAACAGAAATAAAGAATTTATCGGACACTCATCGGGCTCTAGATGCGGCGATTGCTCTGTTAGAAACAAGACTTTTTATTTTTAAGATGAAGTACCATAGATTGGTAGAATAGATACTCTTTACCATGACACCTGTTCAAGGTAATTATTAGCAATGTTCTCTAAATGAATGAAGAAAACGGTCCCTATAATAAGTAGCTATTTGTAATTGCACAATGTAGACCTCTCCATTTTATCCACATAAATGAACGTCCTTACAAATCTATACTTAATATTATAAAAAGGAAAAATTTGTATGTATGTTTGTAACGCATAAACTCAAAAACTACTTAACGGATCTGGATGAAACTTGGCACAAAGATAGATTATAATCTGGAATAGCATATATATAGCATATAATCTGGAATAGCATATAACCTAAGCCGCTGGCAAAAGTTAGTGATACATATAACTGGCAAAACGTGCGTGTACTGTTCACTTGTGGCGACCCCTTCAACGTATACAGGCGTCGTGAAACAATATAATGAGATTGGACCCACCATAGACGGTAGAAATCCTGCACACGTTCTACCAGTCAAAGACATGCACTAATAAGTGGAACTACTCGTACCACAAAAAATGGCCGTCAATCATTGAGTGTTGACGTCAATAATAATATTATGTACGATGAATGTTACAAGTTATGATAAAAGTCAGCGATTGACTTGTAGATGTGACGGTGTCAAATTATGCGCGGGATGACGGGAAAAATGCTGAGTGAGATCTATGAGTAGTGGCTGGGACAGTGACGCCTTGTGATGTGTGTGTGCGGGGAAAAGTGAGGCTGCAACTACGTAGGAGAAAAAGTTTGACATAATGTCTTACTCGTGTTTTTCTCACCATGTTTAATGGCTGCCTCGTGTTTCTCAATTAATTAATTACTTCTCCGCATTACCTTTTTAATTAAATCGTACCTCTTAATTAAAATTTCAGGTTTATATGCTTTTTCTTTATCCCTTTTAACTCTGTCTGAAAATATTAAAAAGCCAGTGACATTAACGACATGCGTGATTTACACTACACGATAAAAGCCTCACATTGCGATACTCACAATCATTTTTAATCACCAATGAATTTATCAGCTCTCCCCGCTACATTATCGCGGCCGCTGCTGTATCTATCGCATTATCATCGTCGTGACACATCGCCTCCCCACAATGGACAATATTAATCTCTTCGCCATTTACGCTCGAGCTTATAAATTAACACTGACACCTCAACACTGCCTGGAAATTTACACTAACTAGTTTTTATCCTATACCAGTTCAAAAACTATCTATGAGTACAACGTCCATTGCTAGTTTTGTTAATCTTAGTGTATCATCATAACGTTGTTCTCCACTTGATGGTGGATGTGTGGTACAATTTTTTCTGGTCATTTTGTGTGTTAAACCGGATTAGCGGTATGCAACTACATAATAGTTTTGTGCAGTTTTTAATTACGATTTGTATCGAGTACGTCGGTGGCTCGGTGCGCGGTGGGAGGAAATCTTGGGAGTTTATAATGGGTTGAGGGTTTACTTTTAGAATTATTCCAGTTATAAGTTGGTTCTAGTAAGTCAATTTATTGATATTTTTCTTATAGGGGATATATTCTAGGAACGAGTAATATGAAGCAATTTTATAATTGGCATTTATGTCGTGCCGATGTGCGTTTGTTGTTTTTTCTGAGCGGTTGTTTGTTAACATTATAACATTACTAAATCACGCCAATTCAGATGATTTATCTCCCTGTTTCTTCAACATCCACTTAACCAAGTAATTTATTGTTTCAGGTATGTGTTCATCCAAGATTTCATAGTCAGTAAGTATTACAAAAAAATAAGTCTAATCCACACCAAACAACATCATAGGCATTGCATTTTACAGAATAATCAAGAATCACAAAATTGCCTAGATCCCTCGTTGAATCGTTTTAAGTCGGCTACCACCTGATCTGGAATCCGTTACACAAATAGGCTATCCAATATCCCCGGGCTGTACTTATACCGGGCTAGAGCTACATATGGCCCTCTTTCAGTCATAGCCTGGAGGCAACACGATTACAATTTCTTGCCAACTATCAATTAATCGTATTTTTACATGTAGAAGCTATTTATACCTAATTAGTTTGGTAATATTGACATAAACAAAGTGGAGGCGACGCCATTATGTGGAGCTGGATTTAATTAAAAACCTACGCAGCTGTTTTACATACATAGCTGATCTAGTAATGCCATGTTCGTGTGTGTATAGCCGTAGGGGAAGAATACAAATGAGTTGAAACGACTAACTGCACCCTAACTGTGTAACACACTTTCAACCACAATCCGTGGGTTTTGTAGGCAATTCTTAATCCATTGCTTCATGGGTTCGAATCGTCTACTCAACAACGTAAAAAATAGGTTGAAATTAAATAGAATTGTTATTACCTATCAGATTATGCGGGTTATGTAATCGCTCTGCTGTTTTATTTTAATTTTTAATACTTAAATACAAAATCTGAAATGGAAAATCTTGATAAATTCAAGGATCGAAAGAGAGACGACGTGTCCACCGCAAACTCGATATGGCTGACTGAAATCTTCTCCATTGTTATCTACTTCTCTTTCTTCTCCAATAGAACTATCTCTATTAAATAAATTGTTTCTCCAAAATTCGGTGAATAAGGCTGACCTTTCACATGATGCCCGTGTGAGGCGGTGCGAGCGGTGTGCGCGGTTGGGGGGCGGCGACCCGTATCATAATGTTAATAGATTCAAAACATCTCGCTGCTAGCTGTCATTACGTGTAATTTCGACGGCTCCACACGAGTCAGGGCTGCCACTGACTTGTGTCATCTGCATCACGTCAGCCGGTCTATTCTGAGCTTAAGGTGAGCTACTTCTACCTGATTGCCACTCATTTCTTACTGATTTCGCCGACCCGCTGTTTTCATGAAAAAATCTATTTTTTTAAATATCTGAACTATGACTTGTGTACGATTTTAGGTAACATGAATCCGCATGGTTTGTTCGAGAACAAATTCCAGAACAAAAATGAAAATGTATGTGTATAGTGAGTTTATTGATATAGCTATAAAAGTCAGTTAGTTTAGATTTCATATAAATATCTTTTTCATCAGTTCCTCAATGTTGCGAGCCCTACAGTAACTGTAAGTTGCTCTGCGGCCTTCTCTAAAATTACTTGTAATTTGAATGATTCCGGGTGTCCAGTGCTCACTAGTTTGGTTAAATTGTTGTATTGTAAGCTGAGTGCTCTCGGATATTATGAATTTCATACAAAACCGTATCATTACGTTTAATTCGTTGATAGAAAGAATTTTGTACCGTTTAGTGGTAATGTTGGTATGTTTCATTTTGACCGATTCCAAGTGGGCGAGTATCCGTTGATGTTTAATTTGCAATAATTGGGAATAACCATTAAAGAAGACCTAGATACAGTACCTAAACCTCAGGATTCAATCACTGTATCATCGTATTTAAAAGCCTTCCACGAACTCATGTCTGACCGAGATGTTTTAATCCACCTACACAGCATTCCAAGAAATCTGATCACTATAGATAGTTAAGCCGCCACAGCTAAGTAGGTATTTCTATAGAATTGTGTAACCAATGAAGACATACAATTACTTACTTACCCTACCATATTGTACCTCCACACCCTTTCCAGTAGGAACTAATTGAAAGTCAAGTTTATCTCGTGCACACGAACATTGTGCGGGTCAGATGTCCCTAACGAGTTGGTACTGTTGTAAGATCACGATCTGTAGCAAAGCACATAACAAGATGTCTGGCTGAGGAGCTACTGCCTACGTGCTCCTCGTTGACGGATATAGGTTGCTGGTAGCTGCTGGCGGGGCAGAGGTCAGCTTAGGATTTCATTGTACGGTTTTAATTTGTTATAATTGGCCCAATTCCTCTACTTTTATAGCCATCCACATTAATTCATTGAGTATGAATGTGGCTATGAGAATACGGGAAGACCTAAGAAACGATGGATGAACTGGGTGAAATATGATGTGACTAGAAAGGAAAGATAACCGAGATGATGAGAGAAGAGACTAATAGAGAAAAGAAGAAGACATGTTCCGCTATTGGAATAAGGGCAGGGAATGATGGAATTGGAATAAGGGCAGGGAATGATGGAATTGGAATAAGGGCAGGGAATGATGGAATTGGAATAAGGGCAGGGAATGATGGAATTGGAATAAGGGCAGGGAATGATGGAATTGGAATAAGGGCAGGGAATGATGGAATTGGAATAAGGGCAGGGAATGATGGAATTGGAATAAGGGCAGGGAATGATGGAATTGGAATAAGGGCAGGGAATGATGGAATTGGAATAAGGGCAGGGAATGATGGAATTGGAATAAGGGCAGGGAATGATGGAATTGGAATAAGGGCAGGGAATGATGGAATTGGAATAAGGGCAGGGAATGATGGAATTGGAATAAGGGCAGGGAATGATGGAATTGGAATAAGGGCAGGGAATGATGGAATTGGAATAAGGGCAGGGAATGATGGAATTGGAATAAGGGCAGGGAATGATGGAATTGGAATAAGGGCAGGGAATGATGGAATTGGAATAAGGGCAGGGAATGATGGAATTGGAATAAGGGCAGGGAATGATGGAATTGGAATAAGGGCAGGGAATGATGGAATTGGAATAAGGGCAGGGAATGATGGAATTGGAATAAGGGCAGGGAATGATGGAATTGGAATAAGGGCAGGGAATGATGCTATTGGAATAAGGGCAGGGAATGATGGAATTGGAATAAGGGCAGGGAATGATGCTATTGGAATAAGGGCAGGGAATGATGGAATTGGAATAAGGGCAGGGAATGATGCTATTGGAATAAGGGCAGGGAATGATGGAATTGGAATAAGGGCAGGGAATGATGCTATTGGAATAAGGGCAGGGAATGATGGAATTGGAATAAGGGCAGGGAATGATGCTATTGGAATAAGGGCAGGGAATGATGGAATTGGAATAAGGGCAGGGAATGATGGAATTGGAATAAGGGCAGGGAATGATGGAATTGGAATAAGGGCAGGGAATGATGCTATTGGAATAAGGGCAGGGAATGATGGAATTGGAATAAGGGCAGGGAATGATGCTATTGGAATAAGGGCAGGGAATGATGCTATTGGAATAAGGGCAGGGAATGATGGAATTGGAATAAGGGCAGGGAATGATGCTATTGGAATAAGGGCAGGGAATGATGGAATTGGAATAAGGGCAGGGAATGATGGAATTGGAATAAGGGCAGGGAATGATGGAATTGGAATAAGGGCAGGGAATGATGCTATTGGAATAAGGGCAGGGAATGATGGAATTGGAATAAGGGCAGGGAATGATGCTATTGGAATAAGGGCAGGGAATGATGGAATTGGAATAAGGGCAGGGAATGATGGAATTGGAATAAGGGCAGGGAATGATGGAATTGGAATAAGGGCAGGGAATGATGCTATTGGAATAAGGGCAGGGAATGATGGAATTGGAATAAGGGCAGGGAATGATGCTATTGGAATAAGGGCAGGGAATGATGCTATTGGAATAAGGGCAGGGAATGATGGAATTGGAATAAGGGCAGGGAATGATGCTATTGGAATAAGGGCAGGGAATGATGGAATTGGAATAAGGGCAGGGAATGATGGAATTGGAATAAGGGCAGGGAATGATGCTATTGGAATAAGGGCAGGGAATGATGGAATTGGAATAAGGGCAGGGAATGATGGAATTGGAATAAGGGCAGGGAATGATGGAATTGGAATAAGGGCAGGGAATGATGGAATTGGAATAAGGGCAGGGAATGATGGAATTGGAATAAGGGCAGGGAATGATGGAATTGGAATAAGGGCAGGGAATGATGCTATTGGAATAAGGGCAGGGAATGATGGAATTGGAATAAGGGCAGGGAATGATGGAATTGGAATAAGGGCAGGGAATGATGGAATTGGAATAAGGGCAGGGAATGATGGAATTGGAATAAGGGCAGGGAATGATGGAATTGGTCAAATTCATTTAAATGAATCTGATAATCAGCCTTTGACCACAATCATTTCGCGCCCACACTTGTCACCACTTTCTAGAGTTGATTCATGACAGCATGAATTTCACTTCCCGTGCATTCAGATAAGACAACAACTGATGAAAATTCATGAATAAAAGACAATATACATAAAGCAGTGAATGACTTACAAAAGCGTTGGCTCTCGTGAGTCTTTGAATGCTGATTATTCGTGGCAAATAAAAACGCCGGCAGAACCATAAGTTCAACACAACTCAACGGACATCATTCAACTTACGTAAAACGGGACTATCCATAAGTACTCAGTGTTTCTCTTCACAAAATAAAGCACTTACTTCCGATCGCAATCGAACTTCACCACCGCTACAATTCTATTCTTTTATTTTAAATTGAAAGCAAATTACAAGCTTTGTATCAAAAACAAAGCGAATGGCTGGTATTAAGTTACCAACAATGATATAGACAATTTGGATATTGTAACCACAAATGGCTCGAATATTTTCACGTACAAATGGGATTGGTTTTATGTAGGTGTGTTATTATTGGCTTTATTGTGATTTACAGATTTAATATAAGTACCCATTGTTACATATAGGTTTCTCTTTGATGATCTCTCAATGGATAAATTGATTAACTGACTGAGTATTTGACTGTTGAACAATGGGATCCTGACTCCTAAAGATGATCACGAAACTTAGAAGTCTATAGTCAAGAGTGACATTCCTCAAAATTCCTGAACGCTGCTGAAATAACTCAGCGTTAAGAAGACAAATAGATTCCTTTAAATCAAACAAGCATGGCGCAGTAAATTCCTAGCGGTAACAAATTGGCCTTTTGTGCCATATCGGGACATAAACCTGAGATAAAGTATCGGGAATATACTGAACATGCTCGTTCTACATGCGTTCACCAATACTGGGGATACGTCCTGTGGAAGTGAGTTGCGGTGCTTTACGATGTATAATAATTATTCAGATAGGGGTCAACTTGCCAAAGAATTGCCAAGCTTCCATTGAAAATATCGGACTTTGATAACAGTAGAATAGTAAGAACTTATGAAGCCTACCGTCAAATGACATTTTGTTATTAATGTGTCCTCGCTAAAAGCTTAAGTTCTACTTATCTAGTGTAAGTTATGTTAATTATTGATAATGCGTTAAAATTACTAATTACTCTTTTAAACATCAGCTCGCGTTCATACAGATGCAACATTACTTACCATAAAGTTCGTGAGCATTTAATCATTGATCCCTTTTATAGAATTATAAAAGCATAATTATGAATAGCATTATAGCACTGGCTCTCAATTAAACGGATTAAAGGTAATTATAAAAAAAAAATATTTATGACCTTGTCAAGATTAAGAAGTCAGTAGCTCGGTTATTGAAGTCAATCATGATGAAGAGAAGAAACAATTGAAAATGTTGAAATCAAGTCTTTACCAGATATTCTTCTTTTCGTCAACATTTCATTAATCCAAACCAACACAACCTGTGACTCAACTTGATCAAAAAACCGTTTCTCTCAACCTGAGCCCAAAATACCACTGACCCTAACCTGCATCAGCTAATAACCACCTTAATCCTTTCATAACAAAGTTAAAACTCCTTTGCCAGGAGTGTTTACCTAATTGCGTCCCTGCCTTAGGGCATAAGAGTCGTCCTTGGAATGGGCGTGGCTATGTTTGGGTGTTAACGTGTGTCTGTAGCAACAAGTGCCACAGTTTGAAATTATTAATTGCTTCTCTTGTCTAGAGTTTATACTGTCTACAGTATATTTGTCATTATACTGTTGTTCATCTTTATCTCCTTATGTATTAGGCTTATGAAATAAAGTTATAAAGTTATAAAGTTAGAGTACACGGAAATATATGAGACTATCAACCTTTAGTGTAACACGTGTTGTGCCGGCCATGACAAGCGTACATTTTTCATTGGAGTATTCGTATACTCCATTTTTGGCTTGATGACGATTTTTAGGGTTCCGAAACGATACCCTTATAGCATCGCTTCGTTACCAGTCAGACTGTTTTTCATTCACACACACACACAAAAAACCCGAAAACACTTTTTCTCGTGTGGAGGTATTAAGTTGGAATTAATATCCAATATGTAAGTGTTACAGTCGCATAAAGCTTTAAAAAAAATAATCTTCTCAATGAATGAATGCAATAGAAACACAGCCATTTATGCGACATATTTTGAAACTTGTAAACAAATTAAGACCAATGAGGTAATTCCCGTTGACTTAGAATCATACAATGTGGCAAAGCAGCACAAAAAAAGGAAAAGTCGGCAAATTAAATTACATTATTTTTTGCAAACTTACATTTATAGTTGGAGAATTGACCGCTATATATATCGATATCGATATATATCGATATCGATATATGTTTTTCAACTAGCTACAATGTCAAGTTTGTTCTTGGGATAAACTCATCCTAACTATGGACCTCTTCCACGCCAACTCGGTTCAAGTGAGATAGAACACTAACCAACGTTGATTTTTTAAATAAAAATAATTTAACGGTAGCCTACATATGCATCATAGGTACTTACTAACTCGTAAAATTATCATCTACACTTTTCCATCGGAACGCATCAACCGCAATCTTTATAGAGCAACGTGTTTCGCTAATGTGTCTGAACTTGATCTCTTTAATCTTATTACGCGCCAGTCGTTATGGCATCCCAGACTCGTTCACAGCAGTACGAACGTGTGACAATTTGCACGATCGTGAAGTTCTGGAATTACCGATACTTGTTGATACGTTGGTGAAGTTGCAAGCAGACGTCGGGTGATCATGATTACGGCATAGACGTGAGTTTAGTTGTACGTGACACTTCGTCTTCTATCTGTTAGAAACTAACTACTTAGTTGTTTTTCGATCTTAGATCTTCAACTCTTAAATCACCCGACAGAAAATTTTGGTTACACTAAGGACTACATATTTAAAAAAAAAAAACCTTTCTTTCTTCCCTTATTCATCTGAAAATTCCATCTTATATTTATATGTATGAAACTTTAAATGTAACTTACACAAAACCATTTCATGCAAATCTCCTCTTGCTTTCACATATCTAACAAATGAAATCTGTCACCAAACACTTTCCAAGTCGATGCAAAAACCGCTCATCTTGCTTTACAAGCTATTGTTCAGCACACAATGTGCCATGCGGCCTGCTCGCGTGACTATTGGTAACGGTGCCTGAGCCTGCAAGACCAGACCTACTTATAAACGTGGTTTACGGGGACTGGATAGTACCTCTGCGTTGACTCGAGTTAAGAATGAGACATATCATTGTAGCCATGCGTTGTACAGACACGGGTAAATGTTTCTGTACGCTTGTAAATCTAGAAAGTTGTCATACTCCTACTATATCTTGAAATATGGGGTATTAGATAAATCAGTATGTTATAATATCCCAGTGTTCTTGTGCTTTTCTGTATACCGTATGAAAATAGAGTTCAACATTAGTTAGAGAAAGAACGAAATAAATAGTTGAAAGCAACACTAGAACATGTTGTGGAATATTTTAAGATTATGTAGGACAGCTAGAGGTACCAAAAGTTGATGATAAAAAAAAGCGCAACGTAAAGCATAACAGCTGAGAATTCAGAAATAACCCTTCTTCAATTTCAAGAGTTAACGGATGACAAATCCCTTTAAAACTTATAAGACAACTAACTCACGGAGGCCCAGACCTCAAAGGTTCGTGCCTGTAGGAAAGTATGGCTATACCAACCAGAAAATTGTGGGCACACTGGCACCAGCGCAGGCGGCGGTATCATTTGCTACCGCAATCAGCGTAATAACCACACAGGATGATTCGAACCGCCGCGCTATCGCAGCAACTCGTGCGCGTGTCGCCTTCGTTTTAGTTTTCTTGAGATTGGATGGAATTGATGTCGTTTTGTAGATAGTCATTCGTCATTGTGTCAATTGTCGTGTTTCTGATAGGTTACAGGATTCATTGATATTTTTAGTGTGTTTGTTACAACTTACTGCATTTTGTTATTAACTGTTTGTTTTTATATCAAATTATTTTGTTATGCGTCCTTTTCTTGTTATACCGTCTTCTTATTTGTATCTTTTTGACTTTATAAGTTTAAAAGAGTTTAGTTATTCACTTTACAAATCTTCTAGAACGGACTTACGATTTGGATGTAGGCTAACTCAGTTATGTTTCACAGCTTTTCAAATTCTTATCACACTTTCCTCGAAACTAAAATCCTATTAACGTACAACAATGGTAACTCAGCTCGGCGCACGCGCCTCAATTCCTTACCAATGGTTATTTCATGATTTTCAGACCTAATACATCCTTTGAAAGCCTCTTTTTGCTTGTCATGGATGGAGTTCAACAAAACATCAATAACACCATAACTCGCAAATTATTTCCACGCTATATTGAATACTTCTTTCTAGTTATTAAGGCATATGTTTGTGTGGAGCGTGAAATTGATTGAAATGAACCGTTTGGCAGGTGGTTGTTGTGTATAACATTGTTGATTTCAATAGATAGGCTTGATGTTGAAGACCTTTGCTATTTATGCAGTTACGTGCTCTCGGGGAACTCACTAGCTGCGCACAACTGACTGTCATAATGTTAACGTAGGTTTACCCTTAAATGGTTGGAGCTCTTTTTGTTTATGCTTTAGTTTGTAATCTGATCAAGAGTGTGGACACCATGATAGAGCGGCATTAAATAAAAAGAAGTAGTTTTAGTAAGCGTGCAGAGCGTGATATAAAATTTTCTGATCTTTTACTCTTAAGGTGAAAGAGCCAAGGGAAAGTCCTATGAAAATTTGAGTTTCGCGGGCTACTCTGGCGCATCCCTGTTAACAATAGCTGGCAGATCTTGCATTGTTTGCAGCAGAATTTCTATAATAGGCTGCTGATCTGCACGCTTCAATTTGTCTCCACCGTATTAAACGTTTAATCCCTCGTACTCGTTTCCAAAAGAACTTGTCCCATCCGTAAGTCTAAATATGGCGACGTACCACTTGTAATCACTTGCATACTTTCCTATCTACATATAGACAAGCTCACACGTCCAATTCAAAATTACCATATTAATGTAGTCGCATTCAAATGCAGCTTCATAAAGGCAAAGTCGGTAAATTGTGAGATAAACGGCGAGTTGTCTCATAAATAATATCTCGGAGCTTTCCAGCGTTTCTCTTCATTACGGGGCCTTATTAATTAGAAGTGAGATTAGTCAGTTTACCGATGACACACATCGGGACGGGTTTTAGAGGATGAGGAGTTTAGAGGTGGATTCTGCTGCGCCCAGGGAGTGGGACGCAAGTTTCGAAATTACCGAGCAGTAGGGATAGATTAGCACTGCAGATATCGTATTGTGATTTGGTCGTGATCTGATTGGCGAACTGTTTTTCTAACTCCTGTTTTTTTAACCTTATGTTATAGGTTCTAGAAGAACTGCAATGAAATTAGAGCGTTTGTCTTGTCACAGCTGTATATCCACTTGGTAAAATTACATTCACTTAGCACATCAATTGGTAACAATTCTTCAGCATCTAGACCTATCTTTTTGGATTTCTGTTTATTCCATGAAAGGCAAAAGTGCAAAAATATAATTTCCCGGTCTATAATGCCGTCGTATTCACGAGCAGCCTCTCCCAATAGGTAGGTAGACTAACCTCGGAACGTCGGAAGCTTGTTACAATCAGATGATTCGTGATTATGATGTAATAGCTTTTCTGATGAACTTTATATAGTATACGTACTAGCGGTATTAAACAAAGATTGATGGATGGCAGAGAAACCCACCTTAATGTCATGTCTAATTCTTTCGATAATGTTCTCTACTATCGACAAGATGGTGTTGTACACAAATTAAACATTATAGTGTTCGTGGTCCACAGGTTTTATTATATCTGCCTCCATAAATTGAAAACAAGCCCTATCGTGTAGGAGACTGAATTCCCAATCAGGATAACTATAAAACAGTCAAGAATTTTAATAACGCTTGTAATAATAACATGATATATTTTACTATGCAACCCGTTTCAATTAATGAAATAATAAAAGAGATATTTGTTGCCGGCTAAAGGGATGGTTTCGTTTATATTCGGCTCTGTCTAACTTTAGTATATTTAAGTTTTCTATCTCTTTCTTGGAGGCATTGCGCGCAACGGTTGGCTGGCTCTATGTCACTCAGTTGCGCACACGCAGCCGCGGGAAGCGTTCGCGTTTGAAAATCGAACGTTTTTCGCGCGAACAATTATTGGCTAGTGATATTTCGATTTGCATTTTGAATTTTGGAACTTTTTGGATGAGGTGAAGTGTTGAAGAGGTGCGTTTTGTAGCGGATTTACGATCGTATGCGTTTAGTCGTAATGTTTTGTGTTGTGTAGAAAGTGAATCTCCGACAAAGGATTACAGTGTTATTGTTGGATACACGTGAGAAGTATTGGCTAATTAACAGCGCGCGGAAGGGAATGAGAATGGTTTATGACGTCAACTGGCAGTAGACAGTATATGGTACATAACGTAGCGGTAATGATATGTGCTCTGTCAGGTGTGATATCACCTGTCGGTCCCGTTTCTAATGAAGGGTAGAAACTAACGTCCTTTAAATCCAACGTTCGTACTTATGTTGGAATAGTTATGTTCAGAAGGAAATAGACGGCATTTATACGTACTTAAGAAACGACTCCTACATAATTTTTTATATTTATGATATGCCACGTTTGGATGAGCACTGAGTGGTTAATATTACTAGCAAGTTTGTAAATAAACCTGTTACTGCTATTCTATGTATGATTCGTACATACCTCATCAATCCGATATACGATACAAAATTACCATAATTAGACACCTATTGATATTATCATTCTTCATTCATTATTGTAATAAGCAGCTCCTGTGTTATTGCCCACTGGTTGCACAGTGTTGCAACCATCACCGAGCTCCATCCAGGCTATAAAAGCGACTGTTTACGACCGATATCGCTCTGTTTTACGCAAATACACTTCTATTATAAGCTCTTAAGTCAGCTACTTCAATGGTAAACCCAGTAATTTGCATTGAAGACAAGCCATGCTTGTGATGATAATAATAAATGTTCTTTATCTCTAATGATAATTCTTCTTACACTGTACCCTTACAGACTTCTTATCATTTACTGGTTTTAAATGCACGGCAGCAATGTGTGCGGTCCAGAGAAGGTCCAAATCGCCCGGCGCAAGCCTTCATTTGTACGGCGCGTATATGTTCCACGCGCCGGGCCAAGCCTGCCGGGTAAGCGGGATTGTCCGAAAGGGTACCGCTACCCCGGAACATAAAGGGCTAAGGAAGGAACATGGATGGGTTTTAGTCAGTAAGAGTCTGACACTCCCTTCCGCTCCACCCAGAGCGGGCGAAGTCATTGGATGAATTCCCGACATTAAAAAAAAAGCCTTCATTTGTAGCGCTTAGGAACCAACTATACATGTAATACACAATCCAACATGAAATAATATTATAAATTTTACCAGGGCGTTTAACCGTTTCGCCCGGGCGATTGAGGAGATAATGAAACTGAACGCGATCAGCACGCATCTTAACCGATTTAAGAGCAGTTTAGATAGTATGTAGTAGTAGTCTATGATTGAAGACATTAATGCACCTACACTTTCGTATTCATCCATTTATATTCAAGAGTTTATAATAGAGGCTTTAAAAGGAAAACAAAAAGGTATGACAGCGTTATCTAAAGTTAAATGGAATAATATTGAAGTAGATAACATCTCAGATGACGCTAGATGTAATAAAAATGCAGCGCGCATTCTACTGGGGGCGGTAGGCAGCAGACGTGGGAATATTTGCAGAACTACGTAGGTCGTGGGGGATATATGAGTCGCAAACAGGTCAAGAATGATTAAAATGAGTGGCAAAGTGTATTAAAAGTATATTTAGTATAGTAAAGTAAGTGAAAATAAGTATCACACTTAACATCGATAGTCTTCTGTGCCAAGTATGAGCAGAGGTTAACACTATTTTTTGTGCTATGCTCAGTGCCTTCAACACACATACGTGTTCGCGGCAGCGTATGGGGTAATAACTACAAGTCGAAGCTACTTCCTTACATACTCTACCGGTAGGAACAACACGACTTTCCTTGTTTGATTATTCTTTGACTATAAAGATGAATGCATATGCAAAACACTTTTCTTAACCATTCCAGAACTTGGCAAAATCAATCACATTCGTGGCAAGATCCACTAAAAGCTGAGTAATTAGGACACCATAACCTGCCAAGATTTGCATCAGAAGTAACTAACTTCATCGGCTTTCTATGATCAAGCTAGACCATAATGTTTACAGCCCTGTGTGGGTAATCCAAGAAGAAATAACGGGCTTAATAGGTCCATAAACATGTAACTAATCGTATATGAAAATTGTTATTAAAACTAAACACACCCATAACTATAACATTAGGTCTTTATAAGTATTTTAATGTGTATATTAAAACGGATATTTCATTGCACATTTATGTTGTAGCGCAGTTGCGCAGTCTTTGATATTTGTTGGTCATCTTAAGTACCTTTAACGTAACATGTACAGCACAATTACTTTCGAAGAAATAATATGAAATATTACTACCATCATCATCATTCAATTATAAGACGACCACTGCCGCTGTACATAGGTCTCCCCACACCCAAGTATATCCAAAACGATCGACCCTGTGCGTATCTCTCTGTTCTCCATTATTTTGTAACTCATGAATAATCTTTAGCAACCTTCCATCTCACAATCTTTAGCCACTTAGAGGTAGAACCTCTGGCTAAAAACTCCAAATCATCAAAAATATCATGCTTCGTAAGGTTAACGAAGAGAACAAAGCAGTGAGTTATGAACACAAGTGGGTCATCCAACATAAAAGACTGAGTACTGAACGAAACCAAATTGGCCATTATGACACGTTCAGGCGGGAGAAAACCCGCATTGTGAGCTAACTATTGTTGCTCGGTTAAGTTAACTCGTGAGAACCTTTGTTATGAACCAGAAATATTTTGGTGCAGACTACGTTTCTGTCAAAGCTTTTCAATTTGTTTGGCTAGTATATCATACAATAACTTTATAAACCGCAATTTTTAGCCGCAGAACGAAATTGTATTTCGGTGTCAATGTTAAAATTGCCAATCACTACAATCAGGTCTCCGGTCGCATCCAAGTTCGACTCGCTTCACAATAGTCATTATCATCGTTGACACATTGTTCCACCCCGTGCAGAGTGTACGCCTCCTCCCTTTTGTGCCAGCTTAACCCGAGAAGATTTATTTGTTGCACACCATAATATGATTTGGGTTACCACAAGCCAAAACTTCTGAAAGGTCACAATCGTTATTATGTAGATTTACCAACTACGAGAGGCTTACAAACTCATTCAACTGTTGCCAAGACCC
Organism: Hyppa rectilinea; assembly: GCA_951799385.1. Taxonomy (NCBI): domain Eukaryota; kingdom Metazoa; phylum Arthropoda; class Insecta; order Lepidoptera; family Noctuidae; genus Hyppa; species Hyppa rectilinea. The sequence continues at coordinate 18,091,159 of OX637318.1, read as the reverse complement.
TGTCAAGCACTAGAAGTACGTAAAGCAAAATAATCAGATGTAGAGTCAAATGCAAATATATGCATGAGAAGTAAAATTATCATAAATATGACTGTTTTTATTTTAGTGTTATTTCTAGAGCTGGATCGTTTATTAACCCTTTAACCGCCCGACTAAGTATCAGTTGGCGTGCCCCCAGCGCCCAACTCATAAAAAAAAAACTTTTATTTCAGACGAATATGGTCTTGCAATTACATAAACAACGAAATCCGAACATAGATTCTCAGTCGTATTAATCCGACTGGGGCGGTTAAAGGGTTAAAAATACTCTAGCAGAAGTGTAAACATAATTTATCTTTTATTTAAATTCTCACGTAAGGAGTATAAACAATGGGAGGCAGTCACCTCCTTCTGCGAAAAAATTATGCTCGCGAAGGAGGTGGGGATTGAGAGAGAAAGGTCCTCCCGTTCCAGCCGCCGCAGGAGACGCCCCGGGCGTCGGGAGCCACGTGACGACTCCCGGCCACCGTAGGCGCGGGCCTGCGGACGGTGAGTAATGGACTCACCGATCAGCACCAGACCCGTGCCGTACGGCGCGTATATGTTCCACGCGCGCCTCAAAGAGATTTCAGCATATGAAGGGGCCCCTCAGGGCCAAGCCTGCCGGGTAAGCGGGATTGTCCGAAAGAGTTACCGCTACCCCGGAACATAAAGGGCTACGGAAGGAACATGGATGGGTTTTAGTCAGTAAGAGTCTGACTCCCTTCCGCTCCACCCAGAGCGGGAGCAGTCATTGGATGATTTCCCAGACTTAAAAAAAAAAAGGAGTATAAACAAGCATTCTACCACGTCACACCGGCGACCTGCTGTCATATTTTACTGCACAAACCAACTTATACATTTTAATTACACTAACACACAAGTTCTACTATTTTTGGAGTAATCTACCTAGTAAGAAATAAAATTCTTGTAGTGTGTGTATATCACCAGTAACATTCTCAGAACCTGCAAGCAAAAATCATGTTTTGATTATACCTCTGATTGAAAATAAAACAGTTTTAATACAAATCATTACAGATCACGGAACTGAACGGAATACTTCTCTAATAGAATCACGTTATGCTTTACTTTGATGTTTGACATGCAAGTAACGGAGAGGTATAAATCATATCGCCACGCTTCCACAAATTAAAATATGTTGTAAATAACACTTGATAAGAAAGTGTATGTCCATCTGTTCGCGTTATATCGAGACCCGTTAGGTAGATTTTAATGGATTTTTTACTGTTGGAAAGTTTTTCGGATGTGTGCAAGGTGTTTTCTGGCGGAAACATGGCAATTTAATCCAATTAAGGTTTATGCTGTTACAACGTCTTTGCCTTGCTATACTACGTTACTTCTTGTCCTTGACATTACGATTTGACTGCTGACCGTCGGGTGCTCCTGGGTTCGATTCCCAGGTCAGGCAAGTTATAATTGGGTTGTTTAACTCGGTCAATGGCCTAGAACTCTACATGAGGGACTTAAACGTAACTGGCACAAAAAAACGTACTAGTCAATCGATCTCTAACTCTTTGCCAAATGATGAATTCGTGAGAAGTCTCCACTCAACTGATCAAATATCACACACTCATCACATTTGCCTTGATTTCGATTCAAACCAATAATACTAAGTAAAGAGTTGTTGGATTGCCTTCCATCATTAATTATATCATGAGTATGTTCTCCACCCTAACTTATAACCTCTTAGCCAATAATTATAATGTTGGGAATGGCTCCCCACAGTCATTTATTGCGCAGTTTATTAAGAGATCTCTCTTTAGCAGTTAAAACATTTACAGTCTGCTATGCTGGGAGTTTTAATAAAAAAACTTTATTACGGTTCCTCGTAAAGATGTAATCCTAGGGCTTTTAGCTTTGCTTCATAACTATTTCCTGTAAGGTGTGTGTTAATTCTGCCCCAGACGACAGTAAAAAAATTGAATCATTGATTTAATGATGAAAGGTTTCCAAAAGTATCATAAATGTTGTCAATTTAGTTACATATTACCAAACCGATCGAATGAAGATCGAGATCGAGTGCACATACGCTTTGATTTTGCTGTGTGAAGAATAAATAAATGAATATTATTTTCATTTATTTACTCTGTAATTTAGAAACACAAAGAACCAGTAAACTAAGTTTTCATAAAAACCCAACAATGACCAGAAGTGTACTATTTTACAGAAAAAATACGGCCAATTTCTATTCAGTCTACAGCTAAAGTTTTTACTAATATCCCATAAGCAATAACTTTACCTTATACAGTGTGTTCAATAAATCAGAGCCAATAAAATGGTGTAAAAACAGTCGGCGAGCGTGCGCTGTATAAGGCAATATATGGGGACAAGGGGGTATATGGTACATGACTCCATTGCGCAGGACGAACACGGCTGAGGAAGGACCGTATGTTGTGTCTACGGGACTGTCGGGATTATACAATCCCTTAAAGTAATGATAGTGTTTTTGTCCCACTATGGTAATGGTGGAAAGGATTTGAGAGACAGCTGTGTCGCTGATAACTGTCGGGGGCTTGGCAGAGTTTGTGTAATAAGCACTTGTAGAAGGCCGACGAAAGTTTTATGATCAACGATGGCAAAAGCACCAGTATCTGGCACCAATTTTCAAAATCGTTTATCATTTTTATTTATCCAGCTACCAAATCGGCAATAATAGAAATATGAAACTTAACCGAAACATGGTACAATTTCCTTATCATAATCCACCATCGTCAAAACCATCCCTGAAGACGATTTCAACTATCACAATCAGCCAGGAACTTACAAAGCTTACGAGTAACCAACTAATACATAACCGACCAACAATTAACAAACAAATATCTGCCATCAATCCGGCTGCTCCAACAATTAACTCGACAGCCAGACAATCGCGGCTTCGACCAATCAGCGGTCACAATTAGCTTCAACCTCTGCTTCAACCAATCAGTTTCAATAATGAGCTCCTTAACTCTACCCTGGACTAACGAAGTCCTCCTCGCCTCGGTCGGAACAAATTACGACTTAAAGCCAGAAGTAATATATCTTAACAGTTGAGATAACAGATTGTTAACATAAATATACAAGAAAATAAAAAGTACTGAAGCGCTCGTTAATTCTCGGCAAATTTAGACTAATTTCATTGGGGATGTACCGGTACATAGCGAAGAACATGGACGGAAATCTTCTATTCTCCTATTTATTTCGTGTTCTATAGTAATTTTCATCAAAATAACACCAGCCGTGGTAGGCGTATCTCCTTTAGTTCTTCCATCTCTCGAGACAGCGCCGCCATTTTTTACAGCAATCACTATTAGTTTCTACGATGGCATGCGGTTGATTAACTGAAAGTATGGTCTTGTTTTATAATTTGTTTTGCGCTGGTATGATGGCAGTATGATGTCGCTGTGATTAAACTGTGATGTCATGCACAGTTACGTTAAAACTAAATGCGATTATGTTGTGGGAGATTGGGCCCGTTGACTCGATGACAATGTCGAAGTAAACTTATAATGAATTATTAAGGAATAAAGTAATATCTTTGTTTATACAAGGATTGTTTTATTTGTGGGGGATAATACAGTCATAAGTTACAAAGAATGTTACCAAAAACAGTGCATTTGAACGCGCCTAGGACTATTATAGCAAAGTTAACAAACAACCGACAATATACATTTGCGTTAGTTCAGACGTAGAAAGTCAGATTCTAGATTTGACTTTGACATTCTGTTTTTGACAAACTCATAAAACACAGTAGCTGATGGATTACTAATATCTGTGATGTCCCGACACGGTACCGAAGGCTTATAGGCATACATTATTAACCGTGGTTACTTGGTATCCCGCACTCGCTTCGAATGCAATAGCATATAGACTTACAGAGGTAAACTTGTGAAGCATGATCGAATCACTTAGTATGGTATAAAAGTCACAATAAGGTTTCCAATCGATTTCAAAGCTCTTCATCAAACTGACTATCGAATTATAGCAAGGTTTTCGTCGAACATCATATGGAGTAACAGAATTACAACATGCCGCACAAATTTCTTTATTTACTACATTGAACCAAAAGTCATCTTTGTCTTTAGACATAGCATTAACTAGTTTGTAAACCCTCTGATGTGTTTCGATTGCAACAGCATTTACTTAACCTCCGCCCTAAAGAACACCGTCAGTCCTGGCACATGCCGTTATCACCAACATTCTACCATTATCATTAGCTGTTGAATACAAAGTGCATCTGTCGAGTTCTCCATGCCCCAACACAATAATACAGCCTTCATTCGGAACCGGGTGTCGGTCCACTGTAATTTAAACAGGACCTAACCTGCGGCAGTAATTACTTGGCTACTTACTGCATCCTTATCTCAAAGTTATAAGGTCAAATATTGTGTAGCAAGATTCGAAAGAATAAGCATATATCGGTCTCAATAACGATCCTTTATTGCAAAGTGCTAAAGCTGATAATGGCTTGACAAATTCAGGGTTTGAGTGGCCCAGCCAGTTCGCCGGGGGCCACCTAAAACTACTGCTTATTGTGGTACCCTTGTTTTTTTCGGTAATTGATTTTTAATGGCTTTTAGAGTTGTTAGGATGATTCTTAAAATTCGGTTCAAGATTAGTTGAAGGCTGTTTGGTTGATTCCCTTTTATGATAAGAGACCGAATAGAATTATATCAATTATAAAGGGTAAGCACAGATAGAGGTAGAAGTATTTGGTCAAAATATTGCCTGTACTACTACTCCTTCAAACAATCTCTAAGCATTTCTTCCAAATAAATGTAACCGCAATATTCGCAGTATTTCCTCACGTCTCCCTAATGAGCAGCTATAACTCTCAAAGTCTAATTAAACCAAAATTCAGTATGAACTTTACGAGCAAATATTTTAAAGTGTGTGCAAAACAAATGAAAGGATACGTGTCATGCGATGTCGTGCCGTGTCTTGTGTCCAGTACCAATTGTAGCTAAACGACGACAGTGCACTTGGCTGAGGTACTAGAAATAATGACGCAAATGGGTTACAAGTACGAGGCAGTCGGGCTCGGGCTGGCACACTAGTACCTAGTGTAAGATTATATAGTATTCATAAATTATTGTAAGTTACTGGAAGTTTCAGTCCTGGTCTAGGCTGTTCAATGGTTATATTCTGCTAGTTCAATCGTTGAAAAAATTTATGATGAGTGTTGCATTCTCCCGCAGAAAAAAACAATTAAAAGAAATTTTTTCTGTTCTCCATTGTTCTGAACAACAACATCTTACAATTTGTCGACTTCGCTAAATGCATTAACTTTATAACTGTCTCTGGGATAATGTTCTGGGATAATAAACAAGAGAATCCTGTTTTCTGGTGTGTGGTCACTATAATTGGTTTTCGACTTATAGGTATAGAAAAAGCGAATAAAATATACTTTTTAAACGTTTTATCAAAGACAAAAATACTCAATCTTCTGAAACTAGCAAGTAACCAGTTAGTTGGTTTTAATTACTTGCAAATTGCTAAGAGTGGGTGAGCCGGTGAGACCATTCGTAAGGATGTAATCGAGCTATTGCGCGAATTCGTCAATATTCGACCCAAATTCATTTACGAATCCGACATTTGTTAGTAGTAAATCATAGTTAAACAGTGAATAATCCGAAACCATAGCTCATATATTCAGTAAATATATTAAGCAGTCTGATGTTTTTATTACTTAGCATACAAACTTTATTGATTTTCTTAAATATAAAACATCTGCGGAGATGATCATCATTTAGTTAATCGTCGTCGTTGAGCAGAATGGTCTGACTGATTGACACACAGTTGTTGATAATAATTTCTCTAACTCAACGGGTCTTAATGGGTCCCATTTTATGTCTTTTAGGAATTATCTCGTTGTCGACGATACTATAAATACCTACAGGATTTGGTGATTAAGAGAATAAGTTTTTGTCTTTTTTTTCTATCGTTTGTTGTTCAAACTTGCCTTATTACGTCGGTATGTCTGGGAATCACTGTGCCTCTCCACCAACAAAAACTTTATCACTCACTCGCTTACGGTGGGAATTGGCTTAAGGCACTAAAAATTGTGGGTCAGTTGCCATAAAAAAATATTTTTTACCAAATTAAGGGCTCGAAAAATTCGCTCCGGTAGCGGCCAGAAACAAAATCTGATATTACCATAATCACCGACGCTCGACAACCAATTTTAACGACGAAGGTTAAAACTCGCATCCATCTTTTTTCCTCCTCCTGGTGTTCCCACGTAAGAGTGAGACAGATTTACTTCTTGTTGTTTTTCTTGTTGTTCGGCTCATTTGCATGCACACGCGACGCAAGCGCAGCGCTCCGTGTTCGGGGTTACTAAGACGATATATAAATACGATAACAGTAGAACAGCCTGTTGGATTCCTATTGACATTTTGTTAATGTCTGTTAATGTGTCACCACACGTTCCCAAGCTGGTTTTTGTTGACAAAATGAATTTCCAAAAATACTCTGGCTTATATTATTCAGGCAAGCACAAATTACGTCTTGTGAATCGCATTTCCATTGCTCATCTGCGCTCTCTTCAGACTGTCCATTTAGGCTTTTCGAGGCTTTCCTTAATAGACGGCTGGATTAGACTCCGTGTTCTGAAAAAATCAAAAGTATTAAGTTATAAAATGATCCAAACGTATCGCATACGATACCAGAGCATTCTCGTCAGCGGATCAAGCTAATTCCTGCCGAACATAAGAAACGACTTCTCTCACTGTAGGACAATATCTGTTTTTATTTGAAACGATCGCATATCGCAATAAAGATAAAAACTTTTTTACAAAAAATAAAACCGACTTCCAAAAAAAACTTTTTTTGGAAGTCGGTTTTATTTTTTGTAAAAAAGTTTTTATTTTTCACTTTTTAGTTGTGGTACCTATGCAACCCCCTCCCCCCCCCCAAATTTTAATACCACTACCTGGTATGTAAAAATGCCTTTAATATTTCAGAATTGTTTTGTGGACACATTGATGATAACATCAGAACTAAATTTTCAATGGCACCTTTCATTCAGAATGTATCTTATGACAGTTCTAATAAACCCAAATACTGCTAGGATATACATTGTTTTATTTTGAAGTTCTCATGCCAACCTTGCACCTTCCGGCTCCATCATCAGATCAGTTTGATAGTAGCCATCCAAAGTGCATTTCATGACAATTCTAATAAGACCAAACACGGCTAGAATGCATTGATTAATTTCGGAGTTCCGGTGCCTGTCTTCCGGCTCCATCATCATCACCAGATAAGTTCAATGATAAAATTTTCAACAAAACTATTCAGGATTGTATGTTTATTTGTATTGTCATAGTTGCTTAACTATCTTGATTGTGATATCTATGCGAGTGTCAAGTTCCGTTAGCCATATCTGATCTTCTTCACCAGTTTCACTTCATCAAATGTTACTTTTTGACTGTAAACGCTTGATTTCTCGATGAAAATTACTATACAGTTGCCTATAATATTTGAGGAGTACCCTCGATTCCTCATGGATCCCATCATCAAAGCTGGATTTTGAAAAAAATGGGACCAATCTGGAAGCATATCCTTTAAAGTTTAAAAAAAAATTTGCAAATCCATCCATAAACAACGGAGTTCTGAGGTAACAAACATAAAAAAATAAATTAAAAAAAACAACCGAATTGAGAACCTCCTCCCTTTTTTGAAGTCGGTTAAAAACAAATTGTAACTTCTTGCTGCGCAAGAGTTATGACAGGTTATCTCGAAGTTTCATCTTACCGTTTGTTTTTCCGATTCCACGGAAGTGACCGATCAACAAATAAATTATTGTATTGTATTAACGTTTGCTAAACAAATAACAAATAGTCTAGCTCGAGCTGCTCGAGATACAATAAGCTACAAATCATCTGAGCTCACAATAAGGCTGCGCCCTACGCCACCGCATCGACTCGATACTATCGATAATTGCAAGATAATCTCGAGTCTATAATTAGAGGTGCTCCGCAAACATCTGTGATCGTCGATGTAAATAATTATACAGCACTTATGTTTAGAAATTTAATGTGTAGGATTTTTATCAGGTTTTACTTATCCTTACTGTCGACCATTGCAGTTAACGAATACTGAAACTGTTTAATGACAGTCTTTTACCCAGATTCCCCTAACATAACCATTACATTTTTTTAACATTCTGTAAGTATGGCTAGAGACCCAGTGAACTCACTTTGAACAAAACTCGTCCACACAATTAACGGATGATTTAGAAATCACACGCTAAATTTTTTTACGACTGTGACACATGCCCATTAAACATTAATTCAAAGACAATAAAACCTGTTAGTCTCACCTTTTTGCTCACACCATAACAGTAAAATAAAAGTCACACCCACGTCTGAAATAGAAAGTGCAACACAATCTGGAACACAATTGTCAGATAAACCATGAGAGTACAGGCAGGCGCAATATTCGAAATAATGGCAAACTGAGTACCTCGGTAATGATAGTAGGACTTGGAATGACGTAAAACGTAGTGATCAAGACATACATCAAAACCTAGTGGGAGGACCTGAGCGTACTAAATATTAGAACAAAAAATTTTGGTTGAGTAGGAAACTTGACAACAACTTACGTTTCTAATCTGTCTTATAGACAAAAAAAACGCTCAGAGAAAACTTATACAATTATAAGATAAATCACGCAGAGCCAGGTGGTACATACAATGCGATCATAATCGCAGCAGATTCCGGAGCGGGTAACCACGGTGCGGAGAGTAATGACGAAGGGCGCGGTGCGGCAGCAGCATGGCCAATAATAAATAACAACGGCATGACGGAACATAACCGATTGATCGAGATTCCGAAGTAACGGAATGAACACAGACTCATACTGATTTTGATGGAGATGATGATGATGGAAATGTTATTAGATAAAGGTATCCATCAAAGGTTGCTAAAATTAAACGCATGAAGTTAGGAACTTTAGGTGCGTTTTAGTATCGAACTAGGTTTTGTGGCCTCGTCAAATGAATATGATAAGTAGAGTTAGAAGAATAGAGACATTGGCTAGCGCTGGGCACAAATAAAAAAAATGGAATACCCTTTCATTCTATTTATAAAGTACCTCCGGTAAGTCCCTCACCAACTTAGCCGTGAGGCACATACATCTGGCTATTATAAAACTCTCAACTAGTTGTCTGAGATTAATGAGTTATCACTGAACATACTACATATGAATAATTGATATCCTAGATGGTATTAATTTAGTATCAACACGCAAGTCATATGCCGCATTCATGCACGATTCTCTCTAAAGTAATAGTCAAGAGGTTCCGATGTTTACTCGGCATTACTGACTGTCAAAACTAAAGCAGTAAGCAAGCAGGATCAGAAGCAAAAGTACTTAAATATTGGATCATCACAAAAAAATTCAAATGGTATCAATAACAATGGCTTTTAATAAACACCATTGTTTATTGTTTGGCATATTTGAGTTATAAGCTAATCAAGACTTTGTATACAGGTAATATGAACCTGTCCGCAAAGTAAAGAACCTGTAGTATCTTTGTCATACAAAGAAATCCGCTAGTAGTTTTATGTTTTACCGCAAGATGTCGGATAGGCCACGTTATATTTACAATAAACATGCCTTTCAAAAACATAAAATTATAATTCATAACTTTACGAAGCATATGCCTGAATTATATTGTATATTATACTATAACTTTGATTTTCATCGTTGATTATTGAATATGATTATTTTGTAGCCTTTTTTTCACAAACGACAATTAAAACGTAAAAACCATAGCACAGTATTTCAAGACAATTGAGCTTATAAATCACGTAGCAAAATGCCAGCAGTGCACAATGGGTCTAGGTGAGGTAACCGCACGGATTGAGTCGGTTCCACTGCGGTGCATGCGGACGTAATGACAGGCCGTGAATGATGGCTTTCCGAGCAACGACGGGTAGGCAGGGCTCAAGGTTTGACGACTGTTTTATTTTATGTAGTGCAGGGCAGCCTAGCAACTACAAATCAGAATGTGATCACATATCAAGCCGTATGGCATCCTACCTCGTGTCTACGTAGTGGACGTCATAACATTCTCATTGAATCCTTTCAATTGTAATGATCTCTGTAGCAGCAATATGTCGGCGACCGCGACACGACATGTGAAGTCGTCTAACTCGGCGAACATCCTCATGTGCAAACAATGGTGGAAAGTGTGCTGGATGTACGGAGACCAAGAAAAGTACTACAGACAACTATATGGCAAAAGAAAACTCAATAATTTAAACACAACGTTTTTAAACTTCAACGATACGGACACCAAAAGACCTGGCGCACAAATAACTGAACTCACAGATGATTTCTTCGAAGACAATTGCTCACAAATTGAACCAGCGCCAGATGAAGTAGACGCTCCAAGAGACATACCTTTTGGAAAAGAACCAGAAGCTTCCTACGGCTTCGATAACCAAACGACGTGGCAGAAAGACCAAAGAAGACAACCCATACAACAAAGTTACGATGAATACATGAACACAACAGATCTAGACAAAATATTAAATACGAATCTCAACGTAGATAGTATTAAGAGTATGTTAGAAAACGGTCTACCTCAAAGATCTAAAATAATTGACGCGAAAGAAGAAGTGATAAGAAATGGCAATACAGTGGGGAAAAATTCTAGAACAGTTTGTAGGACGAAGAAAGGCGCTTTAGTTACTGAGGAAACTGAGATTTCGACGGATGGGAGGACGTTGGCAAACTTGAAATTTCAGAGGTCCACCGTGAAGACGGGTCCTAATAAAGTGAAGGAAGTGCTCCAGCCGTTGAAAGAGGACAAGGTGTTGGACGAGTGCCTGAGGAGGAAGTGCATCGGAGACCAGCTGACGACCACCACCACCACGCTGGTGACGGTCACACAGACCTCCCTGACTTCGTGCAATGAGTGAGTATTTAAATATATTTTTGTGAACAGTCGTCAGTTTTCTTTTGTAAGTTGCAGCAGTGTTTTCAAAATGGCTGAAAATATTTAACTCATTTCTTGTACAGAGGCCAGCACATCAAGCTACCCTAATCTATCAAATTTCTTTGATAGATTTTCTACTTTATTGACAAAAGAATGAGGTTCATGTTCAATTGGAATATTTGACAGTTTGATGTGCGTGTTCGACGTGTGTGTGAATGGCTTGATGTGGCGGCGACTGTACCTTAATTGCCTTTTGTACGTAACTATTTACGATAATCCTGTAACGTTAATTTGGTGGTGTTTCACCAATTTTACGGGGAATACTTAAACTATAGTTGTAATGCAACATTGAGCGAGCATATGAAAAAAAACATATTATTATTGTGTTCAGGTACAGGTAAACAGCAAAATCTGAACCAGATTCCATTTATTGTCAAATTATTATATAACCTTACTGCACTCTAATTTACCGACCATCACCCACACAATAGAATTCAATTTTCCTTACTACGTATTTCGCCACAAAGCCCCGTACAGCACTGTTGGCGGCGCGAGCGCAGCCGCACGCAGTTCCGGTAATGACGTTATTGGAATCCACCGTGATTGCGGTCTCGTGGTTTTGGAACATGGCTGAGGCGATGTGACTGCACAATTTCATGGAAATAATTATGGCAAGGGATACAAATATATATATCTTATCAAATATAAAATATGGTTATATTGTTTTAAGTTACCCACAGCTCTTATACTTATCCTTTCCATCTCGCAGCAGATTTTTTTATACTTTTAATGCATTCCTAGAATAATCATCGTCTATACCATTTATATTATATTTTATTACCATAAATATTGACACAAAAACCTATTAAATATAGCATTACCTCCACCACAAAGTAAAAGCCAATAAAACGCCGCCATCTTGAAATTGACAGCCCGCCATAAAATGAGTTACCACGTAAAAAAAGATAATTCCGTTCAATAAAACAGTAGATTGATATCGTACGATTTATTGCGGCGCGGGAGCGATTTGAAACGAACAATGTAATCCGATGCCCCTTAATGCGTACAATTTAACTACCACGTTACAGTGTTGTCGTGTAATTGACGAATAAAGCCTTGAAATCCAATTTAAGGAGCTCTTTATAGTCCACTTACTTATATGATAATTTGTAAAACACTAGGTTTCTTAGGTATTTTATATGGACTCTGATTATGAAAGTTTAAGCTGTAAATCGTTTACATGTACCCTTAAAAGATTAACATAAAATAATTATACTTAGTAACAAGATGAGATGAGAGCCGCTTGATAAAAAGTTCTTACGCCAACGAAAAAACTTGAAATATAAATGAAAATAAAAATTAACAGTCCTTAAAACTCTCTTAAATCTGCAACTTAATCTGGCAACCCGGCAGACTATGCATCGCCTTTGCTTGTGCGCCAAAAATGTAAAAACAAAAAGCAACATGGCGGAGGACGTGCGATGTTATCTCTGGGCTACCGTTTACAACGGCCCTCGTGTCTCTTGTAGTCATGTACCGACGACAGGTTGTGATCGATAACTCCTTTTAAACAGTTTTTATTAATGTTTCCTCCAGATTCTGTAGTTTATTTGTTAATTCACACTTAATTTGATAAAGTAATCGGCGAGTTTGTAAAAGAAGATAATTGTCGCTAATTAATTTTATTCGCCGGCAGAAAACTTGGGTGCAGTCCACGTTATCTAATTTGATCCCCGTTGGTCTTAATAAATAAAGCAACTTGACGGCTTCGAGACAAAATCTGCAATGAGGAAGGCAGGCAGTAAACACTACTTACGTAGCTAGAAGAACAAAGTGTTGCTACCGCTTGCAATTTTCTCTACACCATAGCGGAAAATAATCACTATAGTTAACAAAAACCATACGCCTTTGAATTTTTAGGATCCAAATCAAAATGATCATCAATGTTGATAGTACAAAATGTAATAGCCCTCCAATTAAAGCACAGATAAACCGCCTTCCGTTATAATAAGGCTTCTTTTTACAACATCCTTTCTTAATTAATCACGACCATGTTTAATTTCGAAGAGACTCATTAAATTGCTCAAATTACCTATTACAACAAGGAAGAAATCAAGTTTCTAAATAGAACAGCTGTAATGCTAGAAAATCATAGTATATCGGATACTTAGCCAACATACTTCAGATTATAGGTTAAGCCTTAGTAAAGTGGCAATTTCTCATGAAGACACGTACGACGGTATGAGTTGACAGATTTGACCCAAAGCTGTCAAAGTGACACTTCGTTTGACAGACTACAGTAGGAGAAAATGACTGATATAGTGACAGGATGTCAATACTAGGCCAACATCAATCTAAACTACTTCATCCTAGTTGACAACAACGGTACTAGGGAATCGTTTCGCTTTTAACAATTGTGCGTGATGATACGAAATAGTAGCTTAATATTTTCAAATCTATGGATTTGTCCTGAGTCCAATTCTTTTTTTAAAATTCTTTTATTAGTTTACTAAAACTTATACATATTTTCTAATAGTACACTTAGTTAGTCGAGGGCATCAGTTGTATGCACGAAAGATGAGATTATGGAACGAAGCTACATTCTTTAGTTTATGTTCCATTGCTGACTGTAAACCGTAACTGTTGTGCGGTTCACACTTTGTGCTCGCACCGCGGATATTACGGCGCTGCAATAAATAGAGACGTGTTGTTCAACTTGAAGGGCCTTACAAGATGGTTCAGCTCGGATGGTATAACCCTGTGCTATGTATCGCTGGGACATGCTTTACGAGTTAATATTAATTTAAATAACATCTTCTCAGAGTACCTTCACATCGTCATTCCCGGCCCAAGATTTGTGTTTGGGACCGGCATTATACACTCCTAAATCAATAAATACATCTACATTTACATTATGCATGGAATTTTCTAAGGTAACTGCAATAAACATTAAAAAGATAATAATTATGTATAAATCATGGGTCATTCTCACCGCGAGGCGCGGGGCGGCGCGGGGCGGCGGGGGTCCGAGTGACGCCAGGTTATTCGTTAGTGAGTTACGTCGCGTAGCTGTTGAATAGTAATAGGATTCGATGATGTATGCTAGTGGTGCTTCAGGCAGCTTCTCAGTTAGAAGCTCAGAATGTTTAATGCAGATCTCTTTATTAATGCAGTACTTTAAACCCAAGCTGCCTCACTAGGAGGCTCTGAGTCAGAAAACCGGTTTCGGTAATAAAAAATTACCAAATTCACTCGTTTCTTCAAATCTAACATAATTCATCAGCGATCGATTTCAATTGTAATTTAAATATTGCATGCCGTGTGTGTGTATACTTACCAACGATACTTACTAATGTTTTGAACAAATTGAAATTATCTAATCTATCTCATTTACCATGCCCCAAAAAGTGAACTGAACAATTATATTCTACATTGTAATCGTCTGTGTCTCTGTAATCCTAGCTACCAAATTCTTAATCAAGAGAAAATCTAGCACTTCTACATTCAACACACATCACTCTATTACAACTAATGCTCTTAAATCCCATTAAACTTGAGCTACATGTCGATTTCTACAGACACGATATTATAATGAATTTACAAACTGAAGTGTACCACAGCTTCCTTATCAATTATGAGGAAATTCCGAAGAGAGCGCGGTTTATCAATCACCAGTAATCTGACTTAATTATCTAGTTAATGATTTAACTAAGCCGTATACTTGACTTATTATAACGGATGCTAAGAACTGACAATTTAAGACACGTTCCAATTGTACGTCTTTTAATCTGCAAGAGCAACCTGACTTTCTATCTGCAGTTCTGCAGGATGTCGAATTTGGATGTCATCGCAAGAGAAGCTGGAGGTTGCGAACATCTTCAGGCATACGTTAATAGCGGCAACTAAGATAAGAAATGTCACGGCGAAGAATTTATTGGACAGCTTACTTTTCTCTGACACGTATATTAAATTAGTAGTGACGCCATCTGCAACTGTTCGCCTATAGCTTACCTACGTTCGATAGAAGTATCTTTAGTGACAGAGAGACGTATTTATTTCTTCTCCAAATGGCCAATGACCCTCCAATTTCAGCACAATCCGTATCTGAATATCACAATAATATATCGTTCCGTGCTGCGGCGCAATAAATCGGCGCAGCGCACGCGATTGATTTAGTGCGCGTAGCTCCAAGGAAATTGGAAATCTGCCACGCTAGCCATTAATTGATATGCGTAGATATTATAATAACCGTCATATTAACACGTGGGGATTAATTGAATCTGAATATTCCTGACGGTCGCTAATTGGTCGGTTTCGATGTGCACGCGATTGTGATAGGCCGTTGACTGAAGCCATGTATGAATATCGATTACAGCAATGGAAATTGCTTTCAAGCGTTTTCTAGTCATCATCAATCTTAGAGTGGAAGTTGCAGACAAATTAGATCATTTTGATTGCTACCAAACTGTCGACTAGCAACTTTATTCAATTATACTAGCTGACCCGACAGACGTTGTCCTGTCTTAACTATGATACCTACCTTACCTACCCTACCTACTCTACCTACCAACTTACCTACCCTACCTACCCTACCTACCCTACGTACCCTACCTACCCTACCTACCCTACCTACCCTACCTACCCTACCTACCCTACCTACCCTACCTACCCTACCTACCCTACCTACCCTACCTACCCTACCTACCCTACCTACCCTACCTACCCTACCTACCCTACCTACCCTACCTACCCTTACCTACCCTACCTACCCTACCTACCCTACCTACCCTACCTACCCTACCTACCCTACCTACCCTACCTACCCTACCTACCCTACCTACCCTACCTACCCTACCTACCCTACCTACCCTACCTACCCTACCTACCCTACCTACCCTACCTACCCTACCTACCCTACCTACCCTACCTACCCTACCTACCCTACCTACCCTACCTACCCTACCTACCCTACCTACCCTACCTACCCTACCTACCCTACCTACCCTACCTACCCTACCTACCCTACCTACCCTACCTACCCTACCTACCCTACCTACCCTACCTACCCTACCTACCCTACCTACCCTACCTACCCTACCTACCCTACCTACCCTACCTACCCTACCTACCCTACCTACCCTACCTACCCTACCTACCCTACCTACCCTACCTACCCTACCTACCCTACCTACCCTACCTACCCTACCTACCCTACCTACCCTACCTACCCTACCTACCCTACCTACCCTACCTACCCTACCTACCCTACCTACCCTACCTACCCTACCTACCCTACCTACCCTACCTACCCTACCTACCCTACCTACCCTACCTACCCTACCTACCCTACCTACCCTACCTACCCTACCTACCCTACCTACCCTACCTACCCTACCTACCCTACCTACCCTACCTACCCTACCTACCCTACCTACCCTACCTACCCTACCTACCCTACCTACCCTACCTACCCTACCTACCCTACCTACCCTACCTACCCTACCTACCCTACCTACCCTACCTACCCTACCTACCCTACCTACCCTACCTACCCTACCTACCCTACCTACCCTACCTACCCTACCTACCCTACCTACCCTACCTACCCTACCTACCCTACCTACCCTACCTACCCTACCTACCCTACCTACCCTACCTACCCTACCTACCCTACCTACCCTACCTACCCTACCTACCCTACCTACCCTACCTACCCTACCTACCCTACCTACCCTACCTACCCTACCTACCCTACCTACCCTACCTACCCTACCTACCCTACCTACCCTACCTACCCTACCTACCCTACCTACCCTACCTACCCTACCTACCCTACCTACCCTACCTACCCTACCTACCCTACCTACCCTACCTACCCTACCTACCCTACCTACCCTACCTACCCTACCTACCCTACCTACCCTACCTACCCTACCTACCCTACCTACCCTACCTACCCTACCTACCCTACCTACCCTACCTACCCTACCTACCCTACCTACCCTACCTACCCTACCTACCCTACCTACCCTACCTACCCTACCTACCCTACCTACCCTACCTACCCTACCTACCCTACCTACCCTACCTACCCTACCTACCCTACCTACCCTACCTACCCTACCTACCCTACCTACCCTACCTACCCTACCTACCTACCTATGCAAAAATGTGCAATAAAAATATTTTTCTCATACAAACTTTGCCACCCCTTGTAACCCTTTTAGGGGTTGAATTTCCAAAAAATAATATGCCTATGTCCTTCTCATGAATGCAAACTATCTACATACCACATTTCAGAAAAATCGGTTGGGTGGTTTAGGCGTGAGAGGTAACATACAGACAGATAGACAGAGTTACTTTCGCATTTAT
The DNA here is from genome assembly GCA_951799385.1 of Hyppa rectilinea. Taxonomy (NCBI): domain Eukaryota; kingdom Metazoa; phylum Arthropoda; class Insecta; order Lepidoptera; family Noctuidae; genus Hyppa; species Hyppa rectilinea. Next base: position 18,073,821 of record OX637318.1, on the reverse strand, counting down.
AATATTAGTGTAGACAAGGAAAGCTTGGGAGACTAATGATTTCCTCTTTATCCGCGGAATCTTGGCTTTTAGTAGTCTTAGACGAAAGAATGCAGAGTATTCCGCAGCTGTGTTAGAAAGATCCTCAATCAATTAACGCCGCCGCTGCGAGATACTTGCGCTGCTTCGCCAGGATGTAGTGAAAGCTGATTTGAGAGTGTACAATGTGTTGGTTGACGAAGACCAATGTACATAAAATAGTATAAAATATGTATAATTTGAGATAAAGATCTTTGAAGAAGTCTTAGAAAGCTTTACATTTCTTCTTAGACCGAACATAAACATAAATAAAAGTTTACCTAATTAATTGAGTTTCTTGATTCATCTTGTTTTAACTAACATATTTCGCGGATGATATAATTATACGACATGAAAATGGGTAAAGACTTATTATTCTCTTAACGTGGTTTCAACGGCTTTGGAGACAGTCCGGACACCGGAAACAAATTATTCCTGATTAGCCCCAATAATGAGTACGGAAACATTAGAGTTAATCGTACCTGCAGAGTGATTCCATGACACAATCATTTGACTAGTCACGCTGACTATCTCGATTTCACAACTACACACCAACTCGTCTCGGCTCCCGATGTTTATTCACACATTTTTCTTATCTCGCATCCCTCTCACACGTATGTTGTTAAAAAGGAACAGAGATGAAAAGTTTCCCGGTAGCTCGATATGTTTGTGGTGCTCTTGACGTGACGTTGGCTTTACTAATTATTTACCGACAGGTGCTGGCCGGCCAGGACTGGTAAGTGGCAGGTTTTTACATATTATGATGTAACGATATTATGGCAGGACGGTCGCGTGGCCACTTTATTTCTGATCTGTTAAGATAAAGTGCAGGTGTGGTGGCTATTGACACCTTTAAGGAAACGTTGAAATGAAAAAAAAAATAGTTAGGTATAACTGAGGAATAAATTGCAAAAACGAAACAGTATCATGTAGTCCATCCCTACAATCTCCTAATAATTGGTAGCATTGCATACCACTTGATCTAAGTAGCTATCTGCAACCGCATCTATTTCAGATTCCCAAACTATAAATAGTGCGATAATTAGGTACCGTGTAGGGCCGGGTACACGCCGTGGTGAGGCCATGCTCATTATACCCTTGCTAATGAGTACATAGACTTGACTGTGGATGTAGCCACTTATTGTGCGGCTGTGGGGAGAAAGTTGGGCCGAGGTGGTCAACGTTTTGAATAAGGTAACTATAATGCTGCAGTCCAATTTGGATTATAAAAAATTATAGGGCCCATGGCTCTTTGTCGAATCTCCATAAGTGATTACGTATTATGTTATGATCCTTGAAGACTATTTTGGGATCGACTTCAGTTTCTAATTCCTACACATTCGTATTGGTTACTTAACCCATTACATGTTCGCCTATTAGATGCCGTTTGCATATTATAAGACCTCAACTAACACGGTTATATTTATTATCGTTTCGAGAGATTTTTTCTTATGAACCTGTGTGGTTCATACGACACTTGAGGGGTTAATAGGTATGAGTCTTGGTTCATACAATAAATGGAATCTATACTAATATTATAAAGAGGTAGTTTCTAAGTTTGTTATGTAGGGGGTAATCGTCGGAACTACTGATCAGATTACGAAAATTCTTTCACTAATAGGAAACTACATTGTTCCTGTCAAAGGCTATGTTTAAAAAAACCCACGAGGATTTGAAATCTCGGGGAAATGCTGGTTTTAGATATAATCTTTTTAGATATAATCTTTTATTAACTGTGTTCTATTTAACTGTTCGGTACAACTAAGCATTCTCCAAATCTGCCTGTTCTACTCACAATTGGCTCGTTGGCTTACAGTTGGCTCGAGCCGGCTCAGGCCCGGCACAGGCCCGGCTCACAACTGCTCGATAATTAGTCGAAACGAGCTTTAGTTTATAACGCACCTGTGGGTTAAGATACGGGCAGATTGTTGTAACGTACCTGATTCAATTCACTCAAAGTTTTCTGTTTTGAAATTTTAATTATAAGTTCGACTGTAAAATTAACCATTGGAACTGCTAATAAATCTCTCTAATCTCTTCACCATCCTTGGTTGACTGATAGGGAATGACTAAGGCTTTAATTTCGCCTTTGTACCTTTATTGTGTGCGAAAAGTTTTAATAAATAAATAACTGCTAATAATACTGATCATTGTCTGTATACCATAACTTCCTAATTCAATTATTAGATAGGTATCACTAATGCCGTTAACATAAATAAAGCAGCTCAAACGTTATACACTTAACATTTTATTGTCATTATTATAATAATTATCAATAACTCAATTTTGCGGTTGTTACTGTTGAGGTGTATTTGTTCCATACTCCTTTTTAATGAAGAAATGTATAAATTACTTACCGTTGATAATTACTGTCAAAATACGAAGTAACAAAAATGCAATACAGTCCTACGTTCCACCTACCCGTCGCCAACAGCGGGCACGGTAACACTGCGCCACCGTATGTTTCCACCCAAATTGGTTGGCGCACTATCCTCAGGCAATAACCGGGTCCAGTACAACAAGCGGGTCAGCTCCGAACACTGTTCGTGCTGTTACATTATGTGATAGCAGTTAATAACAGTCTGGCCACTAGGTAAGTGGAGGAGTTTTAAAAAGATCTGTGGCTATGTATGTGGGAGGGACGCCATCGTTGTATCTCTCTTTTGTTTTCAAAGTTTTATAAATATTGTCATTCAATAAAACCTTTGCACAGAAGTCGGTCCAAGTTTTGACGCAACTCGAGATACATCCTTGATAAATTAGGGAAATTGCACCATTTTCACCATTGTAGGCATTCATTTGATGATTAATCCCAAACTTACGAATGTTACACGTATTAGTGTTTTCTTTGACTCTTGCGACGTTAGAACAACTGAGAGATTACTTTGAGTCGTCTAATTGAAATAATTGCCTCGAGGCCTCAAGCCACTGCAGATTTTATTAAATAGCAAATCGTGTGCCAAAACACGCTTAGCCATTTAATAAAATCTGTAGTGGCTATACCTACTAACACTTATTTTGATATCTGTCCATCACCTATAAAGTCACCTGCTTGTGGTCCATATAAAAGCTAGTTACACACATACCTACTAATTACCATCAAACGCACGTGCCTACATACAACTAGTAAATCAAAGAGAACTCGTTGCTACTAATTGACGTGTGCGCGTTGAGACAGTCGTATTTGTGCTCCCAGCCTAATAAGCCATTGAATCAAACCTAGATTATGTTAGGGCTTAGGGTTAGGCTGGGTTCCCATGAGACGATGATTAGGAAGACCGGTGCAGTAGCTGGCCGAGAGATTCCATGTAGCATGATTGCCTAAAGAACTGTTATTAGTTCCGTGTGGAGAGAGATGGATGGATTGTATGAAAGATTATTTTGTAGTCTACTAGATGATGGCCAATAGATATGCATGGAAGAAGAAGTCCTGTTGTATCGATAGCAAATAAGTTGGAATAGAGCAGTAGAAAGGTGACAACGACGATGGGAGAAGTTAATTTGTCAACAACAGTAAAACACTTAGGCCGAAAAAATCTGCGATGTTTTAGCATTTGGTTGTATCCGTCTCTATCTTACACTTATAGATTGACATTTGTGCGACAGCGATAGAAATGCTCAGCGCTTAGTAATGTTTATTTACCTATATTGGCCTTAGTTGCATCTTCTTTTTGAGGACCACACAGTAATTCGAATGGCAAAAAACTGTTAAAAATTATAAGAATCACTCTCTCTCTCTTTAAATCTAATCAGCCAGTACAGATGGCCACGATTAATCTTCAACAGTACGAGTTAAGATAATGCAGTTCTTTCAGCTGATCTCAGTGATTGAATGACGTCATTAATCACCGCCACTCGCTGCTGATTAACTTAAATCGGTTATTAAGATTACTATCAATGGGGGAAATTAAAAATGAGATACTTGACTCGGGCACGTGGCCCTTCATGTCTGTGATGTATGGACATGTGTTTTTTTTATTAAGCTTGGGATTTCAATTAATTATTTATTATTGTATCAGTTAAGGCTATATTTGAATGAGTTATGATATCTTATTCTCCCATAACTGAATGGAATTCAGATCAGAGATTAAATTTTACTCCACTTTTTCTACTATTATTTGCTGTTTCTTGAGCAAGTTTTACGGGAATTTATTAAAAGGGCCATTTATAAGGTTCTCATCAAGATCTTGAATATTGCTTTTCAAAGGAATTTAGTCTAGGCGAATTACTCAGCAATTTATTTTATTCGCGTTGTGTCACAAAAGCTTTTCGTTTATGTAAAAAATATTATCCCTTGTGTGAGGCAATTGTAATCTTAATAAAAACTTAGTTAAAACGTGCCCGTGATTATTATGTTCTAAGAGCATTACCTAATAGTCGTTATTATGCAAAATAGCTCATAACGAATTTCCTGTGCGTTAATAAAACATAAGTACTGCAATGTGTGGAATTCCAGAATTCCAGGACAAAGCAATATACTCTGCCGATTCTCACGGCGAGCATTACACTCAACAATGACATTCAAGACGTAGGGTACCTAGTTTTCTATAAAATTATTGTTTACAACTAAACATTTCTAATTACGTATTTCATAAAGGTATGTACAGTCACGAGCACCAATATGTATACACTTAGAAACATTCAAAAGCGATTTTCTCGTGGAATAACGATAACTTTGTGATAATAGAACCTTTTTCATATTAGTATGGGTTGCCAAATACTATGTCCGTAACATATAATTACAACAAATGCAGAAGGAGAATATTACTTTTTAAAGTTGCTCAGTGTATACATATCGGTGCTCGTGACTGTATAATTAAATATATAATTTACGCTACTACTAGATTCCCCAAAAGTTTTGGTACAATCCGTATCAATAATTAACTACGTATAATATATAGCCATCTTTTTTATGTCGACGGTGCTCTTATTTAACTACATAATATTGTTCGAGCCGGTAGGTGTAGTAATGTTTTCACCAGTGATGTTAGGGAGCTCTGTAACTGTAACCGAAACTTTCGTATATCCGACATAAAAAATGATCCGTAACCGTAACCGAATCCGAAATAAAAGTTTCGGGTAATATCGGATAGGGGCGGCGCCTACTTGAGACTACCCAAAAGGTTTTAAAAATATCTGAGGTAGACTCGATACAACCTCTCATAACTAGAATATGAAGCAATCGGCAAGTTCCGCGGTTTATTTGCTATTTGTATAACCCTTTTATTTGCTATTTGTATTTTACTTTTCTTCTACTTTACAATCCGTATCCGAAATTTCATATCCATAACCCATCCCTGGTTCTCACCATACCAACATTACCAACTTCCATGACCTCTTCCTCCTTCTCATCTTCTGCTAAGCGTCATAAGAGCCTCATCTTACTGAAACAGCACAAACTCGTCCAGTTTTCTTTATCTTCAAGACTAGATGCTGACTTCTGGTCTGCCCATGTATATCTTTCGTTGGAATTATTGTTTAAGAACTTACTACCTCAGCAACAAGCAGTAATTCCGTGAGTTATTTTTAGGAAACACTCGAGATTAACTATGCCAGATAGTGTTCAGAGGCAGCATTCGACATAGACGATAATGTAACTCGTTCCACTCAAACTGTCCGGTAGTTTCACATTCACGAAACAGGATCCTGTGAGCCAGAACAGAACTAGAATTTAAATTATAGCTTTTAAAAGAATTTTGAATAATTATGTGAATTTATTGCTGTCGTGTGCCTGCATTTACGAATTTATCAGCAACAAAACCAATAAGTCTGGTTATTGAATTTCAATCATATGCATTTATTTTACAAAATAAAACGGGTATTTTGAGTTCATTGACCCAATGCAAATTAATATTAATATGAACAGCCGTAAAAGTTATTGGAAACAATCCATTGTCAAATTATTAGCGGCAAATAGATCATTTTTTTCTTGTATCTCTCATATTCACACCAATAAGAAAAATGTACCCACATACAATGTATTTAAATATCGATGGTCCGGAGAGAGTCGAAAGTGCTACTTTCTATTATATACTTAGATCGAGATACGTAACGCTGCATCTGCTGTACTGATCGTATGTACAAGATAAACCCATATACGGAGCCTATTAGCTGATTCGTACATGTTTTATGCACATTTCCCTGTTTTACTGGATAGAAGCGCAATAGGACCGCGATTAAGGATGATTTGGCTAGTTATGTAAAGAAATTTCACATTTATAAGCTAGAGAGACTAAGATTGGCCTAAAAATAACTTAGGCATTGTCTACCTAACTAATTGCCAACAACATAGACATAAACGTCTGCAATTCTAAAATAATAACAAATTACATTCCATCCCTCATCATTTATCCACACATCCACATAACCCAAAAATAGCCAACACATAGGAAGCCCGTCACTTTACCACATTTCTTCAAGCCCGTGACCCGTCTATTAACTTTACATCCAAACTAGTTTCTCAGAGAGCCGACCTCTTTTGTTTTACTCACACTACATCATAGTACGCGCGCTCCTGAGGAGTTTTTTACCAATAGATGTTACCTGTTCAGTTAGCAGGCTTGTAGAGTTCCAGTAGAGGGTCAGCGTGAGATACTAAGTGAGTGCATAACTTTGTGGAATATGTACCTACTTACAGGTCTCGAGAAAGGGGACATTTATTTTTATTTTTAGAGAGATACATAATTATGTACATATAAAAAAATGTTCCTCTTCGAGTGGTTAATATCTATTACATTGAACCTTCACAGGAGCTTAGCTTTTCAGGCTCGAGTGTGGTTACAAGTTCTTTTAGTACTTTTTAAGTTTAACTTTCAAATAGTTTTAAAGGTTTAGTTTACAGTATACCAACTTGACTGTTTTAACCTACTTGTAGAATTTCCTTCCTCACTGTTCACAGCCTCTTAATATTCAGCAGGCTCTTTTATCTGCCTACAATATCACTAAAGCAACTAAAGGTCCATAAAATCCTTTAACATCCCACTTCAAACACAGCGAGTGTCGAAGCGAACCGCGCGATGAAGCTATAAAGGTAAGCTATCAATTAAATCAGTGTCAATATAAAAGCACCAAATATTCAACAAACGGTACACGAAGAACATCTGACTAATAAACACATTTACATGATAACAAATATACGCAGAAGTTTTATTTATGAATAATGATTATTAAGTTAAAGCCAATCACAATCGCTCTACGATTTCTATATTCGATTCTGTTTGTTATACTTTGCTGTACACTTATGGTCACACTACAGGACAAAGGTAAGAAGGGACGCAATTATGTGTAATGTCATGTCATGCAGTGAAACCATACATTTTCATACAGAGATGTTTTACCACGGTTCTTTATTTTCCACGCAATGATTTTCTTTTCCAACCTCTATTGTTGGAAAAGGAAATTATTGCGTCTTTGATTAACTTAAAGTATATTCCATAGACAAATCGAACAGGCTGTCTATGAGACGATTCCAGAATTACAACACAATATATCTGGATAGATTTTTCAACATAATTCTTGGCTCTGTGACATGCGACAAACGGGACCGGTTTGTCCCACTACACAGAGGCATTTTAAAAGTAAAATAATTTCCAAAATAACCTGTTTCACTTCTGTTTCTCCTTTCATCGTCTTAGCAACCAAAGCTTACACCTCATATTTTATCTCGAACGCTAGATTATAGACGACTATGTAAATGAGTAGGTATGTCAGTGAGCTAGTACTGCGACCTTGTTCGTAGTAGCCGTGACCAACAGCCCGACACGCCTGCCCGGTCACTCCTGCCCGAATCTGCTCGCCAGCCGTCAACCGTGCTGCGATTTTAATCTACACGTCCCTTGTTTTCTATTATGGTTGATAATCCGTGACCTGTTGATGAACAATAGTAGTAGAACAGCGCAGTAACGGACCAGTAGCCGGTAGATAGATAGTAATGTCCGGCGAATTTGGACTATTTAACTGATGAGTGGTGCTCAATCTGACACATCATGATGAATTTAAATGATTCAATGTAGTGCAATTGTTCCGATGCAAGATGAATCCCTATATGAGAATATTGGCAGCGTTTATCGAGTTAGGTGTTGACAATCATTACTGTTGATTGTGTGCGTAAATGATGTTCGTATTTGTCACACTTAATACCAACTCCGAGATGATTTTTATGAAGCGACTGCCTAATCTAACCTCCGCGTGCGTTTCCCCTTACCGAAGTCGTCTACCTTTTGGTCAATAAAAACTGTACATTATAACCATTGCCGAGCCCCATCCCGCCCTTCCTTCATGTTTGATTGAAGTCCCACTCGACATCCGTAGGCAGCCAGGCGTGAATGAATTTTAAGGTTGGGTTTGTAACGGTTTTGGAAAAATTCACTTTGTTCTTGTCGATCAGCGAATAATGAGGGATATTGATAGGATAGTGCTGGACAATTATCCGACAATTATTCAAGTCAACATCCAGGGACATCAAAAGAGACTAAGGCAACGAAACCAAGAATATTTAGATCATAGATAAATGTAGTGATCTTTGAGCAATTACCGATTGACTGTTCCACATAGCAGTATTTATCTTCCTGCCCTTATCCCACGTTCCATGGTGCATGGGGTCGACGCAACACGTTTTTCTACCACATAACTGAGTCAAATAACGAAATATAATGTAGACGCCACCATTATCATATCAGACAAAAAATTAAGTCTAGTTATAATGAACTTCATACACTGTCTGGAGCCACCTCCGTGCCCCCATGTGGTCCACAGACCCAAGCAATCAGCACGTAATTAAATATATCAATTATTAGTTTATTAATGTACTGACACAATCGTTATGTTTGAATTAATATTGTTTGTTAATAGCTACCATTAATAGGGATATATTTCGTGGTCCCGTGTGGTATGTGACCATACCTTGTAGGAATGTTTATTAGTGTATCCCAAAAGGTGGTGAGATATTGTGGTCATTATTAAATATGGTAATTTGATCGTGTAAATATTTCACAGGTATGGACTGTGAGCGGTGATTAATATTGACAGAATGTTATTTTTTGTTGAATAATCATTATTATATTCATAGGACTATGGTATTGAATAGTTGATTAATTGTGTAGCTACTTGAAGTCGTTTTTTTTACTTCTCAAGTTAGTTTACTGAGAAAAAACCATATACTTTATATGTTTTTTCATAACAACAATCATAATTTGATTAGCAGTGTGGCAGGTTTTTGGTGCTTTCTTAGATTTTTCTGATTTGTTTTAAAATCATATTTATTGAATTACTTACGAACAAATTTAGTTTGACGCCATTACACAGCACCTACTTGCTGCCTCAATTTTCATCTATTAACTGTGTTTATGTATTGTTTCAGGTGAGTTATCGCGATTCAACACTTATTTTGTACGAGTGTCGTAAGTAATCTTCTGAAAATATATTTTATATTCTCGTAAGTGATGAACTGATCCCAGAACAGGTTTCATTTACATTCGAATAATACCCAGCAAAACAAGCTACGTATGTAAATATGTCAAATGCCTTCGATCATAATTTAAATAAACAAATCGAAAAAAGCTTTCCAAAGAATATAATTTCCTGCATTTCAAGTAAATTGATTCTCTTGCAAAACTTCAATTAAAATTAACATAATAATCAGCGGTAAGCTGTAATTATATTTTCTCGTGTTGATGAGTTTAAAGTAAACACGAGAATACATCATTACAGCTAACTTTTGCAATAATTTATATTGGCACACACACAACGATGTGGGCATTCATGTAAAATATAAGAAAGATAATAAAAAAAAACTTACAGTAGGTATGTGTGTACCTATATCTATACATATAATAAAACAGTAAAACAACTGTGTCAGTACATTGAATATATAAAAAAAAAAAAATTGAGGGGGTTTAGAAACAGTAATAGAATACGAATCCGAAAAAAAAAATTGTCTGTTTGTTTGTACACGCTAATCTTCGGAACTACTAGACGGATTGGATTCTTTTTTTTTGTTGTATAGGTATTAAGTCTGGTCAACATATAGGCTATAATTTATCTTGGAAACTTGAACTCCTGATGCAGAAACGCAACAGACCAGCTAAACTTCAATTTTGAACTAAATAAAGTTAAAATTGAGCTTGTCAAGGAAGTAAAATTTTTAGGTATTTATATTGACGAATTCTTAAATTGGAAGAAGGAATTAGCTGCATTGGATTCATCGATATCATCTGCTTGCTATGCTTTAAGAACCCTTAGGGATGAAGTAAGCACAAAACATTTAATAATGGTATACTATGCGCTAGTTGAGTCCAAACTGAGGTATAGCATACAGTTTTGGGGAAACAGCTACCATTACAACTGGCACAGGGCATTCGTTCTCCAAAAAAGAGCGATCCGAACTATTGTCCGAATTTCTCAACGAGACACTTGTCGACCATATTTTAAAGAACTTGGCATTCTCACAGTGCCCAGTCTTTACGTAGTAGTATTATTAAATACGTTTAAAAAATATATATTTGACTACGAAACAGATGAGGGCAGGCTGGTCAGGGAAAACACGCGTAGGAAGGACCTTGGGAACAAAATCGTCCCAGCTTTCGAAATTATTAAACACAGTCCACAGTACCAGGCAGTTAAATTGTTTAATAAATTACCGGTTGATTTAAAAAACACATTCTTGTTAGAAAAATGTCTCTACTCAGTGGATGATTTATAGGTACCTACAACAGCAACCTTGTTGCTGTATTTTTTTCTTTTTCCGTTTGACATTAAAATTTGACTTTAGTTTTTATTAATGTATTTCGTATTTTTTTCTTGTAATAACTTTATTGACATGTGGTTTATTATTTAAGTTTCAATTGTATTATCATTTCATTTAATTAATTATTTCAACTTTTTAATTTATATGCATGTTTTTTGATTTTTATTTATTTGCATCAAAATTTTTTTTTATTTTCTTCTGTTATATTGTAATATTCGAACACAATGTGAATTGTTTATGAATAAATTGAATTGAAATTGAATTGAATTGAAACTATAAGAGATACAAAAATAATACCATTGAAAAAATTGTTCCACGTGATGAGCATTTTCTGCTGAGAGAATAAAATTGAAGATCTGGAACACCTGATGTGGAACTCCAAGAGCCCAGCTACACTATAACATATTATAAAGTAATGACGTCTTAGCAAAAGTTGTTCAGCCTCATGAGCACTCTCTGTTGACGTATAAAAATCGAAGATCTGGAACACCTGTTGTGGAACTCCAAGAGCCTAGCTACAACAAAACACATATATGAATGACGTCTAAGCAAAAGTTGTTCAATCTGATGGGCATTTCCTGTTGACTTATAAAAATCGAAGATCAGACCCATCTGATGTGGAAATCAAAGCTATCACTAATTTTATTGTGTAATTATAAAATAACATAAATTGGGAGTACCTGCACGCGGTGAAGGCGGTAACAGTTTAGGACTGATTTTCGATGACGATGGTATATCATTGAAAATTTGACTCTACTGGCCAAAACTCCTATTTATTTTTTTATTTTATTGTATGAATATGTTGTTTGAGTGTTTAATTTCCTTTTCCATTTTTCTTCGTGACACGGTAGCCTACCCGGTAACGCAGGGGAGCAGTCATTTTAATTTAGATTTTTATTGATCAGGTATCTTCACAATAAAACTATGACCATGCCTAGAAAGATGTCAAATCTTTCCCAATGTTCCAAGAGAGCTAAAAGATTGAGGATCATAAGATCCCATGAATCTACCGAAGAGCGTCAGGAGAGACTTGATGCTGTTCGAGAACATTAGGCTGCAACTCGCTCCGTGGAAACCTCTTCGGGTCGCGAAGCACGCCTGCGTTTTCAGCGTATTCATTAGGTCTCAAGAGACCAGTGAAGAATATGATGCGCGACTGACCGCTGATCGTGAACGTCATGTATTGTCTCGCGAGTCAGAGACGTTCACGGAAAGAGAATTACGTTTGAAATGCAAGCCTATCTACGCATCGACTTCTAGGTCTCTAGAGACAAGTGGGGCACGTGATGTGCGACTGACCGCTGATCGTGAACGTCATTTGTATTGTCTCGCGAGTCGGAGACGTTCACGGATAGAGAATTGTGCTTGAGTTCCAACCGTATCTACGCATTGACTTCTAAGTCTCTAGAGACAAGTAGGGAATATACCTAATAATGCGGTTACCAAAATGAAAACGATGACAAATGGACTGTATGTTTTGGTGGTTGTTGGAATGAAATAAAACTAAAGCTCAGTGTGATAAATTTAAATGGGAAAAATGATAGAAAATAACATAAATGGCGTCCCCGTTGTCGCTGGCATAAGCAACAGGGTCCGCGTACGAAGTCGCGGGCAGAAGCTAGTTTATACTAATATTATAATGAGGTAAAATTGAATTAGTATGTAGGGGTAATCTTTGGAACTACTACGATTCCAAAAATAATTTCACTAAAGGGAGTTAAGATTGTCGAGTGTCGTAGTCGTAGAATATACTTCATCTTCTTCTTTTCGTGTGGTTAGTGACTAACCTGTTGTCAGAGTTTTAATCCGGCCTCAATATACTTCATGTTAAAACAAAATAATTTACTCGGGCGAAGCCGCGGCCTAAAACTAGTACTAAATACATGCGAGTAAATGCCACTGGGGAAATATCTTACGTTCCTACTAAGAAAGATTGATCGTATATTAGATATTCTATGCTTAGTAATTTTATAGTTAGAGAACCATTTATGTTCGACCCAATGAAAGAGTAAGAAAAGTTCAGACGAGATGTACCGAACGCTGTTAGCAATAATACGCCATCTTGTTCTTATGTTTCCAAGTCTTCTAACAGTTGAAAACCATTAACTCCGATTCCACATGCACATTCACACACCAACCAAAGTAACAAGTCTTATGAATTTAAATTAATATGCATAAATGATGGCGGCATTCATATTGATTAGTAGAGAATTAGAAATGAAATAAGTTCATATGTCGGCCCTCGACGGACAAGATTGATGATGGGGTAGTGCGTGTTCCCATTGAGACACGGCGAGTTATAACGGAACGAGTTTTGATTCCGCATCATGATTTATGTTAGAGATCTTTGAATGAGTAAATTCCTTGTAGTTGATTCAAACATATTTGTAAAGAGGTCTTTAGATGTATATTTATTTTAAGCATATAGTGATTGACTGCTTCATACAATCGATGTTGTATCTTTTCCATTGAAATTTTGGTTTAAAATGTGAATAGTAAAATCATCTTTGGTTGAAAACAAACCTAATTTTATTGAGCATTTATTACTGAGCTTTTCTATTACAGCTGCTCAAACAACTAAGAGATAGCTTATTGAACTTTCACAACTACTTAATGAAAATCTATTTCAATCCACAAAATTATCATTAGATCAAATGCGATGACCAGTTTAACGTCACGTCAATGGAAACACACACCATCAGTGAGTACAGGCATGCATAGATAGATATTATTAAAATTAAACATATTTTTTGTTACAACCATCTGAAATCAATTTATTTTTGTAATTAGAGGAAATGAGAGATGATGAGTGTGTTCGTATCATCAATATTATCATGAGAGAACATTTTAAGATCGCACTTATTAATTGGTTCTCGTATTAAGAAACAAAATGGAAAAAATAAAAAATCTTGGCTATAACGAATTTATTCGCAGATATCATGAAGTTGTTTAGCTTTGTTTTAACAGAAACAAAATTGTTTTTGGTTTCACACAAAGATACGGCACTCGGGTAAAAAAAAAGCGTTTGTTGACTCTAGCTCACATCAATGGTACCTACTTAACGACACTTGCACTACCAAAACCTGCTGCTAGGACAATGTCTAATTCAGAGTAAGGTAAAGGCGCTGACAATGTCAAATCTAGTCCTATCCATCTAAACCTGAAGAAGTAAGTCTTTTCTAGAAAAGTGTATTATTCAAGCTTCTGTTTTACCGTGAATCTCTAAAAATCATAACACACTCAAACACTCCTCGCTATAGTGAGAGGGATCGCAGGAAGTCTTTAAAAAAGGAACAATAAAACAACACCACAAAAGTACTCCATCCGTCGTCCCGAAGCGAAAGGACGCAACGGATGCTGCGCACACGCAACGAACTGTATCACCAGCTGACCACGCGATCGCGCTTTCATCGCAATTATGGTATACCATCATTTAAATTGCTACTGCGGATCCTTGTATGTTTAATTATATAAATGTTAACGAGGTATAAGTGCATCTCTTGAATAGTTTAGCTTAGCGGAGACCGGAATCATGAACGTCTGACATAAGCGCTCTTTGAAATCAATTATATCACGCGCACACGAAATGAAACGTTTTTACTGGAATTTATTAACCGTTCAATCACCAGCATACAAAACACTAGACTTTACTGTGCACTGTCCTAGCATTATAATACTAGGAACGAGACTTAAAACTCAACCACGGCTCTCGATCAGAGGCTGGTTACAGCATATTTAGGTTCAGCTGAAGGGTCTATCTGTGTAAACCCTTCAGCTTCTAAGAACACCTCTGATCCTTCAAATGTTTTCACTAGGTTCCCAAAACTTCAGAAACTAACCAACAACAGTCCGGAATTACTTAAGTCCTTATACCTCTCTGTCTTAGCATTTTCTCCCGTCGCGTAAAATGGCAGCTCTATAGAGACAAAGTAGAAACACTCTTTAACTCCAAAACGGTGGTTAGCGAGTAATCGCTTATTACCGCAGTGAGCACTCGGGCACTCAGTAAGGCGCTTGCGAACCTCTCAATTATGGGATGCCGGCGCTCAGGGCTGGGCCTTAAAACATAAGATGGACTGGTGATGCCACTGAGTTTTAAATTTAATGTGTTTTTATACAACACTATGAAAGCTATACAAAGTACATATCCTTCAAATAAATAAAAACCTTGACCTATGTTACTTTACAGCTTCTATTTGATTGACGCCTAACTTCAATTTGTTTTCAATTTTCGTGTAACGAAGGTGCCAATGCCATACACAGTTAAGTGCACCAACACTTAGGCTTGGAACAAATAGGAGTGTCTCGATCAAATATTTGTCTCGACTCGGAAACCTGACCCGCCATGCTTGGCAAACAAAAGGGACGCCCTGCGACTGCGTCATGAAGATAGCCCTGATTCTAATCGCATTGAATTTATTATTTCAAATCGAAGTGGTCTTCTACAATTTAAATGGACTCGACGTCGACGTGTGGATGGCTACGTGTTTGTCGCCATTACTAGCGTCCATCAGTTCCTGTAACGTGCAGATGACAGGACACGCAAGAAGTGGTGTCATTGACTGTCATCATTTTAGTCAATAACGCACATTCAGCTAACTTAATACCTGGTATAGATCCTTAGATATTGTATTTAATTTAATTATTATGCAGTATCGATGTCACCTATCTACCAATCTTCTTTCATCCACCAAGGAGTTGTGTTAGTAAAAAAGAACCAAGCTAGTGTCAGACAGTAATCATTACTTCGGCTGCTGCTATAAAAATAAATGGTTAAGCACAGCGGCACGTTACTAGCTAGGAACTCTACTTAAATTCTAATTTCCAGAGTTAAATAGCATTATGGGAACAGGTATCCACTTAGCAAACTTGTTTCATTGAATTACTCAATATTTTACATTTTACAACCCTGATCATTTTATAATAATTCATATCTTGGACAGCTTTACTATTTCATTATGAAGGGAAATTAATTATTAATCACATACATTTCACTGGCAACCCTGTGCCGCGGGCTCCCACCACGACATCCGAGCATTACGCCATTTTGTTTTTTATTTTTTAAAGCAGCGGCGTTTTGGACACAGCCTTATCTCGAAGGAGGATAAGTTTGTTATTTCTTTTAATAATATTTTTAATAGCCGTTCTGATATCAGATGAAATAGGTATGCAGCTGTAAAGGTACTTTTTTCCTTTTAAAGATTGCACGCATGCACGCGACTAAGAGACAAGAGATTATAAAAAGTAATTACATTTCATTTAGGCTGTGAGTCATCGGAACGAAACGCGATATCGATTATTGAAGAAGTACAAAGAAAAGAGAAGTTGAAATAGAACATCAGTAACAAAGAAATCCTGATCTTTCATATTAATGTCCTAATAATAGATTATTTACTAGTTTTATTCTTCTCTCTTTTTATAAGAAGCTGTTCCGTTTTTGACACTACAAAAAATATAACTAAAAAAATATGTGCGGTCGGGCAACCCCCGTCAGAAACCAAGTTTCTTACGCAATTCTTGCACACACACAAACAGTCGTATAATATGTATAATAGAAATAGACAGTGATAGAGAGAAAGTTGCAAGGAGTGGACATAACTCTTTTTCCTTACGTATTCCTACTAGTCAACTCCTACCGCAAGCCGCGCTTAGGCACTTCGTCCCAACAATAATAACCGCTTAAACCTCAAGTCACTTTCAAAGCTCCCATTTCCTAAGTGGGTCTAATTACTTTTACTTTTAAGTTGACAGACAAATCCTTTAATGGCCTGATACGTTTGTATAATAAGTCCATGCCTGATACAGTCAAATCGATTGTGTCAGTATAGCACGACGACATGTTGACCACCATTAGTGAGACGTCTAGCGCTGTCAGATTTGACAGAACTATTTTACCTGTATTATTAGTGGCCATGGATAGATTATAGGATGTAATTTCGTAATTATACATATTTATTTTGTGTTTTTTTTTATATGGTTCTGGCTTCGCACGGTTTGCGCATTTAGCCAATGTCAAGTTATTTACTTATATTATAAGGTTGGGTAAAAGATTTTATTGAGACAAAGGTAGGGAAACAGGGATTCATCAAAATTATTTATCACGGAATTTGGGATATAGGATCAGTAGAATTCTAACAAACTACCTATATTAATAATGAATGATGAGATGTAAAAAATGTGACTAAAAAAAACATATATGTATATTACAATTTAATATTATTAATGTTATTTTGTGTTATGTAACCATTGCATCGCTTGATTATGGTTGTCGATTACCATATAAAATGATAAAATTAACATGTTTGTAAACGTGCACAAACTAGCTATTATAAATTAGAAAGTACATTTCATAAGGATAAATGCACCGCATCCATGGTGGTCGATGCAGAAATAAACGTTAATACCAATCCCATCAACACCTTCATAGAACCTTTTCCTATTAGTATTTCTCTGAACCCCCATAACTAAGATCCTCTAATTACACACCAGAACTAGAATAAATACTTGTTTATGGAAATCACTGTAAAATGCACGACACGACCAATAAAAGTTTAATGTTGGCAATACCGGCCTACATAAAACCATTGAGTCCAAGCCGCCATTACAGATAAAATATACATTTATGCGGTAAATTGATACCAGCCCTGTTCTGCAGGGATATCAACAAGTGCATAGATTAATTGAAGAACTAGGGATACTACTAGTACTGTGTATATGTTGGCATGATTTTATTTCTTCGATAAGTTTAGATTTCTTTGTAATTTTGCATTGCTTCTTTTTTTGTGGAAATTACTGTAGACATTCTGAGTAATAACATCGCCTTGGATGAGTCTGTAAAGGCATTTTAAATAAATATTTTAGCAAACATCTGGAACAATTTAATAGTTACATTCCTCAAGATATTCAAATTAAATGTTGTATAGTCTCATGTTTATCCTTTACATTCATTGTAAGTCTGCCACGTTGGTCTAGTTGTCGCAAAAGCTACTGGGTCCTGGGTTCGATTCGGTTGTTCTATCTGGAATTTCTCAGTAGCAGTCTGTAATTTTGATTTGCGCCCGGTTGAATTCAAAATTGTTTTCCAATCTTTCATAACACGCTGTAATAAATACCTCTGAAAATCATAATTAAATAATCTCCAATAAGAGAGTACTACTTTATTTTAAATCACAACTTCACTAAGATATAATACAACTCAAGCATCCGAAATGCCTGTCATATGAGCTCAAAAAAAACTCAAACATGTGTTGTCCCTACCACAGACATGACATAAACCCTTTCAGATGCCCCGTAAGGCTTAATCCACACCATTACATTAGTCCCGCGGTCGACGACAGGCGCGATCCGACGCGCGGTGCTTATGTGCTCACCGCTTAATGCGATCAACGACATTTAATAAAAATATTACGTTTCTAAGCTTTTAAGTTGATGACTTTGATATCGCTATCTGCATAAATGGCAACGTGCTATGTACTTAGCGATTGTAAAGAGGTAAGGTGCTCTCATTTTGAAAAATATATTTGTGTTACTTTTCTCAGCTAGACTTTAGACGTGTGGTTAGTGATTAACCTGGAACCTAATGTCAGAGTGCCCATGGGCCTCTGACTTAGCTTCACATGCTGTTGAGAAATATCTCTCAGACATGCTGGTTTCCTGTCGATGCTTTCCTTCACCGATTTTTAAGCAAGTGATAATTTAAACAATACGCACATGCATCCGTAAATTCAGAGATTCGTGCCTTGGGTTCGAACTCGAGACTTATGACTTGGCAGTCCGACGGTCACACCACAAGGCTATCACTGCTAGTAACTCAAATAAAATGTATTTATAGTGGTGTATCTATTGAAAGCCAATTTAAAATAAACAAATTCCATCAACTCAGTGACAGGTAACGCATGTCCCACACGGGTACCTGTTACACTTCGAGCACGTGTTGGACGTTTAATTAACACATGTGTACCGTCCCTTATCAGCCGCTGCAAGGTGCACCGTCGACGGAGCGAAATGAGTCAGTGCACTGATGGTTATTGTTAGGCGGGGCTTACATGAGTGAGTGGACATTGAACAGTAATAGAAGAACATTGCAATTATCTCTATCTTATCATTTATGGTTCTACTTAATATAAAATCTGTATATTCATTCGGTTTGCTGTACATTGTCCTACAGCCATTTTAGCTTGAAACATAAAATTTTTAAAAAGGTTCCTTAAATAACGTAACTGGATCAAGGACTTTTTTTTGAGGTTGGGAAATCATCCAATGACTTCTTCCGCTCTAGGTGGAGCGGAAGGGAGTGTCAGACTCTTACTGACTAAAACCCATCCATGTTCCTTCCGTAGCCCTTTATGTTCCGGGGTAGCGGTAACCCATTCGGACAATCCCGCTTACCCGGCAGGCTTGGCCTTAACAGGCCCCTTCATATGCTGACATCTCTTTGAGGCGCGCGTGAAATAATATACACGCCGTCCGCACGGGCTACGGGGTGATCGGACGGTGAGCTACCCATTACTAACCGCCTGCAGGCTCGCGCCTACGGTGGCCGGGAGTCGTCACGTGGCTCCTGACGCCCGCGGTGGCTGGGACGGAAGGACCTTTCTCCCTCCCGCCACCTCCTTCACAAGCATGACTGCTTCGCAGAAGGAGGTGACTGCCTTCCACTCCCTCTCGCTTCGGACCATAGCTTGCACCAGGGCTGGGCGCGAGAGGTCGCCGATGATCTGGATCAAGGACTAAGGAGGAATTTTAAAAGATTCGATGGAATGGAAGATCCTCTCTTTGAAATCGGCCATTCGGCTTGTCAATCAATAAATCTTCATTACTGGATATTGGAAAGTTTTGCCAGATTATAACAGTGAATAGATAAAGTAAACAGCCTGAATAATCTACTTGCTCCAATTTTGTAACTTCGCTTTTCGAAATACTTTG
Source organism: Hyppa rectilinea (assembly GCA_951799385.1). Lineage (NCBI taxonomy): Eukaryota > Metazoa > Arthropoda > Insecta > Lepidoptera > Noctuidae > Hyppa > Hyppa rectilinea. Next base: position 18,054,095 of record OX637318.1, on the reverse strand, counting down.
ACAGCCGACCGCATCCGCCAGGCCAGAATTTTTAGAATTAATAAAAATAGTTTAGTTATAATTAAATTCTCTCTCACCTGATGTTGCAGTCAAAATCAGTCTCATCATTTCAACTATTATTTTTAATTATACCAATATTTTCTCTCAAACCTCCATACTACTATTATTACATTCTTCAGCTTGAGAACCGAACCAATCTCAAGGAAACGGTAGCAGCCACAGCGCGGCGTTACGAATAGCTCAATCAGATCGATAACCATCTAAAAAACACAAAAAAAAACACTATCAAAAAATTATAGTCACACAAACGACTTAATAATATCTCTACATCACATCAAAAAGAATTAGGGCATCGATACATGGTGCGACAGCGCGATCACGATCGATAGATAATCGCAGCCGTGTAAGTAGCCTACGATTAACTCGGATAGTCGGAGCACAATGTGTAATCGGATGGAACGATGTTATCGATTAAACGATTCCAATGAGCTTTTTAATGACAACTCTATTCGGAATGCTTGGCACGGTAATGTGTTTATTTATGCGTGAACTATTTAGATCAATATTTTAGATAATTGTAGATACCAATCATCAACATCCTAGTCTTTGGTCGCCTTCCTTTGTTGAGATTAACTGTCAACTTATTGTACTAATAACATTCAATGTGCGTTCCAGCGGAGATCCTGTGTCCACGTGTGACTGTCTACTTAGTAACAGCCGCAAGAATTTAAAAAGTCATCGTAAAAGGTTACACTTTGCAACCTAACTAACGGGTTATATTTAATTAGTACCCTTAATGACCACTGGACATTTTCAGGCTACAGCAGGATTTAAACTAAAAGGTTCTCAACAAAATATTTTTATAGGCCAACTCGCTGTTAGCAAAAACCCATTAACATGTCACCGTGTATAAGCCCTACATTACAGCCGTTGCCCACGGCCAACGGTGGACATTTATAGCCGGGATATAATACGAGCTAATTAGGAATTTTATAGCCAATTAATTTAAAGGCTTAAGAAAATTAATTTTCTAAGTGTATGGCTTTAAGAATTTTACGCCCTTCTTAATTGTTGACATTCCTATAGCTTCGCTTATGGTTTTTGATGGGTAGGCAGATATGAATTTTCACCAAATTAAACTCATAGGTACGCTTAATTCCCACTTGATTAATAACGCATTATATGACTTGACGTTGATGCTACTTTTTTTAACAACATTTGTCGACTGACATTTTAAACGCATCTACTAGTGCGTGCGCACCGGGCGTGATGGTCATGTGAGATAGACTGCACCTCTTAGAAAATAATATATCACACATTTATTCAATGCGAAATTAATATTTTAAACCTGAAGTGCATAATTTGTTAACTCTTCAAAACGCCATGTTAAATCTCCGCCCACGTTGCGTAGGCGCGCTGCGCACGGTGCGACTATCTGTCGCACGGAATCGCGACACGACTGCGACTGACTTGATGTATGCGCACGATCCTCCACCACTCTCCGGGGGTGGAAGACGCAAGATTACTGTGAATTTATTATAATTACTCTCCTCACTAGAAAGGTTCATATTTATTGGCAATCTTTTCTATCGGCGCTATTTGTAAGTTCATATGCCACAGGCGTACCGTACTTATTTCAAGACACACATATAAACAATTTTATTTATAACTAGCACTTTGCCCGTGGCTTCGCTCCCGTGGTCTTTCCCGTGGGACCCGTTATTTTTCCCGGGATAAAAAGTAGCCTATGTTACTCCTAGAAAACTAAGCTTTCCAACGGTGAAAGAATTTTTAAAATCGGTCCAGTATTTTTTGAGCCTATTCATTACAACCAAACAAACAAACAAAGTTTTCCTCTTTATAATATTAAGTATAGAAGTATAGATAAAACACCCCATGTACTTCGCATAATTTTCACGACTTGACAAAACATCGAGATTTTTTATCATATGTATGTAAGTTATTTTTTATCATATAAATGACTAAAACTGAAACAATAAATGAAGTAATATCGATGATTTTTAAAATATGCTTAAACACCTTCATGGTATCATAAAGGTGTTTAAGGACATTTTTTTCTTTTAAATTGGGACTCAAGGTGAATATGGCCACCACGAAAGTTATGGCAAACATCTTTAGGAATTCAAATCCTTCTGTTAAAGTCGAAAATGAAATGTTGGAGGTGGTTGACCAGTAAATATATCTTGGTTATATTCTATCACTTGGCAAAGACAATACAAAGACAGAGATTTGTACAGGGTAAGAATTGCAATGAGAGCCATGAAGCGTTTCATACTTAGAATAAATCTTATAGACCGAGTCCCAAATACCGAGATCCGCAGACGTACGAACGAGTTCTAAAACTTAAATGAAGTTGGGCACGACACTCCGCAAGGCAACACTCAGCAGGGAACACAGGTAGATAAAGCGGACGTGACTGAGTGACGTCCAAGGACTGGACGACGAAGTGTCGGTCGTCCGGCGATGAGATGAGTGGACGACATTGTATCCATCGCGGGTAGAATCTGGATGAGGCTAGCACAGGAAGGTTAGGCCTATAATCAGCAATGGGAGAAGACAGGCTGTGGATGATGATGATATAAACCTGCTACCGGAATATATTCTCTAAATGAGGGCATCAAAATCTGTTTTGTATGTATAATATGTTTAGACATAGATGTACCAACCTGAACATTACGATAGTTAGCCATCAATAATTTCAAAATCAATACACAAACACACCTATATTCCTGTAAATCGAAGAGAAACGTTCTCAATGATTCATTCAATTAAAGTAATTAGTCGCTGAAGGCCGCGGCCGCGTCGCCATCAATCAGCCCTAATGAAGTGGGGCGGGGAGCCTAATGGCCGTTTTCACGCACCATTTATAAGTCATTCAGTGGCTTTATGTGGCAGGAGTTTTTAAATTAATACGTCAGTTCACCGATGTTTCAGGGAGAGCCTACAGCTGTATAAAGATAAGATAAAGTAAAGGCTATCAAAATAACCAAAGCAACAAACAAAAAGTCGTAACGTTTAATAAAATTCAAATAGAACTCATATCATGAGTTAGAAATATTCAATTTCAATGAGAAAAACTGAGTTTTCATCAAAAGCCACAGGAGCACACAAGGAAAACTGAAAGAGTCCTCGTTGGAAGTTAAAAAAAATGTGATTGACCTTGGGATAACAAACACGACTAAACAGAGACACAAAGCTACGCCAGTAGGTACAGGCATGTTCCATCCAATCATCTAATAGCCTCACTACACATACGCGTACCTCGCAAGACACTCCCATTCACTAAACAATCACCCAACAGACCCAATACAATCCTAATCAATAGCGGCTGCGACACGGTCGCATATGTCGCGCGGCGATATCGCGCGGTCGTGTCGCACGCCCCTATCTTGCGACGAGTACATCAAAGTGAATGTTCCTTGTATCTCTGTAGTCTATACTGTATTTCTCCAGGACATGGTTGTCAAAGTTTTACCTTAACATGTACCCGTCTCCAACATACATATTAGTTGGGAAAAGGCTGGGCAGATTGATTGATGTACTCCGAAAAGGGTCATCTCCATCATCTGCGTATTCTTTTCCCAGCTATATTGGGGTCGGCTTCCAGTCTTACCCGTCGCAGCTGAGTAGTAGATATTTTGAAGTAGACAAAAATATGTTCAATATAAAACAAATTAACTTTATACTGCAGTGATGGACTTAATTTTCAGAATAGGGCCTATATTGTAGAGGAACTAAAGCCTAAGCCTACTAATAAACTTTATTCGTTCAGTTCACAATCTGTTCCAATCATTCCCATAAACTTTATCTAACTTCTAACTAATATCCGCTAATTCGCAAAACTTTGAGCACCGCATCACATCTAAGTCTGTGCATGCAGCAGACGATGGCGCGATAGCGGCGCGGCTAGTCGCAACTAATGTGACACTCGGCGCGTAATGAATGGCCCTCTTTAGATTGCCGATAGCGGGAGGATCGACGACAAATGCTTACAATGTGTGACGCTGTATGGGTAGTTTGTATTTACTTGGAGGACATTTTTGTCCCCCACAGACCATAGTCTGGGCTATGGGAAGATATTGTAAGCGAGGAGCGTTACTTGTAATGTTATTAATTTTCATGTTAATGGTTAGCCTAGGAACTGTACAATACGTTTGTAGATCTTAAATCATTGTTTGGGCCAAAGAACCTAAAGCCTAAACACACACTGTTTAATGGATTGTAGACCCGTGTAGATGAACTCTACATCGTTGAGCTTACAACAGATATTGCAATTTATTGTGAGTGTACCTTCATAGGTATACGTCATCTTTGCGTCATCGCAATGACTTACGACGGTGGTCGTTAGATAAGATCCGGATAAAAAACAAATTACCTAAGTTTACAAGTCTTATAGTATAGTAGATTCAAGACGTTTTTAATTTAGTGAGTAAAGATTCCATTTATGTTCTCGGTGCTCCAATAGTTGCTGTTAACAGTTGCTGGTCTTATCCACTGCTGGGACGATTTAACTTTATACGCAAGAAAAAGCAAAAGATACCTGTTGGCCAACTCTCCCATCATCCTATGGCGCGAATTTGAAGAAAGAAACTGCTGATTCCCTCGAGTTTTGTTTTTATTAATATTGCTTCCTTTCCGAAAGTAACTGTATTGTGCAATCAACGACGTTTTTACGCGACATTTTATGATATTATAATACTTTTGGTGTCTTGATATTAAAATATTAACAACCTCGCTGATTACGTGCTGTGCCGTAACTTGATATCTCTCAGCAAAAACTTTTGGAGAATGCGATGTCATGCGAGGAAAAAGGACAAAACATACATATAATGTCTTTAGACAAAAGGGATAAAAAATAATTCAGCAGTGCATTACGTGCGTGCAGTGCTATTTGCATGTAAGTAGTTGTTATCGTGAAAGAATAAGGGTGCATTTGCTTTGTTCTCTGGAAAAGTAAAGTTGGTTATTATTGCAAGGATACGGTGGTACAGATGGCGATAGGCGATTTTCTTTAATATTTCATAATAGTGTTCTTGAAGAGAAACAACTCTTGTAACATAGTAAAGTTACAAGAGTTAGTTACGTTCTATTCACACGTTTTGACGGACAGTCAGTTCCCAAAATTTCATGTAAATTGATCACGCAGTTTAGTCAGAAATCGACATAATACAGCAACATAACTATATTCGGCAAGTACTCCGATTTCAATATGATATGTTTATTTCTTGAGGTCTAATAAGAATCTTGTTTACATTGTATTTCATAGCCACATCATTGTAGAACCCGACACCGTTTAGAGTGTGTGAATAGAAGCAACAGAAACGGAGCGATAACGCTTTTTGTGACCGGGGTCAGATTACGCTTACGCTAAGAGACCGCCCGCGGGGCTTGACGGACAGTTGACGTAAATAATGGCGGGCCTTGAGAGGTTAAATGGTTTTTTTTTGAATACCAAAACTTGCTATTTTTCTAATGAAATTTTCAAACTAATTGAATGAAATCGGAGCCTAACATAATAAAATTCACTTAATGAAGACATGTTAATTAGAAAGAAACATGTTAATTGACAACATAGTCGCGTGACGACACCGTTCAGACATTAACCTTAATTCCTACGTGTCGATAAATACCTACTCCATCTACTTCTGTGTTTGCACGTGGTTCGACTAATAGTTGTAGCAGGTGTTAAAAAATGGGCCAAAGCCGAACGAAAAAAGCTTTTTTTTGTGGTCCACTGTCAATGTCAACTGAGAAATATGAATAGTTTTGTCACTTTTTGAAATAGTAATGTGTGTGGTCTTTCTCTTTGATTGTGTCAGTATATTTCTTTTTACAGTAGCATGTTGGTTGCGAAAACATTTTCTCGCTATCAGCTTTCATCCTCGCCTCGCCTCACCCGAGATCCATAACGCGATACATTATTTTTTCTCGTCCCGCGGCCGGTATAAGGCTTTCTTATGAGCCTTATTAAGTGGTATCTCGTTCGGAGCGGCATGAAGAGGTATACTGTACATCTTCTTTATCAAAGACGGACATCGAGGAAGCTGCAATAAATATCGTTGATACATATTTATAAAGTGAAGACTCTTAGCTCATAGCAAATATACCATTGTTCACGCAATATGTCGATTGGACACGTAGTAACAAGTTCATTCCGCAAAAAAATCAGACACAACTGTCAGGACCGGATTCATTGTACGAGAGCAAAATATTTGTCACCAAAGTTTGTTTATTTCTATCAGTGTCGTCCTGGGAATGATCAGCACATACAGGAGTTCAATATCGATTTATAAATTAAAAAATATGAAATATATATGATGATGGATGAAGAGGAAGAAAGATGCCAAAGATGGATGGATAGTGTGAGGAATGATATGAAAAAATGATAGCGTGTCGTCAGACAGGGGAGGAGTTGATTACGAACTGTAACAATTTCAAGTCTCCATCGATGCCTTCAGTGAGGCTTCATTTTTAATTTTCCACTCGAGCTCCAATTCAATTCGTATATTTATTGGAATAATAATGATCACTTTATATCCCTGCGTTATCTTTCTATCTCCACAAAACACACGATTATCTACCGATTGTATCTAACAACTTGACCGTAATTATAAAAATGCCTTCAATTAACTGTATCCCCGATACGTGTACCCCCGGCACAATTACCTCGTTAATAACTTCATTTGGGTTCGTCTGCCAGTTATAAACTGAACAATTTATGATACCATCAAACTGTTTGATGTATGAAGCAGATATTGAAGTGAAGACTGTTGTTATTATGCGTGTGCGCCTGTACCCAGTGACTAGTAAAAGGCATGAGTGTTTTCACTAATTTTAAATTGTAGTACTTAATATCTTTTACTTTAGCAATAAAAATTGGCATGGCATTAGGTGATGTAGACTGAACATCCCTTTTTTTTTTTTTTTAAGGCTGGGAAATCATCCGATGATTGCTCCCGCTCTGGGTGGAGCGGAAGGGAGTGTCAGACTCTTACTGACTAAAACCCATCCATGTTCCTTCCGTAGCCCTTTATGTTCCGGGGTAGCGGTAACCCTTTCGGACAATCCCGCTTACCCGGCAGGCTTGGCCCTGAGGGGCCCCTTCATATGCTGACATCGCTTTGAGGCGCGCGTGGAACATATGCGCGCCGTACGGCACGGGTCTGGTGCTGAACGGACGGTGAGTCACCCATTACTCACCGCCCGCAGGCACGCGCCTACGGTGGCCGGGAGTCGTCACGTGGCTCCCGACGCCCGGAGCTTCTCCCGCGGCTGCTGGGACGGGAGGACCTTTCTCTCTCCCATCCCGCCACCTCCTTCGCGAGCATAACTTTTTCGCAGAAGGAGGTGACTGCTGACTGCCTCCCACTCCCTCTCGCCCCGGACCATGGCTTGCACCAGGGCCGGGCGCGAGAAGTCGCCGCCGCCGATCGCCTCTACGAGGACACGGCGGTGCTCCGCCCAAGCGGGGCAGGTATGCACCGTGTGCTCTACCGTGTCCTCTGGGCGATCCTCGCAGTGGTGACACCCGGGCGTTTCCTCCCGCCTGATGATGGGCAGAAACCTCCCGAAACATCCATGTCCGGTGAGGACCTGCGTCAGGCGGAAGGTGAGGGCGCCGTGACGCCTCTCTAGCCACTCCTCAAAGAGGGGCCTTACCGCCACTATCGTGGCGTGCCCTGCGCTGGGTTGCGACAGTCGCTGATTCCAGGCTGCCATGAGATCGCGCCGAAGGTCCGTCCGCTCCGCCGCAATTTGCTGCGGAAACGGAGTTTCTCCCCGGCTTAGTACCTCCGCGCGCCACTCGAACAGGCGCGCGAGGACTATCGCCTCCAGATCCCACGGCGGCAGTCCGGCAAGGAGGCTTGCCGCCTCCCCCGAGATCGTGCGGTACCCCCGGATAAGCCGAATGGCTACCACCTTTTGGGGCGCGTTCAGATAGTGGGCGGCTCGCCGCCGCAGTGAACGCGCCCACACCGGGGCCCCGTAAAGGGCCATGGACCGCACGACTCCCGCGTAAAGCCTCCGGCAGGAGGCGTTTGGCCTCCTCAAATTGGGCAAGAGCCGCTTGAAGGCGGCCCCAGTCCGTTCCATCTTGGGGGCCAAACGTCGGAAGTGCTCCACGAAATTCCATCGGCTGTCAAGGACCAGACCCAGGTATTTCATCGTGGTCTCGACGCCGATGTGAACCCCTCCTACCGTAAGTTGGGATCCCGATGGTGGCCTATTTCGAGGCCCATGAAAGGACATGGCCTCGGATTTGTGCAAAGCCACCTCGAGACCCAACTGCCGGATCCTCTCAACAACTGTCGCAACCCCGCGTGTCATCGCGTCGGCCGCCGCCTGATGCGACCTCCGCCAGGACCAGCGTGTCGTCAGCGTAGCAAACTACGCTGACGCCGTCAGGGAGGTCGGCCCGCAGCACCCAGTCGTAACCGATGTCCCACAGGAACGGCCCCAGAACCGATCCCTGCGGGACACCGCATGACATCTCTCACCGGTTCCATTCCCCATCGTGACCGGGGTAGATGACGGCTCTGTCCGTCAAGTACGCCCCGACTATTCGACGGAGGTAGGCACCCGGTGATACCGGAGTGCTTCCCCAATGCAACTCCAGGGCACAGAGCACAGGGCAGGGTGTTGAAGGCGTTGGCAATGTCGAGTGACACCGCCACGACGACCCTACCCTGGGACACCGCGTCCCCCGTCGTGAGGGCTCTAACGCGCATGATGGCGTCCACCGTCGAGTGCCCCTTGCGGAAGCCAAACTGGCAGACTGAACATCCCTGCGTTTACCAAGATGTAAAACAAGTATTCTGACATGTTGCGTTTATTGTTTTCGTTTATCGTTTACATCTAAAACAAGTGGTGAAAACATAGTTGTATGGCGATGTTAAAAGGCAAACGAAATAGGTACCTAACCAAACATGTCGGAAATGTCGTCAATGCATGTTTCATACTCGGCATTTTTTAATCAAGTCCTCTTGTCTACTTTAACAATATGGGTGTACCTAAACGCGGTACCTAAGTCATGCAATAACTTCATTAGACGATGGTCACTTGTAATCTTGCTGTCTATGATGTCACAATCTATGAGCTATCCATTTGTCTACGTATGGTGGTCTACTTTTAAACTAGAGCACGCATCTGTCCACCCTACACGATAATATATGCAAGTACTTCACTCGGCTATCTAAGCACACGCCCGCACATTCGTTATCTTTGTGTTTCAACCAGTTCTTAATTTCCTTTGGCATGTTATTAATATTACCATACAGTGTCCAGTTTATCATGGCCCATACTGGCGCCTCTTGCAAGAGTTTGTCATTATTTAGAACATTCGAAAACATTAGTGTTATTAGAGAAAAAAGATACAAATAATGTCTGATGAGTGGTGGTGGGGGTCTCGGATTTGATTTTCTTGTCGGATAAAGTGTTCGGTACATCTTTTGTCTATGAGTTTCTTAGTAGAACATTTATGTCCAGTTAATGACAATAGGCTGGCCCCGTATGTCATGGTAAAACCTATCTTGTAATATAACCTATGTTGTTAGCTCCACAAACCTCTGCATGCCCCTTCATATTATGATGATGTCGTGTTTTTATATTTTCCCGCATCTCAAGATATAATTGTCAAAGCAATCTTTATGACTTGCCTTTCGCTCAATCTGCCGTTTTATGACGGTTGATCTCGCGACAATAATGAACTACATTCTTTTCTAAATAATTAAAGGGAACTAGTTTTACTGACTCTTTCTAATTAAAGTTATACAAATAAAGTGGAGTAATCAAACTAATGAAGGAAAGTTGTTTTTGTTTTTCGCATTTTATGATTGGAATGTTACCACGTTTATGTGCCTTGCTAATGAATTAAAATGACGACACACACACATGCAGTTCTACGCTATAAAAAAGTCCTGAAAGCCTATCTCTAGAATAAGATCCTATTTATCACAATCAACGAAATTGATTAGACAGAATTATAACCCAAGTACCCGTGCTTAATTCTTAAAAATTTCTGAAGTTAATAAGAAATATGCATGCTAATTAACCTAATCACCGGCGCTAATCAAGATGATTAGAATCATCCGTTACGGACTTCCGGGGATTAGCAAGCAGCATCACACTTTTGATTACTTTACGTAGGTATTCGAACCACAGTCCATCATCGTCTGCCTAGACTATTCCCAAATTACGTTGAGCTCGATATCTAGTCTTACCGGATGCAGTTGGAATCAGTATTTTTTGGATTCGCGACTGGCTCTCAGATTTTTGAGTATCTGATACCCGTAATTATCTATAAATGGCACCCAGGACCGCTTAGCCGTTAGTACGGCTGAACGTACTTTCCAAGGTACCCTCGGATTATAAATATATGTAATGGATGCCCACCCAGCTGTGGACGTACCGCGGCAAGTATAGCTTAATCTTCGATCGACCCGTCCGTCTGTTTTTACTTAGCGACGAGCCTTCGAGTTTTTAAACACAGCTGCACAGCCTCAATCATACTGAGAAACAAAACACCAAATAATATAATATATTACTATACATAACATACAAGGCCGCACAATTAGCCAAACTGATGTTATCTGGACCCGGCTGTATCTACACTATGACTAATGTTATCGGGCTCCATCTCCAGCTACAACAGCGGCGCACGTCGCGCTTCAAACTTGTGACAGTTGATGTGATCTGCGCGGGGTCCGGGGTATGAGTGTGGACGATTAGCTAGACAATGGGTAAAGTAGGGCACATGCCACGTGATATGGAAGGACAGCAGGCCCACTGAGAATATCCATTGAAATGATTCTATGGTTGCATCAATGTCGTTTTTGACAAAAAGGTACTTTATTCTAAAACAGCTCTGATCAGAATTGTCCATAGAGGTAATATAGGTAGGTTGTAGGTTCTGCAATTACACTTCAGTCTACCTGGTGATCCTACCGATTAATTTCAACAAAGTTCTTTTACGTAGCGTTTGACACTAAATTAGCTCAACAGTGACTTTTTCCATTTTATTTTTAAATCAATATTTGATATTTCAACAGTTGAGCAGATATACTGCCCAGGTATTGAACCGTAAGCGGTCTTCTTTTGTTTTTGATTTGTTTTACTATCTCAAACACTCCAAGAAGTTCATCTGATGGCAAGTGAGCCATAAAGTGAGCATACTGTATTATCCTACGCTGTGCGTACACGCAACTTGAGATGGACAGGCAGACGGGGCGTGAAGCGTGAAAGTTAGCGTGTCAGGTTACAGGCTCCGGTGACGTCACGCTAAGAGGTTATGTGTCATTGTGGAACCAAACTGCATGAACAGAATAATGTTAGAGCTATTATTATTAGGTACCTATGGAATAAATTTACTATGAGTCAATTGTTACGCAATTATAAAGTATAGAAACTATTGTACGATCATCGGGACGTACCACTTTTGCTTTTCATTGAACATCCTTACTATTTTAGTCGCATGAGTCTTAACTAGGTGTTGAGAGAATATTAAAACACATTATACTCCATTATAGGTATTACTACAAGACATTATTATTATTTTTTTTTATAAAAAAACGTTTTTGTAAAGCTTTCTCACCGGAAATACTGTTTCAGAAAACTTAATTGTTGCATTGTACATGTAATGTAAGTTTATCTAAACAACGCATCAGCTGGAGCGCGTCCAGCAGACAGACAGACGGACAGACAAGGCGTGAAGCGTGTCAGTTCACGTAGAGGTGCGCCGCGTGACGTGACGGCGACGAGACGGAACACGGGCCGGTGTCACTATTGTTACAAGAGGAAGGGATTAGGTTCTCCATTGTTTTGTATGTGAGGTTTATGTTACTTCCTTTCCTGACTATTGTAGGTTTAAATTATAGGACAACTTGATGCTCCCTAGATACTTAGGTATATAAAAATGTGTTTTTTTTTTATTGACCCTTTAAAAACTTTGACCTAATCAAGTAAGCTTTTTACTAAATGTGCTTTAAGAACTTCTTGTACATCTGATGTTGCACAAAATAGGCGAACCTTAGAGTGTTTATCTATACGCCTACGTTACGTTATGCCTCAAGTACAGTCAATCTGATTTTGAAATAGATCTCAGTTCTCAATCTGTATATTCCATTATAACACCACGTTGATAATTTCCCGAAAGATTAGGCAGTGGTGTAGCCTAGCATGTGCACCCACATTCTGACAAAATGTCTCATAATACAGGGGCGAGCCTATCCTACCACCAGGCACAAAACCAGACTCCAGGCACCAGCCTGGTACCAACCTACTGAGAAATTCGATAGATTCAAAGGTATACCTACTTATCAAAAAGTTTGCAAAAAACGTGAAGACGTCCTGCGAAATGGAACCGCAGAATATAGTTGGTTCATCACGTTTAATGATTCATTAATGTAAGACGGGTAAATTAAGAAATTATAATAAAACGTGGTACTAGGATTACCTCTTCAAACATAAAACCTCTTCGGAAATTATGATATTTAAAACTTAAACATAACTTACACTAACAACTGCACGAGTTAAACCTTTCATCCGTTTTCACGGTGGAAAACTTAATTGATTCCAATAATTGTACGTTTGCGCTAAGAAATATTTACGTTAAATAATGGTGCATTTGCGCATGCCTCATGAGAACAATCAACATTCAGAAGACTAAATGGAAAAAGTATTTAACCTTCTAAACAAAGATCTATCTGTCTATCAGATACAGATAGAGGAACCAAGAATATGTTTTTTTATTTTATTTTATTTATTCGGGAAAATAAACAGTTATACATTAAAATCTTACAATAAGTTATAAATATATGGTATATCCACATTGCTCCTGCTAACACGACACTATGCTAACTAGACCTGGCGATTGTACCGCACACTCATTCATCAAAGAATGGAAAATGCAAATGATGCAATGATTAAATTAATTCATTTTCCATCCAACGTGGCAATGCGGTCAGCTTTTAGGCACTTTCCCCATTGATAGTGATGCGGACGAAATATGTTGATGCCCATTGATAGTGATGCGGACGAAATATGTTGATGCCCATTGATAGTGATGCGGACGAAATATGTTGATGCCCATTGATAGTGATGCGGACGAAATATGTTGATGCCCATTGAGCTCTTCCCCTTTTTTCTACGTCTATAATACATAACATTATATTTTAACGTAGCTTGTAAGTATATTGTATTCAAGGTGGTTAGTTTGAACCAATAATTCATAAACTAAAATAAAAATTGCAGACTTTAGTATAGCCCATTGACAGCACTGGACTTACCTGCTGAAGATACAGCTTTTTAATTTATTAGTATTGCCAGAATGGAGCTTCTGTACTTCATTAGATGACTGTGAAGCCCGCAGGCACGTTCCGAGACTATCGCGTGGCCATCTTGAAAAGTGACGTCATATAATTTATGGCGCCATCCATCAAACACTTCATTTTCGCGGTCACACCTGTTGTCCTCGCTTTAACTGCAAAAAGGTGGTCATGGAATATGTTTTTTGAAAATGGAAGCTATAGAATAAATGGTTGAATGTCTTTGATGATAAACGAAGTTTTCGTTCTTCGCTTTCGAAATTATTACGCATGTAAATGGGCAAAAAGCTTCAATATCAAAATCCATTATTTTATTGAAACTAGGCTGAAAATCAGCATTTTTTTAACGTGAAAATTACTAACGTGAAAAGACAGTCCCCCAAACGCCCGATCTTCACCACTTCCTAGTGCTTTAGCTGGGAAGAAGTGGCGCACAAACTCCCCAGCAGGCTAAGAGGGCTGTCTCGTATGTTATACATATAATTATAATGGATTAATAAATAATAATAATAATTAAATATATAAACGACATTGCGACATATATATTTAAAATAATACATAATGATTATAGTTTCGCGACAGGTGTTGTTTAAAGCTGAAAATGCATGAAAGAAACTTGTACAATTGTCGGATTGTTAAATTGTCGCCTGTCATCGGTCACTTGGCGGTTTTATTTAAGGCACCTAAACAGAAGTTAAGTAAAAAGGTTGTTGAAAAAAACAGTTGGTACGAAATAAGAACACGGATCGTGGGAGCTCAGATAAAATAATAAGTAGGCACCCCTAAGCGCTCGCCTTCCTAACGAATGATTCAGTCAAGGTTGGAAGGATTGTTGTGATGGCGCCCTCATTCAATTATGCACTATTGGAGTTACCAGGACTGCATGTCAGTGCAACCTATAAACACTGTTAAAATATGAATGACATAGATACTGTAAATTAATTAAATCATTCATAATAAAGTTAATCAAAGGAAGTGGTTGGTTACAGACTTTAATCGTAAATCAAATGTTGTTTAAAACTAGCTTCGTCACAATCTGCCGTGTATGATCAGTACCTAACTATTGAACGCCTGACAAATTGATTACCGACGGTAATTAGTCTACAGCTAGTGCTGCTACCGGTTAAAAAAACATGATTGTCCCTAGCCAAAAAAGTTTTTCTTTGTCTAGTACAAACAATTATATATTTCGAAATATATATTAATTTACATAATATACAGTGTGTTAGGTTAAACAAACTTCAGACGCCAGCACATCAAGCTATCCCTTAACTGTCAAATATTCCCAATTGAAAATGAACCTTATGCTCTTGCTATAAAGTTGACAGATTGGGGTAGCTTGATGTGCTGACCTCTGTACATACTTTCAGGTTTTGTACGCATGGAAATCAACAACTTTGTCCATTGGACCAACTGTGAAATATGAAAAAAAAAATATCTGCTGTTCCATACATTTTGACGAATTATGCCAACATAAATGTACTGATTCAGAAAATAATAAATAAATAAATAAAAAAATAGTTAATTTCTGAAACAGCTGATTTTTTTTCGTGATTTCAGGTATAGTTCCATAGTCAAAGTAGTTCATTTTCATGAGTATAGTACCCTCTGTAAAGTATGTCCCTCGTTTAACCTAACACACTGTATAAGCTAACAGAATTAAAATAATAAAACAGTCTTAGGACATCAAGAAATTCGTCCGCATCACTGTCGGCAGGGAAAGCGCCCAAAAGAGTCTCCGAAATTCTGTTGTAGTCTTTTATTTTTTCGACAATAGAAGGGGAAATAACTGCCTTCTAAAATTGGGTAACTCTTTTTTTTTACTTTGAATTGTATGTCGGTAATGTCAAAAAGGCAAAGTTCACATTTTGAACGATTGAGCTCCAAGCCAAAATATTCAAAGACGTGTTTGAGAAGCAGTAAGTCTTTCAAAACGGTGTCTACTGCGTTCCATTACCTATCAATTCAGTATTTAGTTTTTGGATAATTGGAGAAATACGCCAAGCAAGCCAATGACTAGCCCGAGAGAATCGCATTGTTGACATCCTACTGCCGATTTCAAAACATTGTCCTTGTATAATCATTTAGAAGGGGTACCTGTAACATTGCCACATAAAACCAGTAATTTCGCGTAGTTCTCTTTTGTCTTCAGCCAACAATTATAATAGTCTTTCCGATTAGTTACAAGTATGTATGTTAGGTTACAGGAACAAAACAACGGTAAATATAGTCACAGTGTAGCTGTGCGACGAGACTGGCAGAAATAAATATTTGTAAGAGTTTCGACTCGAAGCATCGTAAAAAGCCATAAGATTTGCTATTATTTCCTCCTATGAGAGGTATCTAAATAGTGGTATTTCATTCATTCATTCTGAGTAAAGTTGCGTTAAACGTCGTCACTAACGCCATAGATGGCGCGGCCGACAGTTATCTCAACAAAACAAAACCTTAATTATTACTAATCTTCCATTTCCTTTCAACTGTACTGTAGTTTTCTGTAACTGTACATGCAAACCACTTTAACCATGCACTTCACACCAACCTTATTGCGACACTAATAAAAGCGAATTTCTCATTCTAGTTTTGCATCGCTGACGTGAGAAATGCAGTCTAAGTACACTTTATTTATCAGAAAACAAGAGTGATTTTGCTATGTGGCGGGTACTTCTTATGTGGTAAATAATGCATCATTAGGTGGTATTACAGAAGTTGATGTGTTTCCCAGCGCCTGTTATTTGCGTGCGCGTGGTGCAGTCGCTTTCTTTACTTTCTTGCGTGACAGTCATGTCATTATTTTAAGATTTTTCTATATCAAGCGGTTTAAATTTCCCAATCAAATGCATATGCATACACAAAAACCAAAAGTTACTGAAAACCACAATGCATAGATATTAGATATAATCTCATAACATTATTTTCTGAAAACTAAAATAAACATTTAACTGTATCGTTCAGTGGGTCAATTGGCGGTGCATCAAAGATTGGAGATAATAAACTAATTGGTTCGTTTACGAGTTAACGGTTAACCTGTTTCAAGAAATCAGAGAAATGTCTATGTCGGTACCAACGATTTATGTATATTGAAATATTTTCAATGTGGCAAGCGTAGGCCTCATTTGAACCTTAACATATTATTACCAGATTGTCTTGTAGTCCATTGAAATGTAACATTAGCTTTGCATTTTTTAGAGGACGCAATTTTATTTTTTGGTTATGTTTGGGGGGCCAATAGAAGCTTAACCTCAAGTTTGTGGGGTCGCCACCCTTGTCCCCCGGCCGCCATCTTGGAAAAAGGGTGAAAACACTTTTTTCGCTATATCTCGGAAACTATGCGTCTTACAAAAAAATTGCACAGACATAATTTGTAGCAAATTGTTTTGTCTACAAATATGTAACACAACTTTTTGCCCTAAATTAAAAATTATAGAAGTTATAAGCAAAAAAGTGATATGTTTTTTATAAAAATTTTCGTTTTTGCTCTATAACTTTTTTTACACATTTTACAAAAAAAATACCTCAGATCAATCTTGTAGATGATCTTTTGAGGAAAATTTTTCCCTAATTTTTTTTTAAATTTCATTCATTTAAAATGCTGTTACAGCGCTCCAAAGTTGACCGAGTTCGTTAATGTTCATGAGAATCCGGTCGAAACGAAATGTTTAACTTATTTTTGATGTGTTTTCTATTTTAAATATATTCTAACAAAAATTTTGTTAAATTAAAAAAAAACAAATCAAACTTGATAGATCTTCTCAAAACTGCTCATTCAGGGGTTAGTTTTTCTGTCGACCAAGCTGAATCAGATGCATCATGATTCTGTTATTATTGTGGCAGAGGTCATTGCCATTCTTGTATTGCTCACGGCATTAGGTACAAGACAGCTTTTTTTTAAGGCTGGGAAATCATCCAATGTCTTCTCCAGTTCTGGGTGGAGCGCAAGGGAGTGTCAGACTCTTACTGACTAAAACCCATCCATGTTCCTTCCGTAGCCCTTTATGTTCCGGGGTAGCGGTAACCCTTTCGGACAATCCCGTTTACCCGGCAGGCTTGGCCCTAAAGGGCCCCTTCATGTGCTGACATCTCTTTGAGGCGCGCGCGCGGAACATATACGCGCCGTCCGGCACGGGCCTGGTCCTGATCGGACGGTGAGTCACCCATTACTCACCGCCCGCAGGCCCGCGCCTACGGTGGCCGGGAGTCGTCACGTGGCCCCCGACGCCCGGGGCGTCTCTTGCGGCGGCTGGGACGGGAGGACCTTTCTCTCTCCCATCCCGCCACCTCCTTCGCGAGCATGACTGTTTCGCAGAAGGAGGTGACTGCCTCCCACTCCCTCTCGCTTCGGACCATGGCTTGCACCAGGGCCGGGCGTGAGAGGTCGCCGCCGCCGATCGCCTCTACGAGAACATGGCGGTGCTCCGCCCAAGCGGGGCAGGTTTCCACCGTTCAAGTTTTATGTATGGAGCTCTCATAACACAGAATTTGCTGTTTCTTCATTCTTTTTCAGGATGTGATACAACATCAGCAGCCTATAATATGGGGAAATTAAAATTTATTAAAATTATGGAGAAACATCCTAAATTAGCTGGTGGTACCGCGCTATTCCATCTTTGCTCACTCTTGTTGGCGAACGTTTTTTCATATCTTTATACGGCTTTATACCAGCTAATTCTGGATATAGGCTGCTGATGTTGTATCACATCCTGAAAAAGCAGCTTTTGAAAAATAAATGTTAGGCTGTCTTCTGCCACGATAATAACAGAATCATGAGATCGGGATGCAGTAAGTGCAGCAGAGACGAATCTGCATCTGATTCAGCTTGATCGACAGAAAAACCAACCCCTGAAGGAGCAGTTTTGAGAAGATCTATGAAGTTTGATTTGTTTTTTTAATTAAAAAAAAAATTAACAATATATTTACAATAGAAAAAACATAAAAAATAAGTTAAACATTTCGTTTCGACCGGATTCTCATGAACATTTACGAACCTGGTCAACTTTGAAGCGCTGTAACAGCATTTTAAATGAACGAAATTTTAAAAAAAATTAGTGAAAAATTTTCCTCTAAAGATCATCTACAACATTGGTCTGAGGTATTTTTTTTGTAAAATGTGTAAAAAAAAAGCTATAGAGCAAAAACGAAAATTTTTATAAAAAAATATCACTTTTTTGCTTCTAACTTCTATAATTTTTAATTTAATGCAAAAAGTTGTATTACATATTTGTAGGCAAAACAATTTGCTACAAATTATGACTATACATTTTTTTTGTAAGACGCACGAGTTTCCGAGATATCGCGAAAAAAGTGTTTTCACCCTTTTTCCAAGATGGCGGCCGGGGGACAAGGGTGGCGACCCCACAAACTTGAGGTTAAGCTTCTATTGACCCCCCAAACATGTCCCAAAAATAAAATTGCGTCCTCTAAGAAATGCAATATTCGGTCCTTAAATTGTAACATTTCAATGGACTATTGTGCATAGATCACAACCCTCAAAAGAACAAGATATGTACCTACTTGGATCAAGGACAAAATAAAGTTTCCCAAAAAGTCCCGAATGCTACGCTCGTAGCGTTGTCAGTGCTACGGCGTAGCTGACTACGTAGCGTCGACAGGAATCGGCTTATCTTTTCTCTTTCGCTATATTTATTTATGTATTCAAAATTAAATATACATTACATTTATGTCTGTAATTCGTATGGTGTACATAATAAGGAGTCTACAAATTTACAGCGATTTTATCTAAACAAAATTATAACAATCGCCCACGTTAGTGAAAGTATCCGAAAATCTCAACAGCTTTTACTCATAACTAGAGCTCATCTGTTGCACAATGAAATGTAATACCGATACCACTTGTAATGTAATATAATACACCATTGAAGTGAGCACCGCATTCCAATATCAACATCCGTTGACGGGAGCTGAACATAAATCGGAATTGTCATATAAGTCACCACTTTAACGAGACCTCTTTCTACAAATGAGAAGTTAAACGTAGAGCTCAGCGTTTACTGGCTATATGAATACGCTCATACAGCATTGGCTTCGTTAGCCCATTCATTTCGGTGCAACACTCAAACCAATAAACATCCAATTTACGGCTTCGGCATTATATTTAGTTTAGTCTTGTACTATTTATTCTGTGGTTTAGTCTTGATCTTGTGTGTTAAAGCAGGTAGTATTTTGTTGAAGTAATTTAGTTTTAGTTATAAAAAGAAGTGTGTTAATTGCTGAAAGCAAGTGTTGCTTGCCTTATACCTTTCCTGCCAAGACATCAAAAGTTAGATCATTCAATTCCTGTTTGCAAAACCCAGGAAAAATTACCAAGATATAAGTAGGAAATAATTACTGTGCAATGTAACGAATGCACTGAGATAGCTCGGCGTGGTGAGAAGTTAATTGTAGCATCTCTGCCGCATAGCCAGCATAGCTCGGCTGACGAACTGTCATGGCAAGGATCCAAGGTAGGGCCGGCAGCGGGCAGTGAGAGAGAACCCAAGAAGATGACAGTTTTCATTCACATCACCATTTTCTTCTTCTTCTCGTGTGGTTAGTGACTAACCAGGTGTCAGAGATTTTATTCTGCCCATGGGCCTCTAACTTATAGATCGAAAAGATCGACGATTCTACAATATAATGATATGAGTGCAAATTTCGTACGCATAGCAACACATTACACCTGTTGTAATTACATTACATACGTAATTATTAAAAAAAACCTTATTAACTTTAACAACTGTTTACTGCTACTTCCTTTGTCTTGTAAATAGTTGACATGTAATTATAATTATACTTTCGCCCATGGCGCCGCTCGTGTGAAAGT
The DNA here is from genome assembly GCA_951799385.1 of Hyppa rectilinea. Lineage (NCBI taxonomy): Eukaryota > Metazoa > Arthropoda > Insecta > Lepidoptera > Noctuidae > Hyppa > Hyppa rectilinea. Next base: position 18,033,932 of record OX637318.1, on the reverse strand, counting down.
AATCTATGTTTTTCTTTAATGTTCTGCTCAAATACAACACCTTTAAGCGGGATTGTCCGAAAGGGTTACCGCTACCCCGGAACATAAAGGGCTACGGAAGGAACATGGATGGGTTTTAGTCAGTAAGAGTCTGACACTCCCTTCCGCTCCACCCAGAGCGGGAGAAGTCATTGGACGATTTCCCAGCCTTAAAAAAAAAAAAAAAATACAACACCTTGCTTTCCGTTACAGCGGACAATGGAACCATGATGGGTAAAATAACGGTTTGATTACGAAATCCCAAGGTGGCGCCATCCACGACTGAGTTGAATATTTTATTACATTTTAAACACTCGAGGGAGGTGGTTGAAGTGAAGTTCAGAATGTTAATCTATCATTTTTGTTACACAATAAGGTATACCATGTATAACATAAGTCCAATTGCAGTCGTTATACTGGACTGGATTTTCAACTTAGTCCAATACTGGTAATTTGACACCAATCCTTGACACTTAAAGTTATTTGATCACGTCTGCAACTACATCACTGATTTGATTATTCATTCTTGCTTGGGTAATGAATTAGTTATCAAAATTGACCGTTGAAAAGTAGATAACATATTTGAGTGCCAGAACATAACATCACGCCTGTATTCCCCAAAGGGTTGGACATAAGTGGTATATAGCACACACACATATAGCCTGTGATATTAAGTCCCAACTCCCACGCCCCAACGCCATCAATCGGACAAAAATCTCTCCAGGCTGCTACTTAGAAATTTCGGATGGAAAAACGCAACAATACTTTGACCGACACGCGAATCGAGCCCAGAACCTCATGCTCAGCAGTAGCGCTTGCAACCAGTAGACCAACGAGGCAGTCACTAGAAAATTTGTAAACCTATTATTAGTTGATTACCTAAAAACAAATGTGTGTTCCACAACTTGTATCAGCTCACCGCTACATGTCGGAACCTAGTCCGCGAACAGGAAATAACAGTTTAATAACAGTTCATAATTATTTAATTCGTTTCAATAGTGACCGCGACCGGTTCCTGCTATTAACTCCACAACTTACACTAGATCACAGAATACAGAACACACTAGAAGTCACAGATAATCATGATTTCATGCCAATATTATGTATACAATATTCAAAAAACTAAAGAAACCCTCTTTTACCTCTCCTCTACCTCTGTTTTTGTTTAGGAACATATTGTCACTTTTTGTTTAGGAACATATTGTCACTTTTTGTTTAGGAACATATTGTCACTTTTTGGTAAAAATATTCTTTCTTCTATCACACGCAGATAACTTACAGGCAGCTTCTTCAAAAATTTATACCAAAAAAATGAGATACTACGTCTATTCAAGAATATTTTTATCGACTTGGTTGTCCGCGCACTCGCGCCTTCTGGTTTATTCTGTATTCTGAGTGTTAGACACTAATATCTGTTTGAACTGTACGCAGGACATCAGTCAGTGTCGCGCGTTGTGTACGTGCCATTAATTTGATGGAAAACATTCTTTAATTAATTTATTTTGCTAATTTATGTGTCGGTTTATGGCGTGATTTTACTGAATTGCGATTATACCAACATCTTGGAACAGGCTATGTGTCTACTTGACTCGAATATTGTATTGGCTTTATCGGTTAATTGGGAAAAATTGGCAAGATATATCAATAGCAGCGAAGGTGATACATACCTGTACTAGTTAATCAAACACTAGGCGTTTTGAACACGTTTGCTACTTAATTAATGCAGTCCATAAAACTATTGCCAAATTTCTATTGCTTCATCGTGCAACTTCTAGCAGCACAAAGCAATGTTTTGACAGCCGCCGACGTTTCTACAGCTCACAGTTATACATTGAACACTTTACATCACACACTACAAGTACTACAATTTCAATCGAGTCGTGAATAGGCCTCTCCATCAATAGCTCGACAGTGTTTTATTAGCTTGTTCAGCTTAGCCGCGAAGGTTCGATTAAGAAATCTGTAATATTAATCTCAAACTGCAGACTATTAATCTTAATCTGATTCTATCGATATTGACATTTAATTAAAGGAATATAGAAGCATTTAGAAGCTAGAGAAATCTCAAATAATTAAATCTTATTGACACTATTACGCTACATAGATGTAGGATGTGAAAGGATAGTTACAAGCTCTGTATTTATTACACATTACTAAGTGCAACTTATGAAATCGAGCAAAACGAAAATTAATTTAAATTATAGATACTGCTGACTACCCATAGTGTGTATCACTGTTTTGTTAACCGGGACCGACAGGCGATTTTATTTGCTCTGTGACCTATTGACAATATGGCGGGCTTTTTTTTTTTTTTAAGGCTGGGAAATCATCCAGTGACTGCTCCCGCTCTGGGCGGAGCGGAAGGCAGTGTCAGTCTCTTACTGACTAAAACCCATCCGTTTCGGACAATCCCACTTACCTCTGGCTGTGAAATTTGCTCACCCTTCGGACAACGTAACAAAACTGAAACTCTACAAAAGAATAAAACTTTTACGCTAAAATGCGTAAATAAAAAAGTAAGACGTAAAATTCGTGTCGCGTGTTAAAATTTTTCATACATAACAATTAAAACCCAATCACACGGACATTCCCCGAAATTATGAACGATACAAAACATTGTCATTCCACGGATTAAAAACTGGTAAAAAAAACTTTGTTTTCTACAAAAATGGTGGGTTTAATCAGGTGTAATCCACCAAATCGGGCACGATCAAGGTTGACAGAGTCTCAACATTTCCGGTCTGATGCACCAGGGTCAATGGCTTCCAATCTTTAATTAATCGGAAGCCGAACATTACCAATGATTACCGATGATGGCCACAGCCTGATGAGAAATGTTACGGATTACACGCGTGAAGATTGAACTCTGTGCGGCGGGTTGGAGGGAAAATTGACGCTCGGCAGTGAGAAAGACGAAATATGTATTACACTTGAAATTCGAGTGAAGAAAACTGACACCATACTTTTTTATCTTCAATAATCTGACTTTTGGTCTTGGCTTGGAGATTTACAATGAATTGTATTTTTAGAAATAAAAAAACTCTTTGTTTGTTCCGAATGCTTTTCCCTGTTGAATTCATCTACTACATGTTACTGTACATGTTCTGTTTATCGGGTTCCAGATCCGGGCTATCGATTTACATCAAAATTGGCGATGAGATCATTCATTACTAACAAATAACGGTAGAACCCTTCCTCCTTAATGAACCACGCGGTGGGCGCCGCAACCTACCGGTAAATTAATAAAATATTGATACGGAAGCGAAAAATAACCAATATTTTACCCGCAATTAACTTTTTAGACAACTTGAATTCCGCCCATACATCTTGTCTTACACAACCAATGAGCATTCCGAATTAAAAGAAGTTATTTATCAAAATACCGACCGGTTAACGTTATTAACAAAATAACGGTTATTAACGTCACACGCTGCGATAACTGCTACGTTATTGTAATTATGTGTTATTATGTGGAAAGTGATACTGGAATTTAGGGTGGGGAGACATGTTTTAATAAACGTTAACATGTTTTATGACTAAGTTTTATTTTTATTATGGCAATCCTAGTCTCGTATGCGCGACTTCACTAACATTAAGCTTTCGTTTAGGTGTCTTGGAATGGAAAAATCTTACTTATCTGCAGTAAGAAAAATAAAGTACATACTGAAAACAATCTAATCAGTGTGTTTCTTACTTAGGCCTTAGACCAATTTCACCAATGAAACTTTAAGCAATCATCACAATCATATAAACCGCGGCCAAGAGCTGTCATCTTGCATACAATAATAACGGTAATAACTCTTCAGGTTCAAAAGGCATAGTTCTGATTACATTTTGGAGACGTTTTGTGGTCCCATTTGTGATAGCAAAGAAGTTGCTCAAGAATTTTTAAATTTCTTTACCAGTATTCCACTAAAAACTACTGAAACCCTAAATTCCTCGCCTTCCCTCTCTTTTGCTTTACTAAAGGCGAACGTTTCAGCCTGCTTAATTGAATTCAATTTTTAACATATTAACCCCATAATAGTAATTAAAACTTTTAAGCAAATCAAAATTAAATTGACCGAAGATCTTTGGGGAATGTCCAGTAAAGTCTGCAACTCGATCATTGAGACGATAGCACCGTACTTAGCCTTAATATTTAATTTATGTGTGGATCAAGGCATCTTCCCAGATTTAATGAAATTCAGCAAGATAATACCACTATTCAAATCCGGGGACAGTAAAGACACCAATAATTATAGACCCGTATCCGTGTTGCCGGTTTTCAGCAAGATCTTTGAAAAGATAATGCTTAATCAGATGCTTAATCATTTTAACTCGAATAAAATCCTGAACGATCAACAGTATGGTTTCACCAAAGGACGTTGTACAACTGACGCCGGTGTGACCTTATTAAAACACATTTTCAATGCGTGGGAAGAGGCTCAAGACGCCATAGGAATCTTTTGTGACCTCTCCAAAGCATTTGATTGCGTTGATCACGAAACCTTGCTGTTGAAACTAGAGCATTACGGACTTGGAAAACTTGGGCTTAGTTTGGTAAAATCTAATTTAAATGATAGACAACAGCAGGTTCAAATAAAAGGTGTCAATTCACTCGGTTTGAAAGTCAAAATGGGTGTGCCACAAGGTTCAATATTGGGTCCTTTCCTCTTTTTAGTATATATTAATGATCTTCTCCATTTATTAAAAAATCAACCAAAAATGGTGTTATTTAATTTTTAAGATAGATAGACGTGCTAAAAATGTTGACTACGTAAATAACGCCCTACTGCAGGTCCAGAAGTGGTTTACTGCAAATAATTTAGTATTAAATGGAAAAAAAACTAAGTGCATTAGATTTTCTTTACCAAATGTAAAAAGTAGTGATTGTGAGATACTCGTAGTATTGAATCAAGAGAAACTAGAATTTGTCGATAAAACTGTTTTCCTGGGGATCACGCTCGACTCAAGGCTTCAATGGGGTCCTCATTTAACATCTCTTGCTGGACGGCTAAGTTCTGCAGCATATGCTGTCAGAAAGATCCGTCAGTATACTGATGTAGATACCGCGAGGCTAGTCTATTTTAGTTATTTTCATAGTATTATGTCTTACGGTATTTTACTTTGGGGACGAGCTGCAGACATCGAGTCTATTTTTATTCTGCAGAAAAGAGCTATCAGAGCCATTTATAATCTTCGTAGGCGCGATTCTCTAAGGGAACGGTTTAAGGTTATTAACATCATGACTGTACCTTGTCAATATATCTATGAAAATATCATGTACGCAAGGAAAAATCTACATCTTTTTAGTAAAAGAGGTGAGAGACACAATTATTTTACTAGAAATAGGGACCAATTAGTTCAACCAGGTTTCAGGCTGGCTAAAGTAGATTCATCTTTCATGGGGTACTGTTTAAAATGTTACAATAAAATACCTCCCCACATTCTTGAACTTAATGAAACAAAATTTAAATGTTGTATAAAACGCACACTATGCAGCCAAGCATATTATAAATTGGGAGATTACATTGCTGATAAAAATGCTTGGGTCAATGCTAGTCCAGCTCCACAAGGGCGCATCAACTAATTTTTTATTAGATTACTAAAAACTGTTGAAGCTGCGTAAGATCAACAACATTAAAACAAAACATCTTTGCATTGTATAAATTCAATCTCTTAATATTGTATAATTGCTTAGCACATATGTGAGTACTATGTATCTACTCTATAGCGACCATTTACCGGGTACGTCTTTCATTGACTTGAATGTGCCCTGGCGGCTGAGAGTATGCCATGCTCACATTAATGTCTGCTGATGGTGGCGTGTGTGTTGGATCATTTAGCTCCGTCCAAAATGGTTGAGCTGAATGGTGCTAATATATGCGTCATGTTCGTGAACGGGCGCTGTCAGTAGGGACTGGTCATCTCTTAGCGGCTAAGGCTTGTTTTAATTTAATTATTGAATAGTTTTTACATATTTTATATCTGATGCTTTTACGTTATGCATCGTTCTCACATGTATAATACTAATATGAACTATGTAACCAATATTTTGTATCCATATTTTGTTTAAAAGAGTGTCCATGGAGTTTCCTGCCCGTTCTTCTCCATAGGTACCTACTGCTTTGGAATGGGCAACTAGCTTCATCTCTCTGACTGACCGACACCTTGACAATTCAAAAGTGCCTGTAATTGGTTTATTTGAAATAAATACTTTGAGTTTGAGTTTGAGTAATTCTTACAGTTTAGATTTGCTAGTGCTGATCGCGTTAGTTTTATTGGTGAAATTCGCCCTTAGAAGTTATAATTCTATAATTTAACACCTTTTATGACACATTTATACTCTTCTTCAATTTATGTTTCCCGGTATGTAAACGAAAAATTACAAACAAAGTAAATAAAAACTCTTGTTGGATTACTAAAGGAATAAAGAAGTCATGCGCAACAAAGCGAAAATTGCGATTTAGGTATTATAAATTCAAAACACTACATTATAAAATTAACTACAGAAAATATAATAATCAATTTAAAAAAATTGTGTTTGCTGCACAAAAGCTATTCAATGTGAAATATATTAAAAAATCAAAGAACATTTGTAAAGCGTGTTGGACATTAATAAAAAATAATACAATGGCAAATTCAAAGAATGATAAAAAAATTATCACAAAAATAAAATATAATAATACGATTTTGACGAATACTAGTGACATATCTAATGCGTTTAATAATTATTTCATTGATATCACAGCTTGTAAAAATAAAACAGCATCTACGTCCCGACATCGCCATTTGATTTCACCACTCAATGCCAGTTTCTTCATGTATCCAGTTAGTGATGAGGAAACATTTAGTCTATACAGTCACTAAACAATACTTCTTCTGTGGTATATGATGAGATCCCGACTCATATATTGAAACAGACTGCAACTTTGATTACAACAATATTGACATACCTAATTAATATGTCATTCTCTCAGGGCACCTTCCCGGATAAGTTAAAAATTTCTGTCACTAAGCCGATTTTTAAAAAGGGTGACGTAACGTGTATCGATAATTATAGGCCAATTGCCTTAATACCAGTATTATCTAAGATCTTTGAGAGGATAATGCATTCTCGTATGACCCAATTCTTGACTAAACATAATGTACTTAAACCTGAACAAAATGGATTCCAAAAAGGCAAATCGACAACTCTAGCAGCTTTTAAATTACTGTCGAAAATTACTGAGAATGTAGATAAACATACTCGTACCTGCACTGTGTTCTTTGATATGAGCAAGGCTTTTGACTTAGTTGACCACAGTATTCTGCTTAAAAAATGTGAACTGTACGGTTTTCGTGGCCTGGCATTGAAGTGGATACAGAGCTATCTTTCAAATGAACTGATCGCTTCGCTTTTGCCTTGTGGAGACTTTGTAAAATAACTAACCTGAAAACAGCCCTCTTAGCGTACCATGGTTATGTAGATTCCAACATTAGATATGGCATTGTGCTATGGGGGAATTCTGTTCTTATAAACAGGGTATTTATCGCCCAAAAACAATGTATTCGCGCCCTTTGTGATGTGCCACCATTGACTTCATGTAAACCTCTTTTTAAAGAGTTAAAAATATTAACTGTTCCAGCTATGTACATCTTTGAATGCTGTAAATTTGTTAAAATGCACTCTGAGTTATTTAAACGCCTTGGAGACACAGTTACGTTTAACACAAGATATCCTGATAGACTAGTTATTCCTCCAATGAAAAGCCGATTATATCATAGAAGTTGTTATCCAATGGTTATAAGGATATATAATAAATTACCAAAATCATACAGGGAACTTCCGATCAACCGTTTTAAAACCTTGTTATTCAAATGGCTCATAGAGAAACCATTCTATTCTGTGAATGAATACCTCGACTTCAAAGAGTAAATTAATATGTATTGACATTGTATTTACTTTAACAATTACCAAATGATTGACATTCTGATTCTTAATTTAATAATAATAATGATAATTTGTGTTCCAATTGTATTAGATCTATTTATTTTAATGTACTGACATGATAATTATTATATGTTTTGCATGCTAATTTTAGCGAATTGTGTTAGACGCTATTAAGAAACCCGACCATCTGTATTGTACTACAATTCATGCAATTAAAATTTCATTTCATTTCATTTCATTTATATAGTTATCAGTGTGACCGCGAAAGTTGTGAGTCAGCGGTAGGAAGTGTAGCACATATCTATGTGTAGCAGTAATACCACAACCAGAAACCGTGCGCCTGAGAGCCTGTGACAAACCTATCTAACACTTAGTGTATAACTTAGAAAGTTATTCCATTTGACTATTTTATTTAATCCTTATATAATAATCTACTTTAACCTTAAGCTAATATGGACGGCGACACCACCTCTTCTACTACTCTTGTTGTGTACAAGTTGTTAGTGTCGTTACAAGCAAACAATAGTACTCTGATTCTTTATTCTTGCCACGAGCTAATTCGCCTATCTTAATTTGCTCATGTTTTAAAACTATTTTAGTACAAAATAATGAATAAAGTAAGTAAGTAAGTAGTAAGTAAAAATTTTACACAAATAAGTTTAAAGCTAAGTGCTCAAAAAAAGCAGAATCTGTTACTATGCCATTCCTAAATATTCAAAACGAAAACTACACACCAAAATGAAATTCAACTTTGGATGAAAACCATTTCGTTGTCCACGTTCGGTGTCCTGCATGTAATAACACACATACATTTACATACAATTGTGTCCGTTTGTATGCGCATGGCTCGCGACCTACGTACGTGGGAATGTCCATCCGTCTGCACGTCAGATACTGCTAAACTTACGATGACATTCTTTTAGTCACTTGCGGTTTTAGAAGAAGAATTGGGACATTTGAGCGTTAGAGTTGTACATATTCAACGATTGTTAATCCCGGATCTGTAGTAAATAATGAAAAAGAGAGGCTATAGAGTTAACAGGTGACCTCAGTTACTGAGCGGTAAGATGGCAGATTGCCAGAATTTGATTAAGCTCCGCTATGACAACCTTGTTTGAAATTCATACCTACGCTTAGTAGCTTCAACGCAGATGTAATGCAAAAGATTACATTTCTGTGATATTTTTCCTGGCTAAGTGAAGCATTTGCATTTCTCAAGTAGAAACAAAGGTATCTATTGTAATTTGCACTAAAGCACTAGGAAGTGGTGAAGGGTGGGCGTTTTTGGGGGACTGTCTTATGTAACTTTGACCTTCAAAAAGTGCTGATCTTCAGCCTAATTTGAATAAATGACTTTTGATTTTTGATTTTGATTTTGAATTCTACTTCAAATCCTAATTTCGTCCAGCGGTGCACCTGCAGCAGCACTAACATGCAATCAAATTAATTCCACGTCACTTCAAACCGCTTCCACCCCACACCTCACACACATCTCATACATAATTCAGTACGTTCACTTGCTAGTGTAATACAGATGTCTCACTGATAACTATGAACAAAAGCCGTGAAATTATGCGTTAAGCGCAAACTTAACGCGTCACACCGCGTTTACGTTAACGAAGAAGATTACCGTGAACGGTGACCGACGTCTGTGGAGAGTATTGCTAACATGGCTGAATGATGCACCCGTCATCCTTTTTTTTTGTGTGTGAAATCATTTACTCTTCGCCCGCTCTGGGTGGAGCGGAAAGAAGTGTCAAACTTTTACTGACTAAAACCCATCCATGTTCCTTTCTCAGCCCTTTGTGTTCCGCGGTAGCGGTAACCCTTTCGGACAATCCCGCTTAATGTACTCGTCATCCTCGTGCTACAAAACATTACTAAGATTTGTAGTCTGTTAGCGTACAGACGCTACGTCTGTTTTTGAATTTTAATATAAAAGCTTGAAACTTATTGAGAAGACTGAGACGGTGACGTCGATAGCAGGCCTATAAGCCCGATTTGGCTTACTGATTTAATTTGACCCTGTCTGGTAATTTTTCTCGTGTGTAGGAAGTAATTATCTTCAAAGTTGATGTGGGTAATTTGCTTTGAAATGAAATCCCGCTACATATAACAGAAACACATTATCTTAGATAGTGACAACAGGCTTGTCTAACAAATTAATGCACTTTGAACAAATTATCTTATAAACTATGTAACAAACGAGTAGAGAAAACAAAAGAAATTCTAACAAAGTGTCATAACGGTTATTTCAATTCACAGGAAACTAATCAAACAACCTGCTTTCCCTCTCATTTACATATAATGTGAAACAAACAAAACATGCGAACCTGTCTAATAAATACGTGTCGAAAGATCCAACCGTCCACCGCGCGGGGGTCGTAAATACCAACGCTCTGTATGTCCGCCCAATTTGTTTTATTTCACACACGACAGCACATAAATCCTACTCGTATGAACTTAGGTGATTATGAACATTAGCGGGCAGAACATAAAGTTGATTATTGTGTGAAAGCTGGGTGTAAGAGAGGTGCGTTAAATGGGCCAGTGACGTTTGACCTTCTACATGTTAAGTGATGGGTGCGAATGTGAACACGGAATTAATATGGGATTGTTTTTACTTCCTGCGTATAGGGAAATAAAGGGATTTGTAATAAAAAAAATACATCTCTACTAAGCCGTTAAATTAACAGTCTAAGTACGTACCTATTGCTATGTTCGTAAATGAGTCAAACAAACATTAAAACCAAATAGATAATTGCAAAAACTGGCACCCAAGTCAAGCAGTAGTAGCAACAAAAAGTAAATAAGTATCTGTCAACTCAACATGGCTGCCGACTGCTACCTTCATTTTGCGACTGAAACTCTTATAACAAAAATAAACATTTACATTCACGACTGTTACATAAATTGAAGAAAAACCTATTTTCTATATCCTGTCTATAAAATTATACGAGATAATCAATCGAATAGATCTCGGTTCGCGCTCTTTTTATTAATATCACCGGCATCTACTGAGCAATTACTGGCAGGCGAGTGATGTATCGATACTCGATAGTATTCGATTCTCGATAGGATCGGTACTCGTAGGTCGTGAGATCGGTCGATAGCGGTCGGTAGGACGCGACGCAGCAGTCGCGGGGTTGACTCAAAGGGTTTGACGGATGACAGTGGCATTTGGCTTAGTGGCAGGCCTTGAGATGACAATTAATGACTACAGTGATTACGATGTTTTTCATTCGATTTAATTTACAAGTAACAGCAAACATTTAACGCTATAAGTGCCAATTTATGCCAATAAAGAAATGTATTTATTTATTATATTTATTATTCTACATATTTATATGAGCCGATTAAAATCTTCATATTAAAAACAGTCTAGCTATCAAATCTATCTCCATAGAGAAACTGTTCTCGAAGCAGGTCATGCCTCTGGGCTGGGTGAAGTGCGTGCTAAGCGAGTGTCCACCCAATAAAGTTTATTTACAGTCGCCCGCCTGCTCGAGCGCATATCTACCAGCAAATTAGTACAAGGGATATAGGGCTGCCACACTACTAGTATTAGTTTGCGACATATTTTCTCGAAGTGCTGGTCGTAAAAATTACTTGCTCGCTACTTTACACGATTAGAATAAATTAACACGTCTACAATGTACAAAAATAAACTGCCTTGACTTGGAGGTTGCTTGATTGAAGGAAAACGTCCGTTAATAGAATATACAGACTAATCAATAATATTAAATGTTACCAACATTTAGCCATTTTATCATGCTAGAATATTCTAACTAAACTAAATTCGAAAATTATTTATACTGCCTTAATTGGAAATCTTTACAATCTCAAACCCTATCCTTTTATTCCTCTGATAATTTCCATATAAATAATGTAAATTTATGTTGTGATGCATGTACAATTTTAAAGAATATAATCCTATCTATGTATGTATATATCTCAAACAATTTAACAAAGCTTTTACACTAATCGCTTCTATGACAACAATATGTAAAAAGTTATCTCAGCCAGCCACTATGCGAGATATACTGGGTATATCCCGCAATACTGACAATAAACTCCTTTGTCTTCTATCTCTCTCTTTCTTTTCGTATCTTTCAAATTCACTATAAGTAACCAATGCATTTCATTTCACTATATATTTCGTATATAGTTGCAGATCGATCACTTGTGGGGAAATGAATGCATTGGATTGGTAACTTTTTTGCGGTAACTTTAGTCTGTAACTGGTGATGACGAATTTATGTAAATTACATTTTTTAGCATTGTTCTCAAGTAAGTGACATTGTTATGTTTTTATTGAGAATAAAGTTTCTTTAAACCTAAACCTATATTACGAGGTATCCAATTGTTTTGGTTTTTATTCCTTTCTGTCAACTGAGCTGATATCGATTATTCTGCCGTCAGTATTCAAATGTAATTCTTTATGTGATTCCTATTTTCTATCATTTATAATCACTGTACGAATTATCAGCGCGTCGGAAACTTTTCCCGCGATTCGTTATTTGACTGCTGCTATAATGTTGTTGTCATAATACAATTATTATTTTTTTATACTTTCCTACTTATCAGAGCTAGCAACCCTGCGGTCACAACTGTTGCGCCCGTTGTAACTTTCCACTATGGTATTTTTACGTCAGCACAATGTCGCGCTATTGCCGACATAAACCCGCCATATACAAGTAAGTTTCATTGCCAGCTAACGGGAATTAAACGCACTAATTTTACGAGGTAACGTGACTTTTAAAACACTTTAAGGATTTCTAACTTACTCGTACACAAAATAGCATCAAACGCTATCGGAAACGGAAAGTCTCAGTTAAGCGGTTGAAATTTCACACAGCCTCTTATGCAAAAATGCGTGGATAGAAAAATACTCGGTAGGTTTTATAATCAGTGAGTTTGCTGTGTTGAAAATGAAATCGAGTAGAAAAGACTAATATGATAATGGTAGGTACCCTGCCCAGCGCACAAAATGTAGAGAAAGAGGGTAGTTCACGCTGCCCGCTCAAAAACACTGTCCCACAGTAATCTCCGTTTATCAATGCACGTGAAGAAGATATGCAACCTGAACCGCAACGTGTGATCACCGTGAGCGCATAGTATGCGTGGTTGCAGTTTATCCCTAAACGGCCCTTCCTCACAGCTCGATACATTTTGTCAACTCGGCGTTTTGAGTAGCTGTCCCACCATGTAACCGATAGCATTCGTTTGGTAGACAATACAACATTAGAGAATGCGCTTCTGGTCACACGTAGTCCTATTTTTTGTTGGACATAACGCTGCCTAAAACTATACTAGTGTTGATATTATGTATTTGAACATAAAATAAAAGCATTATAAATATCTAGTTAATAGAGCTAAGTGTGATTTTTCCAACGACATGTTTTTGTACAATACATATATATCAGTGATGTCACGTCTTACTGTTTTAAAAACAACGCCTTGTATTGACGTATGAAGCATGTAAAGCTCGTACCAGGTGGCGTTTCGTAGTGTCTGCCTACCCCATGTGAAGAAGGCGTGATTGTATGTGTGGATGATGACATCGTCAGGTATCTATATCCAAGGGGTTCATAAATGCTCGTGTATGTTATACATAGTGCGTTCAGCAACCACTTTGTTTTAATATAAATAGTGGGTTACAATAAAGTCTGTAATTAACCTATATCTAATAAAAACAACTTCATGGCTTAACGAGGCGATACAGAACATTATTATAATGGCTTAAAACAATTAATTATTGTCACGAAACAAGATATTTATCAGCAAGATTAATGTTTAGCTAATGTAATAGATCAATCAGTAGTACCTACCTAGCTACTACCTACAGTGATGCTGTGGTCACGATACTATTGTTGTCTAATGGAATTGAACCTGGGACAGGACGGTTGTTACGTTAGTGTCGATATTGTATCGGTAGTGTTATTATGTAATTGTTTAAGTACATTGCTACTCGCGTAATTATCATTGTGTTTTCAAATTATATTTCAGACAAAAAGTGCGTTATGTATACTTACTCTTAATTCATCTCTTTCCAGGCCCGTGTGTCGGAACTGCGTGGTATCACCGACCGGGTCGTCTCCGCCGCCGCTGCACGAGCAGGCGTCCTCGCCCCCGCCCCCGGCGCCGGCCTCACCCCCCACGTCCCCGCGACTGCTGCCATCGCTACCATCCCCACAGCCGTCACACAGCGGCTCATCAGCGCCCAGCCAATCGAACTCGCCACACCCTTACTCCTACCCGAACTTTAGAAGAAGCCAACCAATCCAGAATCAAAGTTACCCAGAATTCGGGTTACTGCACAGTCATAGTGTCTCCCAGCTCAACCAGCCGGGACAGAGTTACCAGTCACCGCAGTCGCCACAGTCAGCCATGTCTCTGTCGCCCCACCCGGTGCCCCAGGGCAAGTTCCGAGGATTGCTGGAACATGCTGAGCGGCTGATGAAACCAGGGGACCCTCACCGGCACTCGCAGAGTGATGATGACTCGGGATGCGCGTTGGAGGAGTACACGTGGGTGCCGCCTGGATTAAGGCCAGAACAGGTAAATAATTATGTTGTCATAAACCTTAATGATCTCAGTTTCCGTTCACATAAAGTTACTAGGGAGGAAAGCTTTATGGAGCCCCCTTTGAGATAAGTTTTGTCTTAATAGTGTACCTTATTTTTCCTGGTAGCGTCCGGGAACTAGAGGAACTTGAGAATGGTTTCTGCATCTTACATTAGCCAGGAATTGTTAAATATAAAAAATTAGACTATTTCATGGCACGGAACATGTTCCCCTGAAGCCTTACGGGACTGTCTACTTTACACAAACGCTTTCTTCAACATTTTATCTAAAACCAAACCCGCACCCGCCGCTTCCCATTTTACGAAAATCAAAACCGCACAAACGACGCGCACGCGTAGTATTTTGCATTCCCTTTATGCAGGAACCCGCAACTCAGACGGACAACTCTTAACGCCCGAGGGACGGACAAAAGTGGCCAGCGTTGTAACCACGCTCCACAATAGCCCCTTTGTCCCTGTGAGCTATTGTTTGTTTAGTTTTTTCTTTTTTGAGGCTTTTTGTGGCATTTGTCAATGAAACTGTATTTAGGGAAATGGCCAGTTTCAATGTTCCTATTTTAAAATGGTAAACCGCTGAGACTGCCATTTTTTTCTAATTCTTATCGTTATCCTTTCGGTTTCGCGGAATTTATTATTAAAACGGACATCAAATAATTAATTGATTTGCGTTTTATTACTTTGACATAAAAATAATTACTTTTATCACAGGAAACAAGCCATTCAGTAGTGCTTAGATGTCTATCATGTTATTTTATTATGACTAATTTTAAATGTTACGCTTACCGAAATATTTAATTTAAAAGATGACGAGGACATTTAATATACCGTGACTTTAATAATGTCCTCAACTGATGTAAATCTTCTCAGCTCATGAGCTGTCGGTCGGTCAGGTTATCTGTCATCATTTGAGTATCATTTCAGTACATCAGCACTTATTATGTCGTTACGCAGAAACGGTCATAATCCTTCAAATTGTTGCCATAAATCTTGAGACTTTATTAACCAAAAAAGAGATACTTCTTAATTTTACTTTATTATTAATCATTTCTTTCGTTTAACAGAAGTAGGTGCTAAGTAAAGTTAACCGCACATCATTGACACACTCGCTTTGTCAAATAGTTATACCCCGCGCGCCCTGCGGTCGACTGTACTTTGTCTAAGTCTTCATTCATTAGGGACATAATAATATATTTTTGTGCATCCACACCGAGTTACTTACTTACTTATTTTTTTTTTATTTTCATTTTAATTTCTATAACCGCATTGAGTTCTACAGTAACGCCAACAACGCTCGCTAACGTTGCTCCACTAAAGGTAACGTCGCCGTCGTGTGGATGTACTTTGTAAGCCAAACCAAAATACTTTGTGACTGTATCTAATTCCTAGCTATCGACACGAGTAAAGACTCCTTACCTACGTCTAAATCGCAGTACCACGACTATATCTACAGAATACCTTAAAAATACTGGCATGTCCCCGGGGGGGAGCGCCCGCAACCGCACTGTAATGACGCCGCACTTTGAATACAAGACATCTTCGGCATTTATAATTACAGTAAAAATAAAGCATTAGGTTGGAGGCAACGGAGCAAAAAATTAAAATGTCTCCTCGGGCCTTTGCCCCTTCGGTAATAAACCTTGGTTCGCGGTACAACGAAGAATGGAATGAATTTAATGTTTAGGGAATGTCTGTATTTGAGATGCAGTCTTCTTGAACCGGTTTCGTATTCTTCGGTATTCTTGAACCCTACAAATTTCCACTGAAATTATTATCTTGAGCCCAAAATTCGTTCGATATTATTTCAAATTATCTTTCGGCTCTCGTGGTTGGATAAGGTACTTGAGTATCGTCACTCATCAGGGCCTTTACCACGCATCCCAATAAAAAGTATCGTATTGTCTCGAACACTACGCTTTTCAAAGCATTACTTAACTAAAAACCATCTCACCATTATTAGCTTGTTAATAAATCCAAGTAACTACTTGAAAAACATTAAAGTTTATTGATAGGTAATAAACTCTCACTCCCGTGTTGCGTACACTGCTACGCTTAACATGCAATATAGCTTACAGAACAACAAGTACTCACCTCACGTCGTAGGTACCTTCATTACCTCCCGTTCCTCATCTCTCATTACCACCCTCTGACGTGTCTCGTTAAAATAATGTGGACCTCTAAAAATCACTAAAATGCGTTTATTTCTTTTTTGCTAAAACACAGTAACTAGTAGTTAACGCACACAAGCAAGTTAACTACTGCTCAACTTGTTTAAATGGTATGCTTTTGCTACTATTTGTATCTTTCACAATACCAATGTTTTGCTCCAACCCTAACTACATCCCTAAATCAATTACCGCGGCATCTCCGGTCATATTTCCCGCACTAATCTCATAAGGCCACTATCAGTGTCCGACACTGTCCAAGCTGGCTATATTTCTCCTTATAATATCTTAATGCGTCTTATTAGTGCAAGAAATATTATTATGACGATTTTTTCAAAGGAAAAACTAAAGCAGGCGGGAGAAAATGAGAAAAGCACAATCGTGATGAGAAAGACAACTAGAGCTATGTTCGTACTATTTGACTATTTGTCTTTTTGAATAATATTAATAGGTAAGGTACTGTTACTTCGTACTTACATATGCATGAATGTGTATGGCAATCACCAAACACATGACCAATAATTGTCATGTTAGTGTTTATCTTTTACATCCTTAGGTTGTCTCCAAACTAAAATAGCACATTATCCCACTTCTTACCAAATTAACCTTAACTTCCAGGTGCATCTGTACTTCTCAGCGCTTCCAGAAGACAAGGTTCCCTACGTGAACAGCGTGGGCGAGAGGTACCGCCTCAAGCAGCTGCTGCAACAGCTGCCACCCCAGGACAACGAGGTAACTACCACAGCACCTCCCAAATTTAAGGTAACTGATATATACTGAGGAATGCATGAGACGAGAGCATGTTGGACCTAGAACTTTCTTCTTTAATGTATTGGCTTCACACGGAATATCACTGCTGTGGTCTTCCAGAGCACGCTCGTTGTATGTGACGCTGGAGGGAGTGAGGTCACAATCAAGTCATGGCACAGAAATATGTAAAACATTTTCACACTTCTTCCCACTGCTTATGAAGTGACATAATGCTGTAGATAGCAGGATGACAGCCCAACTCATTCTGCCACGAAATTAATAGCTTTCGCCTTACGTCTGATAACAGCATAAGCATATAAATGATATCCAATTGGAAGATTGCACTATTGGTCAAGGAACGCATGAACCGCAACGAATTTTCATTCAGTTTAGCAATTAAATCTAAAACATAAATCACAATCAGCTTGCGGCCCAAATGGAATTTAAATTCTCGTGTACTTAATAGACCTACAAGCTTCAATCCTTTGCTGCAATGGCGTCATGTTTTGCCTTCTCATTCCAGGTCCGGTACTGCCACGCGCTGTCGGACGAAGAGCGCAAGGAGCTTCGGCTGTTCAGCGCGCAGAGGAAGAGGGAGGCGCTGGGCAGGGGGCAGGCTCGGCAGCTGCATGCGCCCGCGCCGTGCGACCGGGTATGTACCTCGAACAGTTAGGCCAGCACTATTGCCGCAAATAGAAAGTACTTTTCTTCTCAGATACAATCTAAATGGAGCACCACTGTGATATTATTACTTACTTCGACGCCATTCTTACGCAACTTGGACCCGCTTGGACAGTATTGATCATTTACTAATATTAAATACTTCTGTAAATCTGTCTCTATAAACGATTTGACATCTGAAAGGATTACGATGAATATGACCCGGGTTAGGATTCTTTTTATTCTTCGGGGATAAAAAACATCTATGGGACAATTTTCGACCTCCAAGCAGCCGAAATCGCGAGCAAAAGTTAGTACAAAGTATTTCTTACTACTATGGTTTAAAAAACGCAAAAGGTACTATGGGTAATCATGTCTGACCATAGCAGTACTCCAATGGTTTACAAATAAGTACTTATAATAATTTTAACAATTACTTACGTACTAAAAAAAATACTTGCAACGATAACTAAGAATATTTACAGAGTAACTTTGAACCTTGCTCATCGTGTGTTAAATTAGCAGACTCACAACGAAAGACTATTCGTAAGATGGGTAATGAATATGAATACCGAATATTCAGTTAACACCTCGTGGCACCCAGGATGCTCCTCATTCAATTACGTGAGTACGTGTTGATTAGCGACCTGCTTACCTCCCTGGGCACGTCGCCTGCGTTTATAACTTCATCCCCCTTCATCCTCCCAACCCGGGGGATAGCTGATCAGTGATGCGGTCCACGGGATGGAGGGGGATACTCTTAGTTAGTAAGAAGGTGCTGGTTGATTAGTTTTGGTTATGATATCATGTTAGGGATAATAAGCTATGATAAAGGCTGGGCAGGGTTCCTTTCTTGCAAACATCGATTTAAATGCTGAAATAATTATCTTTGCAGTTTCCGAGACAATTTTCTTTGTCTCACGCGATATTTACGTACTTATGGCAGTCGGGACCTGACAATTTTTGCAAGGATATAAATACATTGCAATTTTGCCACTTGAGGAAAATGAAACTTATTACCCTGCAAATCAGTACCATATAAACTTTGTCTGACACCGTAGAAGATATATGTATAACTACATAATATCAAGCATGCTTATTTATAAAAGCAGACTGGTATTTAAGCATTTCAGTATTGAATATTAAAACACCAAAAAAAGAAACTTTGCTCTCAAGCAAGTAAATCGAAAAAATCCTCGCAAATTTCTAACTTAAACCACGTTATTTCACTGTCTCCGGTAAGCGGTTCATTATCCCTCCGTGCGATTAACAGCAGCGCTATCGTAAGCCGACAATTTATTCAAACAGACAGTATTAACACTGCGCTCTTTTATACTCATCCCGCAAAGCTAAGGGTGAAACTGTGGCGCTCTTGAGAAAAATGTTGAGCTTTTTATGTCAGACTTTTTTAATTTTGTGAAAAGTATCTTTAATTTGCTTTAGGATCAAACTCAAAACCCACTGGTCGCTAACAATGGCCACCACAATTATTTCACCATCACCCATTCCGAAGATTTTGAGATGTAACTTATGCAAAAACAAAAACACACTCATCCACGTATTATAAGGACGTGAGGGTTCCCTACACCAATTTTATCAGCACTACTTCAGCTCGTCACAAATAATTGCTTCTGCATCATTTATTTCCTCTTGACTTACATACGCAAGACATCATTGTACAAACTGACAACAGGAAAAGGTCACTTATAGATTTACAACACAATATGACCGAGAGTATCTCTAACTTTTTATATCGACTTCATATAAATTAACACCACCCCGTTGCCCTCTGCAACCCCACACCGCAACATTTTAATCCTGTACCCCATAAATCATAGGTTCCCTAACTCCCCGTTACAATTGATACCAGCTCGTATTTTTTGCCGCGCCGGCCGCGCTGCCCACCCCAAGTTGTGTAGTCAGTTGTTTTGCAATATGTTGGGCTAACACAATGCTTTTGTTAGTCGCAACTGCTGCTTGATGGAGAAGAATGGGTAAAGGGTACCGAAATTAAAAAACTGTTTTTAAATTGGCAAATCCGATTCGGTTCAAGATCGTTTGTAGTTTTATTAAACCGATTGAGGTTATTTGAAAGTTATTTATTTCAAAGGTTTTGACTGGGAGCTGCAATAATTAGAGCCCAAAACTAATAGCAGATATTATGTAGTTACGTTCCTTTTAAAGTACGGAGGTAAACATTATGTTTCGTTTCTATTCAAACCATTTGAGTTCATAGGAAATGTGTACAGGACAGATTTGAAGTAAATCCCTTTACGTGTTGGTTCTTATTTCATCCTGCGAGTAGAGACGAAAACTGCTGAAAGCGTGTTCCCCTCAGGACTTACAGATTTAATTAAGTACTTTTCTTTAATTGCACGACATAATTACAGTTTCAAAAATGTAGAAAGTTATCTTCTAAAAATTTGTTAAAACTGACTGCAGTATTAATTTAGCCACCCCCTAAATAATTAAGAATTGCAATTAAACAGTGCAGTAACAATTACCGGTGCGCAATGTCCATGGTTCGACTCCCCGACGTCTCAGCTCCTTAATCGCTGAACTTTTAAATTGTTTCAACTGAATTTTTCCTTGTTTTAATTTTAAACCTCGTTAATTCTAATTGTGAAAGTCCGTCTCTTACTTTCAAGTTGGTAAAAGTCGTCGTTTATCTTCGCTTAGTTGCAATATTGTAATGATTACGGAGTGTACTTGTCAGCATTGTTATGATTTCGAATCTTATGAGTTTTTATTCAATTTCAGCAGAATATTAGAGGCACTTGAAAAGAACATAAAATCTTAATACTTTAGTGGCCAAAAAAAATTTATGAACCTAACGTACCGAAGTAGCCATGTAGGCAATAAAAAAAAATAGCCTTTCTTATAAGCTTTTTCATGAAAATCACACAACTGTTTAAACAAAAATCAAGTTTTCCATGCCTGAAATAAAGCTCAATGATTCAAGTCGGGCCTCAGTCGGCAGCTGAACCTGCAGGGGTTCAGCTGCCGACTGCTGAGCAGCTGAGACATGTCTAACTCATTTAAATGTCATGCCGGTCACCGGACGATAGTGATGTGAAACAGTCGATGTTATTTCTGTGTTAGATGAAAAACTTAGGAAAATATCAAAGAAAATGCAAACTTGATTTAATGTCAGTAATTATCGCCAAAATATCTCATACATTTCAGAATGTCAAAAATTCCAATCCCAATAAGATTTAACTTAGAACATACATTACAGAAACTCACGTCTTCTTCCCATGGGGTGGGCAGAAACTACAAAACAGGTGGCGTTTTGTAGTTTCTACGATTTTTTTCTTTTGTTTCGTTTACGTTCATACAACAGTCAGGGTAATTGCGTAACAGACTGCTTCGTTGGACTAGTGGTCCTAGTCTATAACCTCATTAAAAAAGTTGCATCTTTGAATCCAACTGTAAAACCTACATTTTAAAAAACTCCGACATATTTGCAATCCCGTCACTGCGATTCTCCGTCTCCCGACAGACGGCCAGGCGGGGTGGGCGCCGTGGGCAGAGCAAATAAAATCAAAAACCACAGCCGCCCTGAGACGTCACGACCCCAGTGGCTTTAAGAAAACATTCAGAGGGACGTCTGTTATTTTATTTTCATTCGTTTTCTTAACGAGGCCTTTTAAGAAAGGATTGCATTTAATTTTGTAAGTAATATAGAATGTTGTTTGGTTTGAAGGAGTTAATGTTTGGTTTTAAACGCCTCGTCTTTATACAAAGATATATTTTTCTATAAACTACTCGGTTTATATTTTTGAATAACACATCTAATCAATCGTTTATATTTTTACCATTTATAACTAATAAAAATGGTAAAACTTGTATTCCGACACCCCTGCTACGTAAACACTACATCACAGTATTTGTATTCTCATTGCCTGTACTAATATTATAAAGAGGAAAGATTTTATTGTTTGTTTGTATTGAATAGGCTCCGAATCTTCTAAACCGATTTTTAAAATGATTTTACTGTTGGAAAGCTACACTATCCCCGAGTGACATAGATACTATTTACTATATTTTCAAAAAAAATTGGGATCCTTACTAAAACTCCAATAATTGAGTTTCCTAGCTAGAGAGAAGCTAGTCTAAGATAAATCCCAAATATGGTTTAGGATGCAGTTTACCAAAGATTTATATTATCACACGCTTCGCCAATGATAGCAAATTGCTAAACGAAAAACCCAATTAAACTCTCACTAAAGCCCGAAAGAAAAAATAAAATAAATTAAACCTCAGCCACCAGTGAGGAGCACTTATAAAATATCAGCCATTCGTTTAAAACTTTGACATCCTCACTCAGACGCACCGGTGCATAAAATCAGTATAATTATGAAAACCATCGCAATAAGACCGCGTGCGCGACTCCGTGAAATCATCCCCCGCACCCCGCGGTATGCTACCCCTCACCCCCTCACCCCCGCACAATTAGCGGTTAATGTGCTGGAAACACTTTCCACAAACGAAAAGTAGTCTTTCATTTTCTTTGACAGTGCGTTTTCATTGGTAGACGGCACGAGAATCAAGAAGACTAACGTGAAGAGGCAAAGACAGTCTGACCCTATAGGACACATAGGTATCTTTAGCCTAGCATTACCACACCTTATTTGTGGTGTCACGTTCCTATGGGATGCGGTACCCATCATCAAATCACCCTGCAAATTAGGCCTACCATGTTCTTTTTTAAATCAAACCAAATAATTTATTTAACAGATCATACAATCCAATTTGTCAATTTTTTTTATGTGTATTACCTCAGAACTCCGTCGTTTATCAACCAATTTGGAAGAATATTTTTTTATTTGAAGAGAAATACTTCCTGATTGCACCCTTTTAAATTAAGTCAAGTTCTGATGAGTGGTTATTGAGTTAGATTCAATAATACGTATATTTCCTTCTCGATAATGTTGATAACTTCGCGTCACTGTTATTTACATAGCAGGTAGTGGTATTCAAATGTGTTGTGGGGTAGGTAGCGCATCTTAAAAATTAAAAACCAAAAACTTTTTTGTATAAAAAGTTCTTATGTATTTAATAAAACAACCAAATGGCATTTATTATTAAATATTTAAGAATATTTTCTTGGGAAATGCCGTAACTAGGTACCTCCGTATCGTACAGCAATGAAAACGCACTCCGTCTCGACTAAACTTTCGTTTAGTTCGTGACGCTACAGTGATGTTACTAACCGCGCAAGTGAAACCGCGGGACAACACGTGTCTTACAGACTTAATATCCATTACTTGTATTAGTTTGTTTAAACTTAATTAATTTCAGAAGAAACCCTTACTTTCAATTAACGATGAAAATACGAATCATAATCTAATGGTTGTAGATACCTATCATAGTTCGTGGTGCTTCTTAGGGAGGAAAAGGACATGAGTTCTACTCCCAGCGCTAAAACTTGATTGAAGGTAACAACAGCCACTTTTTCACAAATTATAAATTTAATTAAATAATCAGTAGAATGAAGCAGCCATTCGTGTTGTATACCACATTACTGTAGGCCTTAACTAGCGGTGGGTTCTGTAATATGTAACATAGGTACACGTGTTCAGCAAAATTTGGCAAACTCATAACTTAGAAGGCATAACTTAGAAGGCACTCCCTCTGTTTGCTTCAGCCGCTTCAGGTGAAATGAAACAACACACCCGGCATTACCACACATTGCGAGCGCGCTATCGTAAGCTAATAATGGGAAGTTGTACTTTGAAAACATTTTGGTCTTTCCTATTTCATAACGTCTTGAAGATTCTTCAGGTATCCTGGGATTCCTTAAAATGCGTATCTATTGCATTTTAATACAGATCTTGAAGCGCCCCCCCTTTTTTTTTTTTTTTTTTTTTTTTTTTTTAAGGCTGGGAAATCATCCAATGACTGCTCCCGCTCTGGGTGGAGCGGAAGGGAGTGTCAGACTCTTACTGACTAAAACCCATCCATGTTCCTTCCGTAGCCCTTTATGTTCCGGGGTAGCGGTAACCCTTTCGGACAATCCCGCTTACCCGGCAGGCTTGGCCCTGAGGGGCCCCTTCATATGCTGACATCTCTTTGAGGCGCGCGTGGAACATATACGCGCCGTACGGCACGGGTCTGGTGCTGATCGGACGGTGAGTCACCCATTACTCACCGCCCGCAGGCCCGCGCCTACGGTGGCCGGGAGTCGTCACGTGGCTCCCGACGCCCGGAGCGTCTCCCGCGGCGGCTGGGACGGGAGGACCTTTCTCTCTCCCATCCCGCCACCTCCTTCGCGAGCATAACTTTTTCGCAGAAGGAGGTGACTGCCTCCCACTCCCTCTCGCCCCGGACCATGGCTTGCACCAGGGCCGGGCGCGAGAGGTCGCCGCCGCCGATCGCCTCTACGAGGACACGGCGGTGCTCTGCCCATGCGGGGCAGGTTTGCACCGTGTGCTCTACCGTGTCCTCTGGGCGATCCTCGCAGTGGTGACACCCGGGCGTTTCCTCCCGCCTGATGATGTGCAGGAACCTCCCGAAACATCCATGTCCGGTGAGGACCTGCGTCAGGCGGAAGGTGAGGGCGCCGTGACGCCTCTCTAGCCACTCCTCAAAGAGGGGCCTTACCGCCACTATCGTGGCGTGCCCTGCGCTGGGTTGCGACAGTCGCTGATTCCAGGCCGCCATGAGATCGCGCCGGAGGTCCGTCCGCTCCGCCGCAATTTGCTGCGGAAACGGAGTTTCCCCCCGGCTTAGTACCTCCGCGCGCCACTCGAACAGGCGCGCGAGGACTATCGCCTCCAGATCCCACGGCGGCAGTCCGGCAAGGAGGCTTGCCGCCTCGCCCGAGATCGTGCGGTACCCCCGGATTAGCCGAATGGCTACCACCTTTTGGGGCGCGTTCAGGTAGTGGGCGGCTCGCCGCCGCAATGAACGCGCCCACACCGGGGCCCCGTAAAGGGCCATGGACCGCACGACTCCCGCGTAAAGCCTCCGGCAGGAGGCGTTTGGCCCCCTCAAATTGGGCAAGAGCCGCTTGAAGGCGGCCCCAGTCCGTTCCAGCTTGGGGGCCAAACGTCGGAAATGCTCCACGAAATTCCATCGGCTGTCGAGGACCAGACCTAGGTATTTCATCGTGGTCTCGACGCCGATGTGAACCCCTCCTACCGTAAGTTGGGATCCCGATGGTGGCCTATTCCGAGGCCCATGAAAGGACATGGCCTCGGATTTGTGCAATGCCACCTCGAGACCCAACTGCCGGATCCTCTCAACGACTATCGCAACCCCGCGTGTCATCGCGTCGGCCGCCGCCTGATGCGACCTTCCCTGCGCCAAGACCAGCGTGTCGTCAGCGTAACAAATTACGCTGACGCCGTCAGGGAGGTCGGAGCGCCCCCCCTGGATATTAAGAAACATTTTGTATCATATTCAAAGTTTTTTGTCGTACCGAAAACTTTGCAAATCTCATGGCAAACGATTGGGTATAATTCCAGCTAGGCAATATATAATTTTACACCGGCTTATATTCAGCGTTTAAGCTAACAAACGCCACACATTTTTTGTTAGTTTATGAATGACCGGCCATCCCCTGGCGACATACAAGCACTAAATCCATTGCAATATGTCACTCTAATACCCCTCTAACAAATCCACACCCAATAAACTCATTAACCCTTCCACAACACACAGTCGAGCAATAAAGCAAAGTAAAGTACCGACCTCCACAAGTCTAGACATCAACCTGCCATAATAAATCTCCTCTCTCAACCGCTATCTCGCCGTACACCTCATACATTACGCGCTACAAAGACACACGCCATGTGTGGTTACTAAATAGCCCATTAAGTGTCGGCGTACAATGCGGAATAATCGTAGCCGGAGATGTGAGAGCATAGGTTTAGGGTGTTAGGGTTAGGGTCTGGGATCTTAAGATATTTATAGCATTTCCGATAGGAAACGTTGAGGCTTTAGCTGCTGAAGATATGGACTGATATTAATATTGTTTTTTTTTTGTTTACATCTCCTTATCTTATGGAATAAAAGCAGTTTCCAACCACATACATAAACAGTTTCATGTCCTGCAAGCCTTCAAAAGAAAATGCGAAGCGCCGACTTCGCTAAACCTTTTCCTCAATAAAATTCGTACCTTTCATTTCTACAATATATCTCTAAAACTTCTTCAACAATTTTCCTGGCACACCTGCACCCATCGTTTGCAATTACATTCATAAACACAATCTTTCCCTGTTTCTCAACTTCTCACAAGATAAATCGCACAACTTCCAGCGCCCTCTGTTATGATACTCTTGATTTATCGGTGCAAGTAATGAGCACGTGTTGACAACAGATGGCGCAACTGAGTTGTTTATTAGACTCCTGCCGATTTATTGCAGAGGGGTTGGTAGAACAAGTAAATTCTTAATAAAACAAACATTATATCGTTTCTTTGAGTGCAAATGTGTGTACGATTGTATTTGAGAAGCATTTCCAGTAGTTATTGCAACGGCGATGGCTGTTATTGCAATCATTTTTAGCAATAATAATTATTATTTGTAGCGTGTAGGTAAATACTTTGCAAAATTGTAATCATTTCGTTCTATACCGCAAAAGGTAGATCAATCCCTTTTCTAATTTAGGTGCTATTAGGTATTTCGTAAAACTTATTCGTAAACAAATAATAAACAGAAGTGCTTAATTTTGCCATCCGTTACAAATATATTACAGGAGGTACCTACTCCTTTACCTATCGCCTTTGTTCATAATACATATATAGCCATACCAGTGGCTATGTTCATAATTTAGGCCTTCGGCAGCAAGTCAAATCGGATTAGAAGGTATTTATAGTTATGTGAACAACGATTTAACTATAGTTCTTACATGAGATAAAATAATTATTGATACCTACCTAAACAATTAAACTTACCTACGACAAAACTTGTATTAAGAATAGTGTAGTAGAAAGTTTTGTTTTCTCCCTAGCTAGTTAATATTTTATTACCTATGCATATTTTCACTTTTACCATAAATAGGCACTTAGTCGTTAAAACCAACCGCACTCAATAATTTATTGTTATCTCAGTATAAACTTAGATGAATATTTTCAAATATTTTGTCATTTGTTGTTGTGAAACGGTAGAGAAAGGTCCTTAGTAGTATTTTTTTAAATAATATATTATGAGTCACAAAAGTATTATGATAACAGAAATTGTCCAGGTAAGTGGTCATTATTATACAAATTTTTCGAATTCGAATATATACACTTTTGAAAACAGCGCCATCTATGCACTTTGCAAAGACTTACAGATAACTAAAGTCCAGCTTACTCAGTTCGTCTACTCGCCGCTAGGTGGTTTATTTTTGATATAATATCAAACATTTCCACTAGATGGCGCAGATCAATAATACAGCAAATCTAAAGTAGATGTCGCTCCAATCTACTTTCTCAAAACTTTATAAACCAAAGAAAGTTATGCATCCATTATTATTTTACATTCATAATAAAACAGTCTTAAAACGTTTCCGCGAAGGTGTGAAAATGATTTTTGTTCTTCTTATATTTTTTTAACCCGTGGCGTGGGAACGTTGGGCAGGTAGTGTGTATCACAGATTATAAAGCGTCGTAAAACCGATGGCACAGCGTTATTGTTGTTTATTGTGTTTAAAAGTTTGTTGCATCACGTTCGTCTGCCGGCCGGGCTTGTCCTACGTGGCATTTTGAATCGTCTCACCATTTTTCGATTAGATAACTCGAAGTTGTGCGAAGACAAAGGAGTCGCACAAAAGTTTATTGTTTCAACTTAGGAAACTAGAACTAGTGGCTGCCTTTTATGTAGACTTGCGTAATACGCGAGTTGGAACTTTGTTTCTTTCAGCAATAAAGTGCAATATCGATGAAATTGAATTTTTGTTATACTTACAACAAGAAATAGAATGCAAAACTAATGTCTTGGTTGATAATCTACTTAATAATCACTTGACATTTAGCTTGCCTACTTAACCACGACTCGCCCGTGGGAACATACAAAAGTTCATAACTTTCAACAACAAAGAATAGACACAAAAGTCTACACTAGTCGACCTCGATACCCAAAACTGTAGCACAAAACTTTATGATTACCTAACCCAGTTAGAAAATACAACACACACTATCGTGTACCAAAACATCACTTACCTATATCTAAAAATATTCATTCAATTAAACATAAATCTAGTTTCGACACTATTCTCGACCCTATCCCGTTTTTTAAGACGTAAAGGTTTTAAACAATGGGTGTTAAACGTAGTCGTAAAACAGTTGAATGAGCAGGTTGGATATCTGTGGATCATGTGGATGTAAGAGAAGTCCTTCGTGGCTGTGCGGACGTTTAGTGAGGATAGGTCGTTACAGACATATGGCGTCTCTTCATCATTGGTCCTGACAATAAGGAGCAGTAGACGGGTACCTTACAAGTGCAGAACTTTCTGAAATGAGCGTTATGAAAATATGAAAACTAGGTATCCATTCTATGATTAGTAGGTACATTTGATGTCTGCGCCTATCTGCCAATTTTACTGACGCAATATGCTCTATAGAACTTCATTAAATAATTTCTCTATTCCTGCATACACAAGTTTCGTAGTGTTTCTCTGGTAGAAATAGAAAACTCTGGACGCTCAAAATTCTAACACCTGCTTAAGTGCCTACCTAGCTATAAGCGCTAAACACGAATCGGAAACATAACTTTACATAGCTTGTTAACATACAAGTCAATCATTCAATCAATGAACACGTCCCAAACATTGGCCCAACATGAATGACAATAGTCCATTGAAAAGGCCAACATTTGCACAAACGACCAACATTATGAATGAACTTAGCGCGGCTATATTTAGCATCGTTCTCGGTGCATTCGAGGCTATAAAATCAGGAATCCGCTGACCATTCATACGATGCTGTTAACGTAGAGTTGAGCTAAAATAGTATTTAACTGTACTTTGTTACCACTACTTACCATACAGTTGTAATGGAAAATGTACCTTAATATAATGGGATAGCTTTTATGATGCCACCACCGCATCATAAAAGTTTGAACGTATTCTTAGGTCGGGTTAGTTCAGTCTTGGTCCAACTCCACTTAGATATAGTTAGAAATCCAAGATCCATTGAAGAAGATTGTCAGAAGGTGATTCATTCACCAGCTCAAACTGATGTTCCTTCCTTACTAGGCAGGAACAATGTGCTAGAATCCTTAAAACAACCACTGGTCGCCTCTTTGCAAGAGTCTATTTTATTTATTGGATCTCCATCCAATGACAGGCTATAGCATTACATTCATGCTCACGCCAGGGACAAACAGGCACGTGTATGCTTCCGACTATAGGAGGCCACATCATACGATTTTAATCTTGAGGTATCTTATAATCTCTAGGTAGGTACTATAAGTTTGAGAAGGACGAAAACATTAATATAAATCACAATTCATCAAACAAAACCCATATTCTTATGAAGACAGTAGTGTTGCATTGTTATTAAGATATTTTCCCAATCTTTCTTCTCCAAATCTCCACTATGTTCGATCGCGATATAATAATAATAATCTTTATTTAATACACACAAGATTCATGAAACACAAGAAAGATGTACAAAAATTGCATAGGATATCTACATAAATCTATACAAAAACATGTAACCCTGTCTCCTAAACTAGGTAGTCCTGTATCTTAGGAGACAGTGTTAGGCCATATAGGGCGGTTAATCATGTAGGTATTTCTGCAGCCAGGGATTTTTGGAGCGTGATTGAATCATACATGTGCATGTAAAAGTGCAAGAGTTTGGTTGTGTGGGTGAGTGAGCATAAGAGAGAGTGTGTAAGTGTATGTGTGGTGGGTTTGGGAGTATGTGAGTACCACTGAGGGTCAGACAGAAAAAGAGTGTGAATATGCAAGTTCTTGGATTATTCTATGTATGTGAGTAAAGACTCCGTAAATAAGTAGTCTTTAAGTAGTAGCCATTCAGTCAATTTGATTTTTAGGTTATGAGAGTTTAGGTCTATTATATTTATTTGTTTATTGATTTTTCTATACAGATAGGAACCAAGAATGTAGAATTGGTGACGAGCGAAAGAGGTTCTGTGCTGGGCACTGGGTAGGATTAGAGTGCGTTTGTTCCGGTCCAGAGGTGGAAGATGCTTATGTATCCTTAGTATCGCCTTGAAGACAAAAAGCTGCCGCACTGTTAGCACTTTACAATCGGCGTAAAGATCAGTTGTTGGATACATAAAAGGTTTTTTTGTCATAACTTTCAGTATAGCTCTTTGTGCTCTTTCTATTCTAAGGACAAAGCTTTTAGCTGCTCCACCCCATGCTGTTATACAGTACCCAAGTATAGACTGGCAGAGGGAGAAGTATATCATTTTTAGCGTGCTCATATCGGCAGAATATCTAAGGGACTTGAAGATATGGATTAGACGCATAGCTCTTGTGGTAAGGGTATCTATTTGCTTGTCCCACCTTAGTCCAGAATCGATCTGGATACCCAAATACTTTACAGCGTCTGAACGGCCTATTTTGGGACAGTTACAAGAGACTGTAGGGTCGGGACAGGAGTGAGCTACAAGGGAGAAATTTGGTCCAGGAGTATTAGCACGTCGTAGGACAAACGGGATGTAAGTGGTTTTATTTAAGTTTAACGTTAGCAAGTTAGAGTTTAGCCAGAACATTATTTCAGACATTGCGGCTTCCGCATTTAACTTTACCATATCCCAAGTTGAACCACGTACTATGATTGCAGTATCGTCAGCGTAGGCGTAAATACTGCAGTTAGGGAGGTTCATCTTGCACAGATCATTAACATAAATTTGGAAAAGCGTTGGGCCCAATATACTTCCCTGGGGAACGCCGTAGGATATAGTTTGCTCATCACTCAGGTAATTACCTATCTTGACGCACTGTTTGCGATTTGTAAGGTAGCTCCGAAAGATATCCAAAGTAATGCCCCGCACACCAATGACTTCCAATTTTGAGATGAGGTTGGGGACAGAAACTGTATCAAAAGCCTTAGATAGGTCTAGAAATATTCCGAGGCATTTTGTTTTACTGTCCAAGTTTGCAGCAACTGTTTTCGTGAGTTCCAGTACGGCATCTTCCGTTGACAGCCCTGGCCTAAAGCCGTACTGGTTGTCAGCGATAATATGGTATTTGTCAAGGAAGCTCCTTAGATGGTTGTTTAATATCCTTTCCAGAACCTTAGAGAGAGTCGGCAATACCGAAATAGGCCTGTAATTAGTGACGCAATTTCTGTCCCCACCCTTGTATATCGGGTGGATAATAGCCTTTTTAAAAGCATCGGGGAATACGCCTGTTTTAAGGCACTGGTTACACAGGAAAGTTATATGTGGGACCAAGACCTGTCGAGAAGATTTTAAAAGCCGAGGAGACAGACCATCCATGCCCACAGAACTCTTATCGCGTAGGTGGAGAATGAGAGATTCAACTTCGGATTCACTAACATTGAGAAAACCAAGGGAATTAACCTGTGAGGGTTGGGGACTATTACAGTATGGGAGAGGATAGGGTGTAGTTGGCGTGTTAGGAGAATGATGCTGTAATGTGATTTTATCTGCAAGGTCGCTTCCTATGGAGCTAAAGAAGCGGCACACCTCGTTTATTGAAGACATGTGATCACCTTTCAATTCCAACAGCTCGGAGGGACTAGTCTGCGGTTTATGTCTGTTTGTTATAGTGTTAATGGTTTGCCATAGTTTACGAGGGCAGTTTTTGGCTTCGTTTAGCTCGTTTGTTTCGTAGGCTGTTTTTAGTTTCCTAAGTAGGTCGTTGCAGAAGTTGCGGTATCGAGTGTAGGAGGTTTTAAGGATTAAGTTATTTGGGGCGTTGTTGGATGTAATATGCATTCTATCGCGATTTTGTATGCATTTTAACATTCCTGGAGTGACCCATGGTTTAATAATATGTCTTTTCCTAGGGACGTTCACTTGAGTTGAATGTTTAGAAACGACCGAAGTAACAGTATCAATGAATATGGTAGTAGATGTGTTAACGTCGTCGGTGTTATACATTCCGGCAAAATCGGCATTTTCAAGATCAGCAGTTATAGCAGCATAATTTAAGCGAGTGACTTTTTGGGATGGTTTACTCGGTGGATGATAGTTGTCAATATTCAAAAGGGTAGGTTTATGGTCTGTGATATGCGATTCGAGGATGAGAGAGGTAGACGGAAGGCTTGACTTTAGGAAGATGTGGTCTAAACATCGTTCTAAACGAGTTGGTAAGAGATGAGTGGGCAGTAGTCCATGAGAGGCGTTAAGTGAAAGGTAGTCGAACGTAGGATCATTTCTGTTGGTTGGACTCAGGTCCAGATTCATATCGCCCATAAGAGCGATGCTGGTATAGCGAGACAGACTACTATATAGACTGTCCAAACTGGATAGAAAGGAGTTAAAGTTAGTCTTGGAGTTAAGTGATGGTGATCGATATACTGCAACTACCGCCAATTGGCCATCACCAATTTTACATACCAGGCAATTTCCTCCTTCGAATTTAGGTTCGTGCACAGTACTCTGCAAATCTATTCTGGTGTATATTATAATGCCGTCGTTTTGATTGCAGTTAGACATGGTAGAGTGAGCCTGAAACCCGTCCAGAACCGGTAAACAGGTAACCTTACTGAGCCAACATTCGGTGAGAATCAAAACGTCATAAGTGATTTTTGTTTGTTTTATTAGAAGCTGAAGTTGGTCAAAGTTTTTACTGACACTGCGAATATTGACATGCAGTAGATTAAAACTACCAACAGTTGATGGGGTAACATATCGGGGACAGTCTTCAGGTAAGCAGTTGAAGGAGTTACCAGTGCACGTGGTTGCATCAATTTGTTGTATGATGTCATTTATGTTCGCCATTTATAGTTACTTTTAATTATGTAAAAACAGGAAGACTGGCGATTTAAGAAAAAGGCTTGTGGATGGGAAGAAATAAACGGAGTTGGAGCCTTTAGGGTACATAGGACTATTAGTAGGATGCAACAAGGTAGTGGAGTAACAGTGTATGTAGAGAGAAGTGTGTGTTTGTTGTAAAGTGGTGTGGTGTGGGTGTGTACAATATGTAAGCTAGAGTTAAAATGTAATGATAAGGTGATTGGGTAATAATGTGCGTAATATAGTCAAATAGATTCAAGATCTTGAAGAGACTGATCTGAACTAATGAGAATATGCTTGTCCCCTTCGAGTTTTCTCAGGAATATGTTGCCATTTGAAACCCAACAAAATTTGTAGGCGTGGCTTACTGCAAATTCGCGGGCACGATGGTAAAGTTTTCTTGCAGTTAAAGACAGCTGCTCGGCGATATAGATTGGTTGCGGCTTGCCAGGCATTCCAATGTGAGAGGTGTTAAGTTTCTGTTCTTTAGTCCTGCTCTTATTGAAAGATCGCATAGCCGTTACGACGGTTCGCTGGGTACTAACAGCTACAAATTCGGCAATTATTGGGCGCGGGGAGTTAGTATTAGTAGCTTTTCCGGGTAGGCGGTACACGTCTCGTATATTGGAGTTGCTGATGGGTGTACCCAAGGCCTCGCAAATTTTAGTCACAGTGCTTGAAAGACTGGCACTGGTTTCAAGGTCAGTGGTAGGCACATTGCGGATTTCGACTCCAGATGAGCGTGATTTGAGCTGCTGATCGATAATTTTTTTTTCTAGATGATCTATGTGCTTTTGCTGAGCATCTCGTGTCCTTTTCAGGTCTACAATCTCCTGTTTCATGTCTTCAAACTTCTTGTTGAGGAAATTCATGGATTGAATAATCTCATCATTTGATTTTTGGATTGCGGCGTTTGTTGCCTGGATGGCCAAGTTCTGGGCCTTTATTTCGGCAACGTCGGAAATAAGTTTTGTCATTAGGGCAGTCTGTTCCGCCAGTGACTCAGAGATACAGAGGTCCTGGCTAGAACCGCCTTGCGGAGAGTTTGCATTTCGCGGGCGTTTGCTACGGGAGGTGTTTACAAATCCACTCATCGATACAGCGGAGTTAATATCCGGCTCTGATTGCGTTTGAGTGTGACTCAGACTTACTTTCGGAGTTTTGGGCGGAGTGCGCGCAATACTCGCCATTATGGCCGAGACTATGGTACGGTCCGGCAGTCGATATTAGGTTAAATGATATTAGGGATATTCGTCGGCTAGACAGCTTTTAGTATCAGCTTTCACATCCAACCAATTCTGTATTACATAGAATCATTAATAATGTGACAGTAATAAAATGCTTGTATCACAAAAAACAATGATTGTTAATAAAATTTCAATAAAGGCCAACACAACGGTTAACAAAAAAACCTCAGATGGCGCTTGACGTTTTTGTGAAAAAACACCTTATTCAAATTGTGAGGGAGGCTTTTTTCCCTCTCTACACCACCTGCCACCTAGCGGCTGACGGTCACAACACGTAAGGAGGCTTTATGTAATAAATACGCTTTGGTGGAAGAGGTTTCAGGGGACGTAAATAAACTAGGTAAACACTTAGGATCTAATCTAGCAACCCGCGGGAACAAAGTTTAGGGGAACAATCAATACAGCAGTGAATATTATGCAAAGTACCTTTAAGGAACAGCCCAACTAACAGGTAACTGTTTCTGAAGCCTCTCATGTAAGTGACGATTGTCTAAATGGGAATAACACTCTTTAATCCAATAGCTATAAGCCAACTATTGTACTTGAGCTAGTTAATTTGCCCCGCAGCATTGATAGCCCATGTTACTAAATAACAAAAACAATCCATCAAAAACTTCAAAGGATTACAAAAAAAATGCGCCATCTTAGCCAAAAAGAATCGTAATTGCGTACTAAAAATAACAATTTTATCTTAATGTCTGCAGGGTTTTTACCAAAGTTCTGAACTTTAAGATCAAAGCTCAGCAGCCCGGTGGGATGAATTAACTATCGTTATAATAATATGTAAGTAGATCAACAGAGCAGGTTTTTGCGAATACCATCGATCGGCAATCATGGCGGTTTTTATAAAGTAACGCGAATCAAAAAGGTTCAATATGAAGTAATAAAACCTAAGCAACTAAAAAATCCTTGATAGGAAGAGAAGTTTTTTTATGGATTTTAAAAAACTTAACCATCTATTTCTTCTTTTTCAAGAACAACGTTTGTGGCTCAGCAATGCCCTCGAGTACCTATCAATCTCCAGTTCCTAATATCCTTTTAGAGGTATACCACGATTGGTCATAGGATTAACGCAAACATAGCTATACAGACAACTTTTCAGAGAAAAAATAGCTTTCCCACATACTCAAGACCTGTGAAGTTCAACCTACAAACATAACAAGCGTAAACATGGACTTGGTAACAAGCCGCCATGATTAGTGTCAAATCTAATAAACTGAATGAGAAGCACAATACAACAATCGTAGCGATCGCAATCCGCGCAAATGATGGACGATCGCGACAGATGTGCTGCGCAGACGCATAATAGCTATTAGAGCTGGCAAGATCTGATCGAGATGAGCTTACTTGGTTCCACAGTTACAAAACTGCTTGTTTGTAAATATTATGACGCATTTTCACGAACTCTCAAGTAGAACTTTGGAACTGTTATGCGGCGGCAAAATTTTGCGTAACTTTGCGACTTTTTATACTACTATTTTGCATATACAAACTACCCCCACGTTGCAAAAACTATGTATGTTCTAATTTGCAGTTAGTTGTATTTATGTGGCGCAGAGTTACATACCTCACTTGCGCGATGCGAGCAGCCCTACAACTTCAAACGCCTCCCGTAACATCCTCTATTTAACCTCAAACTTATAGTTTTTGCCGCACTTTTTCCGCTCCTAACATTATGCTTATGTAACTATTTTTTCTATTACTTATCTGTGTTTGATGACTAAAAAAAACTTTTTTCTTCTCCCGACATATGGCGCGCGGCGCGTGCGCTAGCACATTGCGTCCGTTTTTTTCGCATCCGATTCGAAATTCAAAATTCAAATATGGCGCATGTGTGCAGACGAATATTGTTGTGGGTTTTTGTTTATTTTTTTTCGTATTATTTCTTGTCGATAGACTCCCGTCTGGCCTTTGGAAAAAATTAAAAAGTAATAAACAAATAAAGTGGTATTATGCGCGTGCGCACCAGGTGGACAGGCGACCTGGATAGGGATAGGATCATATAAGGGGATATGTAATTACTGTATTGCAATGATATAATTTTTTTCTGAACTTTATGATACGAAACTTCAAACTAGTTTGTTTATTCCTGGTATGTTCCGTATATGCTATAATTATTGCGCTGCAACAGTAGGTACCAGTGCATTCAAAGACACATTTTTGGAGATAATTTAAAATTATTTTAGTTGGTTGGCTCAAACCACAAACAAATTTTAATTTTGCAAAATGAGCACTCCTCTATCTAACTAACTCTTCAATCAGAGCTATCAGACCCATTAGCCCTTCCTCTAGACATCATCCTCACATCCACAGGGTGTCCTCTTCTAGTACGCACACACTTTTTGCCGCAACTTTTTCCTTACCGCCTGTTGCTTTTTTCAAGCCATTACGACGGCTGTTTAAGCATACTTTATGGCGAGCACAGTCGGGGGTGACTATTTAAAAGACTTTTTTAAACCATGTATCGACATCTTTGGGGGAGGTTTTAAATTAATGCGTGTGCAGGATTAGCACTTCTTAATTTGCTTTCTTGTTTTTAATTATAACCCGTTAACGTGTTGAAAAGGAGTTTTTGTTTATTGGTTTTATTTATTTATACGTCGGTACTTTTTTTGTGTGTGGCCCTCTCCATAACATTAACCCTTTACTAATAAACGTATTATATCAGGTGAAAACACACCGATTTAGGGAAATATGAGTTTTGAAAGAAGAAGACAAAGCGTTGTGTTAGGTACTATACAGACGCTATAAACGTTTATTAGTAAGGGGGTTAGTGTTTACGAAGTTTAACCTTAAAGAAAACAACAAATTCTGGAGAAAATTCTCTAGAAATACATTCAAATGTGAAAATTTCTACTCACTAAAGACAGCCACTTCACCACTACAATGTAGCATGTTCAGTAATTATCTAAGTAATAAATTTTCTAATAATTCGATGGGAAAGTGTGTCCGTCTCCGTTCTACAATTACGTGCTATAGTTTATGGTGCGATAAATCTGCGAACTCTTAAATGTGTTATAAATGGAACGTAAACAGCACTATTCTGGTAACGAAGCTATGGGACATCGATAAAAGTTATGTCCAACATTTTATTACGCCTCGTCTCGTCCCTATTTCCGAGCTAGGAAAATAGTTTTACGATTTATGTTTTTGTGCTCATTGCACGCTACGGGAGAAAAAATTAGATATTATATTGAAAACCTTTTGTCACCAACTTCAATAATGTACTGGCTTATGGTCATCAACTAATACATTCATGCTAACCTTAGGATATCAGAATAGGCTCTACTAGGACTAGAATACGACAAACAACAAAACAGGGACATAGCAGTGGTAGATGTAGGTAATTTATATCTTAAAAACATATCTGGACTAGTATCATTAACCAACGCAACGGGGAAGCAGGGGAATACGAATTGTGTGGAATGAATGCCAACGATTTTATAGGTAGGGGTTGTCCTGCCTCGACAGACGAATTGACGATTCCACCAGACAGAAGGACTGTATCTACGGCACATAATCCTTCGGACACAGTTTTTAAAATAAATAATTAATTAAACAAATGAATCACAATCAGTCCTTTACGTCAGTCAGTATCGTCAGTATGGTGCGCAGACGCAGCGGGGCCCGCGCATGCGCCATACGAGTCGCCCACTGACGAACAACGACCTCGCGCTTATGGGGATATGTCTGAACGTGTCATGCCGTCAGTACTATTTCTTCATGTGGAAATCATCATGGTCCTCCGTCTGAGGGTTATGGCAGAATTCTACCGACTGCCAGCACACTGCGACCACGAAATACGTACGTAAAGGTACCACTCCATTGAACACACCGGTGTCCGGTGTCTTTGGTAAGCTTCTCGCACGTCGCCGAAGAAACGCCTGTTACCTCAACACCGTGGCGGGTCACGGCAGCACAAGGCGACATGACTGCTAGTGCCATCAGGGTTGGCTCAGATATCAGATCCGTAGTGGCTTCCCGTATTCCTCGTTTTGGAGGATTTCCATGTCTAGTTGTGAACTCGGAGACGGAAAAGCATTGTAAAAGGCCCCAACGCAAACGTCTGTTGCGGACATTAGGGGAAGACTAAGTGCCTTGAAATACGTATAAGGCAATGCGTATGTAGTACGTATGTATGTACGTATGAAGTAAGACAGGTAGCTGTCTAGTAGAAATCAAGCTTTTAACTTTAGTTTTGTCGCGATTACATGAGTAAAGAGAATTTTGATTGTTATGCGCCATGTATACCAGTGTATCAGTATCGGAAATTTGCAAAATGAAGTAAAACCCGACTTTTCCGATACAACAATGAGCGAGACAGTGACGTAATAACGACAGTATGAATGCGGGCGGCGGGTCACTGACCTTTATCTCGATATCTCATTGTTAGTGATGCTGTAACGTATGTGTTTTGGCAAGCGTCGCGCTTGGTTACAACTCTACTCGGCTGCCCCTCCCGAGCCCTTGTAAATTACGTCGGTAGGCGGTCTAGGTTAGTGAGGGGATGTTTCGATACTTTCATAACGTTGAATATGGGTAAAGTTTTAAATGTGAATAACTTTTATATCTCACTTTCCTATTCATTAGGTTTCACTTTCATGAAAAAGTAATCAGCTTTTCAGTTAACTACTGCAAATCTTGGTGCATCAATAATAATATACCTATTCCGACGCTACATAAATACTTACATTTTATCGATACCAATCCCACCACTAGAATGGTACTATAGTAAAGGCTGCAATGTCCTTGGCATGCCAACTGTGAGGGTCTGCTGGCCATCAATTTGGCCACAGACACCACGGTCACACCCACTCCCTGGAAAAACTTAGCCCTCGCTAGATTTATGTACGCACAACGTATTGTATTTATGTGCGCGCTATGAATTATTTTCACGGTTTTTGGCAACCATGAATTAAGTTATGAAATATTTTATGGGCACAAACAATGTTATATGTTTTATGGCACATGAGTCGTCATTGAGAGAGTTATAAAAACTTCACGAGTGACACACGGCTTCATACAAATTACTGACTGGCCAATGCATTTGCATTGCTTGTTGTTCTCAACAAAAAATGCCTACCCCGCTTTTAATATCACTTACCCACGCCAAGTTCAAAAGAAGACAATTTCTTATCTCAAAAGTTAACCAAAGTCTCGTCACATCGATTCATATCCTCGATGATAAACAGTTCCGCTCTATTTCCCCTCAATCAGTATGGTAATGAAAAGCAGGGCTTATTAATTCTTTAGTGAGTTCAGGCCACAATCCTGGATGCGGTCGTAATCATACGTTACAATGATTGTCTGACGTCATAGAGAGCGATATTGGGGATCGCCCGAATATATTATTGATCCAATCAGTGTTATGATTATAACATAGTGAGTAATACAACACAGCTACACAAGTACCTACCGTATGTATTATTGGCAATTTTTGTCAAAGTCCAAAATTCGTTTCATTGGTCGATAGAAAAGTGTAATCGGGATTTCCTGTTGGGTCATTACAGTTGAGATCTATATTTTCTTAGGGCTTTTCGGAAAACGCCATATAACGTGAATTTGCTTCAATACCAAAACGATGTCACAGACAGGTCTAAACTAGTACCCATACCAATGAGACCCTGCACCGTCTACAAAGCTAGCAATTAAAACCAATTAAATCATCTCAAGTATTCGTCACGGTCCACATCAACGTCGCATCAAGAGCTTGAGCGCACTAAAATTAAATCGCACTTAATCTAAGTTTAGCGCTCTTCTAAATAAGGAATTTGCGTATATTTGCGCCATGTGGTAGCCCCGTATATTTAGCGATCGTCTAGACAATTCAGTCGCAATAAATATATAATGAATGCGTCGGCCATTAAACGGGCGACAGACACATTTTCCGGCTGGTGAAAAAAGTGGCTGACGGGAAAATAAAATGTTAGTGCTAGTCTGTAACAGGTGCTATGTTGTGTTGATGGTGGTACAATTATTTCGAATAATTTATAAAAAAAACTAGACTTAATTCTGGGTCGGCCATGGTTATCTTATCAGCTACTGACGTAGGAAGCCTAACATTCAGTTAACTCATGTATCATTTGCATTAATTAACTTTTTTTGTGACAACTCCTGCGTGGACTGCAATGAAAGCTGTTGATTTTATTGTGGTTTACACAGTCCTGATCATAGAGATCATGCACCAATTTATTGATTGGGCAGACAGAGCATTTAGTTGAGAGGTATCAATTTCAGGCACGTGACAAAAAGTATTAGAATAAAACTGACTAGCTATTAGCTAATTAGAATTGTCGTATCCAGTTAATATCTACGCTTCACTAATGAGTGTTTCGACACTAGAGTTAATTGTTGCCATGCGCTCGCGGTCTTTTTGTCTCGTAGAGGAAGTAATGAACACTGCGCATGCGTCACACGCGTGACGTTCAAAATGCACAGAGCAGTGTCGCCATATCAGTAATTTTATAAAGAAAATTTCAAAAATATGCGGCGACATAATCAAGCGGGCAACAAAAAAAAAGGCGCCCCACATTTTTACACAAATTAAATTACAATTAGCCATTAAAAAAAATGCCTTTACACATAAAAACTGAATTAAATTTATCGTAAAAATCAACAACAAAATGCACAGTGTTTCGCCTCGGTACATTTAAAGGAAAAAATTATTCACTTGCAAACGGCGACATTTTCATTACCCTTTTATTTTACGAGCGAGGTTCCTCGATAGTGATCAGTTCACACAATTAAAGTTAAAATGATTGCTATTTAAACACCAGGCTTTCAATAACACGACAGGGAAATGTCGCTTCCATATCTTCATTATTATATCTTTGCCGTTGACTTTAATTATCTTTTCTTGATTGAAATGAAATGTCAGTGCTTAGCGTTTGATTATTTCGCGTTTGATGGGCGTCTAGGGCGAAGTTGTGAGTGCCTCTTGAACTTATGATTACGAGAATGTCACGCGATTTTACATGCATAGACACTTTTGCGATAATTATGGGCTTAATGTAGTTAGAATTAAGTAACAAATATACATACATACATTGTACCCTATTCAAACGAAGCAAATTCCTTTTCCAACCTTCTACTGGTTTAGTTAATTCAAACTTCATCGTATATCCTGTAGCTGTCTGCTAGTAAAGCCATTAGATGATCAAATGAAGACACAGTGGAACTTACAAACAATGTCCTGTAACCAGTCAATATTTACAAACCACTGTAAATTCAACGAATCACAGGAATTCACGTGAAGAAACGCGCCATGAAAGTAAACTTGATCATTCACTCGTCGATCATATGGACGATGTTTCTCGTCTAAGATTTCGCGAAATTGTTTCTATTTCAGTCTGTCTGTGACTGTTTTGATAGCATTTAACTGAAGGTAGCTTTTAGCCGCGATGCAAATAAACGCCGCAAGCGCACCGGCCCCCTACAGACCGACGGCGCATAGAGTTAAGAGCTGAAAATAGGGGGGCAACATTATTTAAATATGTTTAAGATAGTTTTGTAATCATTTAGTTGTACAGCATAGAAAGAGCATACTTTCAAAATTAATAGTTTTGATGAAAGGAAATTTTCTTGTGATTTGAATAGTTGTTTGAAACTCTGTGAAAGCTACTAAAACGTTGGGAAGGTTATGTTATTACAGAGTTAAATTATAACAGAATTATAATTATACAGAAGTAAATATATTTTCCTTCTAACATTTGACAACTGAATCCAACCACAAACATTTAACGACCCATCAACACCCAATTATTAGAAAAAAAATGTTGAATATTCGTGAGTGTTATGTCTATGACATCGCAGCGCTACTCGTGCGCAGATCAAAGCGGCCACGCGACGGGATGCGCAGACGACGTCTCGACGCATCCCGCCTCCACCACCCGCGCCGCTCCCTCACCCCCTCTGACGCCGTGGCGCCTGCAGAGGATATTTGCATGCACCGCGCAACTATTGAATATCATTAACATTGCCAATGATTGACTTCGTAATGTGGGAGTATCGATGAGTAATTGATGGGTTAATGTTGGATGCAAATTCATTTTTAATGAGAGTGTCTGTAATCTGTGTTGATATTTGTAAACGTATTGAGGTACAAGCTTGCATATTTGAGTATGGAATCGAAGGAAAGGAGAATGTTAATGTAGGGCTATAAATATCTTGTTGTCTCCTTCTTATGTCCGGTGTAATTAAACTTGTCTGGTGCATGACTGTCAGTATCCGTCTTTCGCTTTGACATTTTTTACTTTTCCATGCTTTCAATAAACTCCGAAGACCAGCAGATACAATGAACAGACTTAAAACGACTTTTGCGTCGCGTCTTTGATTGCCGACCGCCTAATAATACGTCGGTATTTGACACTAATTATAGAAGCATATTGTATTTATCTACATCTCCTTCTCGTCGATATACGGATAGGCGGTGCGCGATTCTGAAGAACATGAAATCGAACACTTTGTTGGTGAACATAGGTTGGTATATGCTTTTTCACTGAAGAAGTTATCGGCCGTGAAAAAGCATATACCAAACTATGTTGCAAATGATTAGCAGTTTCATGAAATTGTTGAGCCCGGCTAGCAACAAAAGACAAAAAAGCTGGATCATAGCAAATTAGATCAAATTTACGGCTTGCTGCTGCGGCAAAAACGAGTCGTAGTATGAAACAACACAGCCTTCCAAGTAATTTTTCGCCATAACTTGCGATAATCCTCCGCTTGTTATTCTAATATGTGACCGAACAAGATTGTAGCAAGTTTTTATGGAACATATTTTGATGTGTTTCACCAGTTTTCCTTCATTTTCTGTTCTTTGACCTTTGCGCCCAGGGGGGCGCAGAGTCAAGGTCGTCTTTAATCAAAGGAATTGTTATTGGGTTTTCTTGCACGGTTCCTGCTTCCGTTTTTTATATTTTGTGAGATACTAGTTCTACGAGAATATACATGTGTTCATCGTTGTCATCATCACTTTTCACAAGCATTACA
Organism: Hyppa rectilinea; assembly: GCA_951799385.1. Lineage (NCBI taxonomy): Eukaryota > Metazoa > Arthropoda > Insecta > Lepidoptera > Noctuidae > Hyppa > Hyppa rectilinea. Next base: position 17,990,714 of record OX637318.1, on the reverse strand, counting down.
AAAGTTGACAGATCTCTAGTGTACTGATTATGGAAATCCTTGTAGCCTCTCACGTTATGATTGTATATCATTGAACTCCTTCGATTTGCCCTTCATAAATTCGTAAAGAGTTTATTTTCAATACAATAGAGTTCAAAGACCGTGCTGATAATTTTGGACGTCAAAGAATGACTAACATTTCCTTTATATTTGCATTTCACTTTATTAGAAAGGTTTTGGTTATATTTGCTACAAACTCAGGTTATATTTAGAAACTCCTCATTATCGCTAATAAGTATATATATCGAGTATATGGAGTATGTCTGTCTATCTGTCTATAGGTATATCAACACCAGTGCTAATTTGTCTGTATTTTGAATTTTCATCTCAATAATTACAACCTCTTCTATAATTAACATAGTAAACTTACCCTAATTTCTGTTATTGGATTACTATATTGAAAGATTCTACACAAGTTACTGATAAAGCTATTGATCCTGTCCGCCCACATAAACTTCCAATCCTTCCTGAATGTATTGTCTACAACCTAATCAATCAATTTGACTGGCTTTTCGGCTATCAAACAGAACTGTTGGCACTGGTACAAGACCATCATTATTATCTTCTATTCATATATTCGCTTACGCTATCTATGTATTTTTTCGTCAAAATGATTTCTAATGTTTCCAAATTCTCCATAAATTGGTTTTCCTTAACAATATTGGTCAGTATGGTCCATTAACCTCGACCTTGTGATATACATTTTACCGCAGTCAACGAACTGTCCTCGGGGGATATTATCGTAAAATTCGAGGTTGGCAGGTACATCAGTAATCGCATTTTGATATAATTGCTGTGGTCTATGACCTTCGACCTTGACTATTTTCTACAACAGAACAAAACTACCAAGAAATCTTTTCAAATAAAAAATGGGAGGCATAGATTCGGGACACACAATAGTGCGAAATAGTTGTTTAACACAAAGGCTTGAGGTATGAGATACTTCACCTACGCGACGTTTTGCAGACAGCGGGACACCTCAAGGTAGACGATGTAGCGGAGAAACACGCAGAAATCAATCGAGCGAAATTTACTTAAAATGAGTACCAAAAAGTGTAATTGAAGAGAATTTGAAACACCTAGCTGCTAAACTTGAGTTTTTTCTTCATAAAGGTTTTTCATTTTCCTTCCAATAGGAGGAAATTGTGGAATCGTACATACTGATGCAATCTTTTACAGGAATAACTAAAATAATAATGAGAAAACTTAAAAAAGTTCATAGCTAAATATTTTTTCCACAATTTGTTTTACATTAGACCACAAGGTAAAAGTTATTTCGGAGCAGACATACAAAAGAAGGTTACGGTGCGTATTTTAAGGAAATTTCGTATAGGTGTACCAAAACACACGTAGGCGTCCTAATCACTTAGCCGGTTCTTTCTTTATCTAACTCTGCGCTAATCATAGTAGTCGAGTCATTCTCTTTAAAAAATTGTCGCTGAAAATAAAGTCCATTGTTCGAATTTTGAACACAATTATTTGATAATCTATAGTCTGTTCTTTATCCAGAAATAAAATAAGTTTCGTATTGTTCTTTTTATAAAATAATCGTCAAGTGACATTTCTTTTTTTATCGACTGCCAGACATTGGATTTTGTTTTCATGTAATTTAGATACGGACGGAAATCGGCGTTGTGTCGCGGTGACATACACAAAGCTTACACTATCGTTTATGGAATACAAATTATCAATAATTGTTGGTACAGTTACGTTCGCCTACACGCCATGTCGAATGGTCATATCAAATGTGTGCCATTGAATATCAAATCGCATTTAGATAATATAATTCATTGGTTTCGACGTCTCAGTTGGCAGAAACTTCTGTCTGCGCATTATCTTTGTGGACCAATAAGAAAATAATGTTCTTTTTGGTTGGTAACGTCTACGGTAATATATGGGTTTTTAGGGACTATACAGATCTGGCTAGTCCCTTAAACTAACCAGTGCTATTTTATTACTTAAAGACCACTATTAGGCAACAAAACTGTTTCTAGATACATGTTTCCTTTCCCGGATACTGTTGTTCCTGATAATCAAACACGCACATTTATCGTGAGAGTTACAAAAAAATCAAATTACGGCAAATTACTTTAATCCATCGGAATATCGCAAGTTTCAAATGAAAAGCAACCAGTTTCAGCAACTCATTAACCATGACACTTACAAGTTACGAGTTAAACGAAGACCGCTGACACCTCAGGACACGCGTGCTTTCACAGTTAAACTAAAATGATAATTGTTGTAACAAATTGCCATCATAAAATGAATATTTACAGCCTTTAAAAAAAAAGGCATTTTTACGCGTTATACGACGTAAACATGATACGTATCGAAGCTTTTTCCCTATAAAACTTGACCCACATGATTGACAAACATTACAACAAAGCGCATTGCTTCAACTAACAGGATCAGATAAACCGCTACACATTGTAATGTTGGGGAAAAAAACGCCGCAGCTTCTAGACGACCATCTCGAAAACTAGGCGCGACATCTGGCGGGCCGCGCGAAATATACACATGTCTTTTTGTCCAGATGACTTAACACACGGCACACTGTGCTGTTCTTGCGCTTATTTGAACGAATATAAAGTCTAAATTAGATTGTCAATTTTGAGCACAAAAATATGATAATATAAATAAATATTGGGCTTTACTCGTGGGGAATAAAGTTGGTTTTGGTGTGTTGGTATATTTTTTTTCGGAAGTAGCATAATTCATATGGTAAGGAGCGTGTCGGGTTTCGCGGCAGATGCGCGCGTGTTTTAATTTCTGCGCACGCGTCTCTGCTGGTGACGACACAATTTTAAGCTCCGTTTAGTTTTCCAGTTGTTGGGATTTTTTTTAAGAAACCCTTTTGAAGAACTTTTACTAATAAATGGTAGTCGATAAAATGTGGGTTCTGTCCTACTTGTTTGTTTAGACATCTTGAAGCTCTCGCTTATACGGAGCTTTGAATATTATTTCTAACCTCATATTATGTAATACCATAACAAAATCTATTTTTCCTTTTCAAGGGTGTTCAAATCATTCGTTAACCCGACGACCCGCAGAATATGAGTTACTTGTCGTAGCATTTATGTAATAATAGAAAAGGTTCGATTTTAACTGTAGCGAATAAAATAAACCAAATGGAAAAGCAAACCTACAATCTTTAAAATAAAGAACTACCCCCACCACACGCCATATGACTTATGCAGGCTCTGACAGAAGGGATCGGTAATGCTTACTAAGCACCAAACTTTACGGTCCAAGGACTTAAACTTCAACCCCAACCTTATGAGTACCAGTAAACCTTAGAACCAGTATCTAAGCAAAGTCCAACAGGACCAACTACCCCACAATTTACCGCTAGCCGGCACTTTCTCCAACACATGCAAATCGCATGAACTTGTCCGCACGTGCGCTATACCTGCGCGTGCGCCGATCTGCACAAAAACTCCCCTCAGCTGCGCGCACAGCTGCCGCTAACTGCGCAGCCACCAGCTGGACCAGACATGTGACGTGTATTTATAGATCCTAGGTGTGGAGGCTTGAGATGAAGGACTGGATCAAGGAGGGGTTTTGGGATGCTGGACTATGTTGGGATTATTTTGTGTGGAGATGAAGGCATTCTTGTTTGAAATGGGGATTGCGAACTTCGTGAGATTTAAAAGTTGGTCGAAAATATTGATCGCTTTTATGTGCCAAGACATTGCCAGACTTTTCTTACTTCTGTCACAAATAATATAATACGCTTCTGGGAAGGTGTTATTATTGTGTTGTGTGCTTTCGCACTGTCAGCAAATTTAGACTGCACGTGACAGCAGTGGTTTTGGAAGAATTTGCAGTTGATGTATTGCAAAATTTTATTCATTATTTCTTTATAATACTTAAATGAAATGAAAAGCAGTCAGTGTGGGACGGGATTCTTGATGGATTCAAAAAATAAGTATGAAACCGGCTCTGACGGAGAAACAAGCAATGTTTTGAAACGATCAAAATAACATAAAAGGTCTCGTTTTAAATTCGCAAAAAAAATCGTGTAATCGTGTTTTGATTCCTTTCTCATTCGCGTGCTGACACGAACCCTATCTCTTCTTATTACGTAAAGGTTATTTATTATAATGAATAATTCAGTATAAACACGGAAAAATCCGAATTGGCCCGATCTTCCTCGAGGAGGCTGCATAACGACATAATTACCGTCAAACACGATATCTTCTGATTAGTTTGATGGAAATTCGCAACGAATTGGCCTCGGGACATCGTTTGGATGCTTAGAATTTGATAATCATCGTGTTTTTGAATAATCATTTAGATTATTCGAATTTTCGCCATAATAGGTTCGAGTTCGGGTAGGTGCTGGAATGTGGAAACCTTGTTTTTGTTCTCAATAAGTATCTAAACAAACCTTGGGATGATGCCTAGGGCATAGAGGTTATATTGTTTTTTCCTTGATGTTAATTTCAGTTTTACAAAGACGTAAGATGCATGTTGTTTTTAACCCCCGACGAAATAAGAGGTGTTAAGTTTCCCGTGAATATCTGTGTGTCTGTCTGAGGCGTCGTAGCTCTTAAACGCCTGAACCGATTTAGATTTTTTTGTTTCGTTGGAAAGGTGACTTGTTTGAGAATGTTCTTAGCTATGATTCAATAAAATCAGTTCAGTCGTTTTAAGATTGTCACTCTCTTCTACTTGATAATTGTATGGAGCATCTTCCACAGTTCGATTGAAATTTGGTATTCTGTTACTTAAATAATAATAGAACATCGTAACCTTGAATTGGAATGCTCTCAATAAATAGGTTATAGATAGGTCTGATGATGGAGCAGGAAAGAGAAATGAGGATATTATTGGGAAACTGCGTAGATTTTTTTCGAGTCATGTGTCAATTTTAGCCTAATATAATAATAAATATATAGTTTAAAAATAAGAAATGAAAGTTCAATTAAAAACCCCCGATGCAAATAAAAATATACCTAGTGCCTAAGTTACTTATTGGAAGGAATACAAAAATTTAAAACATGCCTACCCTATAATTGTTTCTTTTTCTATTTTCTCGATGTTGGTATTTATTATAGACTCTTTGACGGCCTGTCCTTTGCTACTAACCTTGAAAGTACAGCAGAGGTGTTTAGCTTCATCGCTAATTATTAATTTAACAAGTTAACATGCAAAAAGATGATGTTTCGCGTGTTAGTAACCACCGCAGGTGAGCCGCCATTACTATACTGTGCAATTACACTCAGACGCGTATCCGAACGCACGCGCGCATTCTATTTTTGAAATTTGATCTTTTTGCTCCATAATCATTGCTTGATTTTTGTTTTATTTTTTTAGTATTGTATTCGTGGCATCGATAATGATCAGAAAAAACGTCTTTAAATTCGCTGACTGTATAATTCTTTTTTGTTCAACTCGATTAAAACATGAAATGTCAAAGGAGTAAAATACAGAAAACCACGAATTGTATGTTCATTCTTTACGTTAAACAACTTTGTTTCTGAGGTTTCTTTCGAACTTGTAGAAGGAGCTATTTTGTCTTGATATTAGGTATAAAAAGAACGAACTGAAAATTAAAGAGGCACGTAATTACCTACATTCCCCAAGTACACGTAGACACGTTAAAACGCTACCAACCTCATAAGCCGTGAAAGTACGTGGCGCGCTGTAATTTAAAGAACGTGCAAATATTTAAAACCACTTTTCATACATTCCCATTGCACTCACATTTTTTTTAAATATTCATAAAAACGCAAGCCCAATCATTCTAAATACGCTAAACGAAAATAATGGGAACCGCAGCGCCGCTACTTAGGTCAAATTAAACGTGGTAGTTCTTATAATTTCCTAACCGCACTTAGGGGTCGCGATTTCTGAATGAAAAAATAATATTTAAGGAGTCAATGCCCCCGCAACGCCATCTGGCGTGCGCTCGCGCCGGACAAGGGTTGCTATGCACTGGACTGTAACCCTAAACACTTGAACAGTGTTGAATTTTATATGATGCACGTTTTTTGGACAGGTACTTAAATTACATCACCTGTTGATATGTTAGCAATCGTCTAACACAACAAAATGCAACAGAAATTAAATGTGGGCTTCCTGTAAATGACCATGACACACTAGTATAGCATGAATTTCAGACACGGCTTTTTGCTTTTAATTGTAACTGCTCAAGTATTCGCAAAGTTACCGAAATTAAGTATTTGGGTGTAGTAGTGGATAATAGGCTATCCTGGTACCCTCATGTAGAACAAGTAACCGCCAGAATTAGAAAGTTAAGTTGGTTGTTCAAAACCCTAAGACATGTTGCACCAATGGCAAAAGCCAACAACAAATGCCCGTCTCAAAATTTAATCACACAAGTTTACCTTGCACTTGTACAATCTGTGCTTGGATACTGTATTCCGGTTTGGGGAGGTACAGCAAAGACCAAGTTGATACATCTAGAACGAGCACAACGCGCACTCCTAAAGATTATGCATTTTAAAAGGCTTAGATTCCCTACTGTAGACCTTTATCAGATCAGTGATGTACTCTCTGTCAGAAAGCTGTACATAGTCCTAACAATACTAAAAAAGCATAAGTCTTTGCCCTTTAATGTGGGTATTACCCCGAAAAGAAGGAAGCTTAGCATAGCGGTTATACCTTCAACTAAGACCAAATTTGCATGTAATCAATATCGTAAACGATCAGCTCAATTGTATAATAGAATAAACAAAAAGATAAATATACATACATTCGAAAAATAAATATGATTGTAAAGAAACACTAGTTTAGTGGATAAAACCACTTACGTATGAGGACACAGAAGCACTGTTATAACACGGAATTATTCATATACACACAGACACACACACCCACTTACTCTGACAGACACGCTCATACACACACACACTCACACAAACACACACACACACACACACACTCACAATTCTTCTTTTTTAATTTCTTTTTTTTTGTTAGCCTAGACTTATTATTCTAAACAAAATTCTTACATTTTAAAAATATTGGGTTAATGATCACGCTATACAAAATAAGGAGGGGCGGAGTCTTCTACTACAGGCATTATTTGTCTAAAAGAAGATTCCGAACACAACAATTTGTAAAGCAATTATTTGACACAATAAATTATTATTATTATTATTTTTGCGATATCTATACATATAATAAAACAGTAAAAAAACTGTGTCTGTACATTGAATATATTAAAAAAAAAATAATTGAGGGGGGTTTAGAAACAGTAATAGAACACGAATCCAAAAAAAAAATGTTGTCTGTTTGTCTGTATGTCTGTTTGTCTGTTTGTCTGTTTGTCTGTTTGTTTGTACACGCTAATCTTCGGAACTACTGCACGGATTGGAATGTTTTTTTTTTGTTGTATAGGTATTAAGTCTGGGCAACATATAGGCTATAATTTATCTTGGAAACTTGAACACCTGATGCAGAACCGCAACAGACCAGCTAAACTATAAGAGATACAAAAATGATACCATAGCAAAAATTGTTCCACGTGATTAGCATTTTCAGCTGAGGGAATAAATTTGAAGATCTGGAACACCTGATGTGGAACTCCAAGAGCCCAGCTACACTGTAACATATATAGGAATGACGTCTTAGCAAAAGTTGTTCAGCCTGATGAGCACTCTCTGTTGACGTATAAAAATTGAAGATCTGGAACACCTGTTGTGGGACTCCAAGAGCCTAGCTACACTATAACATATATAGGAATGACGTCTTAGCGAAAGTTGTTCAGCCTGATGAGCACTCTCTGTTGACGTATAAAAATTGAAGATCTGGAACACCTGTTGTGGAACTCCAAGAGCCTAGCTACACCATAACACATATAGGAATAACGTCTTAGCACAAGTTGTTCAATCTGATGAGCACTCTCTGTTGACTTATAAAAATCGAAGATCTGGAACACCTGTTGTGGAACTCCAAGAGCCTAGCTACAACATTACACATATAGGAATGACGTTTTTGACGTCTTTGTTGTTCAATCGGATGGGCATTTCCTGTTGACTTATAAAAATCGAAGATCAGATCCATCTGATGTGGAAATCAAAGCTATCACTAATTTTACTGTGTAATTATGAAATAACATAAACTGGGAGTACCTGCACGCGGTGAAGGCGGTAACAGTTTAGGACTGATTTTTGATGACGATGGTATATCATTGAAAATTTGACTCTACTGGCCCAAACTCCTATTTATTTTTTTATTTTATCGTATGAATATGCCTTCGGGCTTATGTTGTTTGAGTGTTTAATTTCCTTTTCCATTTATCTTCGTGACACGGTAGCCTACCCGGTAACGCAGGGGAGCAGTCATTTTAATTTAGATTTTTATAAATCAGGTATCTTCACAATAAAACTATGACCATGCCTAGAAAGAGGTCAAATCTTTCCCAATGTTCCAAGAGAGCTAAAAGATTGAGGATCATAAGATCCCAAGAATCTACCGAAGAGCGTCAGGAGAGACTTGATGCTGTTCGAGAACATTAGGCTGCAACTCGCTCCGTGGAAACCTCTTCGGGTCGCGAAACACGCCTGCGTTCTCAGCGTATTCATTAGGTCTCTAGATACCAGTGAAGAATATGATGCGCGACTGACCGCTGATCGTGAACGTCATGTATTGTCTCGCGAGTCGGAGACGTTCACGGATAGAGAATTGTGCTTGAGTTCTAACCACGCATTGACTTCTAGGTCTCTAGAGACAAGTGGGGAATATAATAATGCGGTTACCAAAATGAAAACGATCACAAATGGACTGTATGTTTTGGTGGTTGTTGGAATGAAATAAAACTAAAGCTCAGTGTGATAAAAGATTTAAATGGGAAAAATGATAAAAATTAACATAAATGGCGACCCCGTTGTTGCTGGCATAAGCAACAGGGTCCGCGTACGAAGTCGCGGGCAGAAGCTAGTTTCAAATATAGGAATAACCCAAACCTGTTTTTTGAAATTATATTAACATTATAGTTACTAAATTCTCATACTGCTACAATCTACAGCTTTCATAGGTCTATCAGAAAATGTTGTTTGCTGTTTGCTACTGAACATGGCTTTCGTAAAACCAAACACTCGCGGCTGTCTGGTGAACAAGAACCCTAACGTCTTAAAAACACTCTTTACAAAATACACCCCTTAATTGCTATACAAACTTAATTTTACGTTTTTTAAAGTTCTTAAACCATTCTCATTTAATTTTGAACTTTATTGCCACAATCTTAAGCTTCATTTAAAATAATCCTCGGTTATAGTTTAAAGGGTAGAAAGACCACATGATGATTTCTTTATTGCGAAGAAATAAAGTTTAAAATAAAATGAATAATTCGGACCATATTAAAGTGTTTTCATAGGGAGATTATAAATGATAATTACTATCATTAAATCAACGTTTAGTTAAAATTAAATTATGATGTATATCGCTTGATAGTTTGATATCCTTACGTGGGGTAAAACGAGGATCAGGTTTACAAAATAGGATTAAATGTTGCTTTATTTAAATTATCAGAATGTATCGAGAAGTCAGCTTTCCCAAACCTTGCAGTTTTATCTAAAGTTTTCAGTTGTGTTATAAGAAATAACTAAGTTATTATTATATGACAATTTTATTATTGCCGAACTTGTGCTTATGAGAAGACAAGCAACGTTACCTGGGATTTGACTTAACTGGGCTAAATGCGGTTGCTCTGTGGGTTAACTTCTACCTAACCCTTCGGGAAATCAAAGCGTGATATTATGTTATTTTAATGCTATGTGTATCTGTATATTAATGTTCATTTTCTATAAAGGCTACGCTACAGATTAGCTAGGTACCTGTGCTACCATATATAGGTACATATAAGTAAAGGTTGAGAGTGTTTGTTGGATCTTACGTTCACAAAGTAGAGTAACCACCTTCAGGGGCAGCTGTAGGGAGGTCAGTACATCACAGCACTTGAACTAGGTTGTAAACTTTAGTAGCAAATAGATCACGTAATGCCGCAGAACCTTCAAAATATTTTCCATTCCTGTTCAATGGAAGGAAATTGAAATTGTCTGTAACATTGTGTTCTATTGTAATGATCATAATAATTCAATGGAATTGTCTTTACCTCGACATTGTGTTGTTTGCCTTCCATGAAGACCCTTGGCTTTGACCTTATTACCTTCAGTATCTATACCGATCTACTACCTAGAATTTTTTATTGAAATTGTCCCTTTGCCTGCAGAAAGTTGTTCGTAACACTGAGTGTTCGTGCTCTTACATTGACGCTTAGGGAAACCTTTAAAATTCAATTGAAATATAAATGGATACGAGTACCTTCATGTGAAGATTATAACTATATTACTGATTACTGAACAATTAGCACGTATTGAGGGCAAAGCAGAAAATTTTTCACTAGCTGTTAATGAATAGGTGCAAAAAGATCGCAACGACAAAAACCGCCTAGTGCGCCTCACAGGCTCGTCAGGCTCACATCTGACGTTTGCATGAGTACTATGCAGAGTATTCAGTTTTATACTATATGTCGTTTTGTCGGCGAACTGTTCATCGGAGAAACAGAAATGAATGTCGAGAGACTGTTCCGTGTGAAGCTACTCAGTACATTACCCGCCACTAAGTCAAACTTAATAACGTCCACAAAAGTATCATTCTAACTGCAAATCGAATTCGTTCCCACATTGTATCCCAATTTCCAATAGCTATTCGTTTAGTAGTTTCGTATGAAAAATGCTGAGTTTCCGTTCGGTACGATGTCCCCCTGCGGCGGGGGGGTAGGCAGTAGGCACGGCATGTAGCGTGAGTGACGCCGGCCATTTGTCAACCCGCTCGATTTAATCTCACAGCGGATTTGGCCGACGTATTGTTGGGGTGTAGTGTATTGGTACGAGTCGGCGTATGAAACATTGGAAATAGAAAATGACATAACAGCACACCTTGGTTGCCTTGTTTCTCACAGTTCGAAAATAAACAAAATAGAAATAGAAAATGTGTGTATGAAAATACTTTTCAGTGATTCATGTTGTTTGGTTTTTTATACACAAACTTGTACTCAATTAAGTCAAAAATTAATTTAAATTAATTAATTAAGTCAGCTCAACTTTTGACCCTTTTCTAGCAAATCAAAAGTTTAACTATTTCGTGAGCATTCCATTTGATATTTTCTAGGAACACATGGAGTGTGACTACTAAACTATTACAAATACTAAACTTTCAACACATTTCTACAAACACTTTGCGTCCAATTATGTTTTTGCTACTAAATGTCAGAAGTGCTGCATTAGCAGTGCATGCTACAAACAGTTAAAGTGAAACGCGTATTTATGGCGCAGAAATTACAATATTCACACAGATTGTTAATTCAATTAGTTCAACTAAATGCTTAATTCTACAAAAAAAAACATTAAGTAAAAAAAAAAAACAATGCCTCAAAACCAACACGCCAACACTCGCCGACCCCACTATAAAGATTGTAGCCATCAAAAAATGTGAATGGAAGGTGAATCATAAATCCCTATGAGGTATACTCCCATAAGTTGTATAAACCATAGCCCCTCATCATATCCTCACGCGACCAGGAGTTCCATTAAACGGTGGAATTTGGAGATCACAATCTCGGCCTCAGTAAGCGCTGTGAAAAAGGTTGCTGCCAGTTAAATGTGCGTGCCACAAATAAGTTGTTTAATTTTCATTTTCTATGGTAATTTTCTTAAAGACTGTTTATGTTGAAAATTGGCATAATTTGAAGTGAACTTTTGTTTGTGAGGTGTCTGAGTTGAGTATGAAGGTTTTAATAATCTTAAATGGTCATGGGACTATCGTAAAAGATGTATTTTCCCAACGGTTCATACTGACAGATGTATTAAAAACCTTATCAAACGAATAATTTATAACGATCTGCTCGTTTTAGCAAACCAATACTTAGGTAATTATTTTTATACTTATTGCTGTGTCAACCATCAGCTTTAACACTTGGAACCGGTACACCGGCAGCTGCTTAGACACACTAACCTACATCACATACAACCTTACGGGAGTTAGTAATAACAGTGTCTTAACGAAGTCCTTGAAGTAACGATGCTATTCAGATAACAGCACCTTTACGGTATCGATAACAAGTTTATGATAATGTGCCAAATATTGACAGCTATTTGAACTTGCCATTGCATCTTTTACTTCTACATTGGTTACTTAAGTGTTCAGCTGTAAGTATCATCATACTACAAGACAGGTTAGAGCCGGTTCTCCTTAAGGGGAGCATAACTTTTGAATTTGAAGTACTTAGACCATTAAATCTGTGCATCAGCAGTGACATAATAATTTCACATAAATATCAACCACCCACAGCGTCCAATAACAGCCATTATTCACTCGAATTAGCCTCTTACTGACCCCAAGCGTCCCACATTGACCCACTCGACGCCCAAATACCACTCGAGAACAACTAAATCGGCAAACACTTATAACACCGGAAAAACATCATAGACATTATTTGTGTTCGCTAGTTACGGAAGTTAAAGATGTGATGGTTTTTCTGCGAGCTACGCCCCTCGCCACGTGGCTAAAGATGCTGAATATCTTCTAAAAGCGGGCCTAGTATAGACCCTTGTGGCACACCTGCCTTTAAATACGAACTTCCTAACATTTTGTTCAAGCAAAAATAATCTTTAGCCCCCTCTGATAAGTTGAAGTTGAATTGCTTTGTAAAATGGTAAGTGACAAGCGTATATTTGGCAGGAAAGAGGGTGTACATTGAATTATATTTAGTCGTAAGCTCCCTACGGTTATGATTGAACAAACGATACGTCCACAAGGTGTGCAAGACACGCTCCGCTTTGATAATATTTTCATTACGAAATTCTTATTTACGTACGATTAATATTAGGTACAAAACAGATTTTCTTTATCGGTGAAAGTATACAATTTGGTGGGAGCTATTTATTCTAAATTATGAGCCAAACCGTGTTATTTGGGGCAATATTTTTATTGATATTACAGTGTTGTTAGTTTTCGATGAGATCTTAGCACGCGAAAACACGACTTAGGATTTATAGCTACCCCTAACTTTATGAATCTGCTTTGCACCTTCGAATTTTCGACGGCCATTGTCCATGGTCTGGCTTTATTCTGTTATAGATTGTTATACAGATCACCACCAGATATGTATAAAATGCCGACACGTGTACAACCTTTATTCATTTAATATTCTGTTACACTATTATTACCGTTACCTGCAACTGTATCAGACAGCATTGCTACATCATCACAAACACTTATTTCTGTATAAAGAAGATTCAAATTCCTTTATCGTGTTAGTTTAACATCTGCAAGTTTTATTTGTAATCGAGTTACACAGTTGCCGTTTCCCTTTCTGCCGATTTTTGCACCTTTCGTCAATTTATATCGGAAATCAATTTTATTGATCCGCCATCTGTTGCGAGGTGGGCGACCTTTTCTAAAGACCCTATACAATTTATATCTAATGTGTTTTTTTCTTTTCAGGTAAGTGTTTGCAAGTTGGGACAAAAAAATGGTGGCATTTGGCGCAGCACGTGAGTAGTGCGGTATTGTTGTGGATTAACGTAGTGAATTTATAGAATATTTTGCAAGAATAATATTTTACGGCCTTGATACCTACAATACTTATAGCAAGATGAATACTTATTGTGTATACGCGATCATCTATCACTAATAACTGCGGGGTTCGTAATATATTATACGAGAACTAGACTGGCTCTCTGATGTATGAAAGACTCCTTTGACATAGCAAAAGGAGTATATGAGTATCCTAGCAGGTGGCGGTCGGTAGTTTCTGCCTACCCCCTAGCATAAGGCATGAGTTTATGTATGTATTGTAATATTATAAGGGTACCTATCGCTACCCACGCGTCTTTACTAGACCATGTGTTTCTACACTCGATGCCTAATCTACGGCTTTTGTTCTGTCGGCTTCATGAGGCCTTCGTTGTTCCAACTAGAATCTTATTCACAATGTCGGATACATCCGACACCCTACCTACCGATGACATCACTGTACATAACACTTGACATCTAAATATTTCCCCATCTTTTAACGACTTTGTTATTTCAATCAAATCTGTTGAATAAAATCAATTACTGGCGCATCACGTCGGTGCCTGCCCGACCGCGGAGGGGACAGGTGTGAGGGTACTGAGGATGGTCGTGGATGGTGCAATCACGGGGATGAACTCAACTGTGAAATGACAGGGGATGGACGAAGGGCAAGGAACTGCAGTGATTGGATTAAAGTAGGTACAGGCAATAACTTCATTCAGACGCACAGATAGAGAAATGATAGAGGACGGTAATGAATCCATAAAATACAGAGTCTGACTAGGGCACGTACGCTACGGATACCTTAGCTATGACTGAAACAAATTAAGTCTAATTTGATAAGTTTTGTTAACAATATTGAGCTAGGTGACCCAATTACGCCAAATACCTGTTTAATAATTTGATTAGCAACATAACATTCATCTAAAACAATTATCATACATGGGTCAAAGTACAGTCGCCAGCATATTAAATTATCTCAAACCGCCAAATTTTCTCAATCGATTTTGAACTTAACAGTCAGCGATTAAAGGTTTGAAATAATTAGGAGAAATTTGATAGTTTGGTATAACCTGATGCGCTGGTGACCGTATTTTCATTCGGTAACATCCTTAATAATGTCAATTATTCAGATTCAGTAGAATATCAATTATTCACTTCTGTCGACTCTGGTGTGTTCATGCAAAGTTTCTCTTTCTCTCTATCTGTGTGGATTTCATCTTTGTTATTTGGAACCCACTTTTCAAATGAAATGAAGCTTTTTTATTTCATGTAAGTATGCAAATTCATTGGAATATAGTCATAAGGAACTGAATTGCAACCCAGGCCTTAACAAGTGGCACACAATCTGTCAGGTGCTGTGGTCACTTGATAAATTAAACAATAAAAACAAATGATATTTCCCGTCGGTTTGTCTATGATTGCGTGCTGCTAAAGGCGTTGAAACGCCATGAAATTAACCTTCATTTTCATGGAAGTATAAATAATTTGCTCACTTAGAGTAATAGTGCGCATTGCTCACATTTTCAGACAGCCAATTTGTCAGGCATTTTATATTTTCTCTGAAATGTGACATCTGTGCCAGTTAATTTGAAAAATAGTTGACTTTAGCTTGTTTTAGGGGTTTAATAATTGTAATGTATCCTGCATTTCTTTCTTTAGTAAATTGCTTTTGGTAATTTTATGGCTTTTAATTGTCTGGATTCGGTACCGTGTAAGCTACAGCCTGCAGGGACCGCGAAGATATTCAACGTGACTACTACACTATACAAAGTTTAATTGTCAGTTAGTGCTACTATAACATTATGTGCCACCTTAACAGATGTCCCATATAGCAAGCACGTTGTATGTTGATACGCCAGTCGCCCATATTCAGTTTTTTAGTGTGATGAGTGATCTTAATATCACTCTGAGAACTATTTCAACCAGCGCGCGGGGTAGTTGCATAACACACATTAAACAAAATGACAACTGAGTGCAATTTCTTTCATTCTGACAGTTCAACCACAACCATTGCGTTAGTTTAATTTAAACCTATGAAACAATGAATCTCCTTTAAACTCTCCGATACTGAAACTGTGTTACTAGCAGTAGTGTCAACGACCTTTAAATCTTAGACATGTGAGGATATTGATATTAAAATTCTAGTGCCTACAACTCCTGTATCAGTACTTTTGGCACTTAAAGTACTACGACCAACATGTTACAAAGGGCAGACTAAGGTCAAGCACACATAAACCAACCTATAATAATGTAATAACAAAAGCTCCGACGTTTATCTAAAACAAAATATATGAGTGGACATAATTTAGGGCGGATTTGGTGAAACGCGAAGGTCGACTAGTCTGGCAGTAATTACTTGTGGCCTAGGCTGTAGGCTGGGCACGCCCTCGCGCCACTCCTAGCGAAAATTAGATAGAATCTAATTCGGAATTGTGCACATTTGCGATTTTTTATACTTATTTTATCATGAATAATATTTTAAATACTAACTTAGTAGTAGTAGACTAAAGTCAAAGTAAAAGAGATAAGTGCCAACTAAGTGAACAAATAAGGTCTTATGGTCGATTAAATACCTAATATTGTCCTTTCACCGCACCTTACCGACACTGAGATCACGAAACCTATCGTTTTCTCTGACGCGACTAGTAATGCTCAGGGGATAAATCCTTTAAATGATTTAAACATTGCCCATGTTCCCATTATTGACCTAAGGTCCGAGCCATCCCGTACGTGACACTCCGGTGAGAATGTCCCTCGTTGGCGCTAAACACGGCCGGAGTACACGCTTCCTCAAACATTGGGGAACAAACATCTCATTGAGGAACACGAATGAATGAACGGACAATGATTGATCACCTCTTTGCTTACACTTGAAATGTTCGGTGTTGTATTTTATAAGAATATTGGTTCGGTCTGAAAGGATAGTTATATTGGGAAACGCGGAATGTAAGCGAACCTATGTATATTGTTAGGGACATTTTTATTTTTAATAATATTTACTTTACCTTACCTATATTTTAAGCTGGACTCAACTATTCATAGTAATGAAAAGCGACAAGTCTCTTCATTTTCAACAGTCAAATTAAATAAACAATTGCAATACAACACATGTAATTAAACCACATAATTACATAATTTCGCATTTACAATTAAAATACACAGATATTAGCTGCCCATAAAAACGTCGTCGTGTCCAGACGCACGATTATAATTATATTAAATATCTAATCAACGTAAATCATTACAGAGTCGCACGACTAGTCGTAAGCTTGGACGAAGCCTTAGACGCGTCACGCAGCTCATTTTTATGATACTCAATTGTTTCGTGTTATATTAAAAGCCGGGACTGTAATGGCAAGGTTTTACTTAATTTATTAAAATGTCTGGAACAATATAATATTTATACTATTTAGATAAAGTTGTCTCATCGTGTAGTGTGCGATATATCTGTGTACACAGTACTGATGAAATCAAAAATTGTGAACACCGATTCGTCAATTCCAGTGTAGATAGTCACTCTAATGTAAGCCATCATCCTTTGGGCATAAGAGACACAACCTACATTTACATCATGTAACTGACATTATTGTGAGAATCTCCCATTAAACAGCAGTAACAGCTAGGTACTTATCACATATCTTACCTATCTCACCTTACTGTAGTCAATACCATCCAACATTAGATAAAACATTTAAATATTGAATCAATATACACTGGACAGCAAATAAACCGAGCCATCCGCTACCTAGGCACTCTAATTCGATTATCTCAAAAACTAAAAAACCTATAATTATCAAAGTTGTACCTACAGAAAGTGCGTTTCATGGTGATTAAAATGAAAGGAAACTCATTGGGTTTAGTCATTATTTAAGTGTTTATTAAGGATTTTACAAAGAAGAGTCGTTTTCCAGTCGTGACAATCGTTAGTAATGATAAAGTGAAAAAAAAAATTAAAGATAAAATCAAAAAAGTTTTTGATCAATATTCCGTATTCCCTCACCTTGCTCGGATAACTGCCAGCATCCTTGTATTCATCGACCTTACGAGCCTGACGATAAAATCTTGAGGAATTGTATTCTACTCCTCTTCAATTGCGATTCGCAGCTCTGGAAGCCTTGTTGGAGCAGGTTCCCGGGCTCGAACCCGACGTTTCACCTCATCCCATAAGTGTTCTATCGGATTCAAGTCCGGGCTTCGAGCTGGCCAGTCCATCGTACGAATGCTAACGTCGCGTAGATACTGGGTCACCCACCACATGAGCAACATGAGGCCGTGCATTATCATGCATCAATTGCATATCCTGTCCGATATATCCTGCGTAAGGTACCACATGGTCTGCGAGGATTTCAGTAATGTAGCGATGAGAAGTCAGTCCACGTGTACGGCCCGTCGGTTCGATGAAAACTAACGCTGTATGTGCTGTTAACGAGATGCCGACGACCATTACAGATCCTCCTCCATAAGCAACAGTTTCCTCGATGCAACACTGAGAATAACGTTCTCCAGGGCGACGATATAATCTCTGACGTCGATCACTTCCATGTAGACTCACCCTGGTCTCATCAGTGAAGAGTAGGTACATTACTCCACTGCTCTAATGTCCAATCCCTATGCTCTCGAGCAAATTCAAGTCGTGCTCGACGGTGTGCTACCGTTAATGCTGGGCCTGTTGCAGCTCTTTTTGGGGTCAGGTTCCGTTCAGCAAGTCTCCTTCTATCTGAACTTATGACCACTTGGCGTTCGTCACGCAGACTTTGTTGGACTGGAACTGCGTTGAGGTGGTTTGTAAATATGTGAGCACCATGTACTTTTGACATACTTAAGTTACCTACCATTACTATATGTGTTTTTCTTCTCACCTTTTGTGGTGTAGTGTTTTTATTCTGGGTGCATCGTCTTCACATATAATGTTATAATTCATGTATACAAAACATTGTAAAACATTTTAAAAGAGTAACGGTGGAGTTTCTTGCCCATTCTTCTCCACACGAAACTACCTTTTGGAAGGGGCGACTAGAATCAATTCTATTTCTTGTTCATTTTGACGTTCAAAAGTGCCTTACTTGTGCCTATTTGAAATAAATGATTTGACTTGACTTGGCGATTTCGCAGAACAGTAAGGTGGATATAACGATCACTGCTGCTGATGTAGCCCTAGGTCTGCCCGTACCTGGACGGCGATCGAATGCTCCAGTCTCTAGGTATCGTCTGTAAACTCGTTGCACCGAAGATCTGCTGATTCGAAGCCTTCGAGCGACTTCACGTTGCGCAATGCCTGCTTGAAGTAATGCTACAGCTTGAGCTGCTTCCTGAGGTGTTGTATCCATTATTAATCGAAAAAAGTAGCAAAAACACACGTGTCTGAGCAAACGATGGACAAAAACTAAAGAAATGATAAGAAATATCCGACTACGCTCATTGTAGAGAAAAAGAACGCTAATTTCAAACTCTGGTGAAAACAGAGCAAATCGTTAGCATTGTGTTTGTTGCTTGATTACAATGTGAGTTGAGGGTACTTTCGAATTAATTTGTAGTCATTTTAATCACCATGAAACGCACTTTCAGTAGGTATAACTTTGATAGTTGTAAGTTTTATACTTTTTGAGAAAATCGAATAAGAGTTCCTAGGTAGCGGGTGGCTCGGTTTATTTGCTGACCAGTGTAGTCTATAATGTAGGTAGGCACAATCACTGGCCTGCTAATTTATCGGTCTGGCATCGCGTGAGGTCTAGATTTGAGGCAACACTATAAAATTTCCCGGCGCTATAATAATTGCCCCCACTCCGCGATCCACAATCTCTTGATGTAATCGGAGCACTGAACCATTATTGCCTTTCAGCCTTCACTGAACTGTGTGCTGAAAATTACTTTCCAAAAAGACTCTCATACGTAAACCGGAATTGTATCGGGCAGTAATTAATACTTCAATGATACTTACCAACTATGCTGTAATATGGGTGTACTAAAAGCATTACTCTCCTTTTTAGCTTCATCGCAGTCGGCTAAAAAGATATCCGTAACTATTATTCTCATAAAAAAAGAGATTTAAGTAATCTTCTAAATAGAATTTATTTCATTCTATTTAGAAGCTAATCTTGATTCTTATAAAAAAGAGATTTAAGTAATCTTCTAAATATAATTTATTTCATTCTATTTAGAAGCTAATCTTGATTCTTATAACAAAGAGAAGGAAAACAATGTTGTGGTCGAAATATAACAACGGATTTCCATAAATTAATGATTATGAATCATTTCAAAAGGGTTTCTGGTTGGTCATATTTTTCATTCATTTCCTTTTTGGCAAGGACAGCTTTTAAGTTAAATTCTGTTTATTTTTACAACAAAACATCTCAATTCCGAAAATTTTCGTTATTGAAAAGTGCTGTCCCCGACGCTTGGCTTAACTTGGAGAACACTCATCCAATATAAATATATCACGGGTCTGAAACTGCCAATATACAAGAATATTGTTAATTTATTATTATGGCCGATCATTTACGTCTTATTATCAAAACAAACACTCCGGACTCAGATTTAAAATCGAAATTTGACGACAAATTTAACTTTACAGTCGTATAAACTAAAATCTCCGTCGGAAACTTCGGGGCAGCACGTGTTTGGGTGGCAAAACATAAGTTGGTTGGGTTGCATTGAATGATTCACATACTAAATGGGTCAATTCATTATCTGTGTCCTGATCTGATAAAGGATCGTTATATATTTATTCTTTTTTTATTTTGTGTCGTGGACGGCACATTCCAGGCGCTCTCGATCGGATGCGTGAAGCGAGCTCACTCGTTTGTGGATATGGCGGATATTTACTATGATTGGATAGGATCGAAGGCAAAGGTCTCTTTAGGTCGGGTTAGATTATGCAATGCACTGCAAATGGGATGAAATTCAAAATTCCTGTCTGATGTATCACAGCCTTACTTTAACATCCAAACTGACGGAAGCATATTATGGCAAATCTCCAAAAGCAAATTCTTGAAAAAGAAAGAAAGAAAATACGTTTATTTGCGAAAGACGAAGGCGGACAACTACCTACACGGCCTGATCTCAGACCCCCAAACATTTACATTAAACCTCATGCTAACTACCTCATCCACTCTTCGGGGCTCCCCAGCGAGCCTGTTCCAGGAACACAATACATTGATTCTCGCTTAGCACTGCACCGCACCGCATCGGACCGCATCGCACCGCGTACTGTCCGCCGAAAACGATAAAAACACTCGTGAACCATCGCACCTATATGCTCAGGCGCCGACGGGACATCGACTAGAGATGCTAGATGTGGCTATGAAGATAAACTGCGCTCCGAATGAGGAATGGAATAAGGAACGGCTGCTAGGATTTTCGGACGAGTGTAGAGAATAATAAACATATATTTTCAATGTTTTATGTAAGCTAGAGCTTTCAAAATCACCGCATCTTTAATAAATTAATTATGACTTACTGACCGAATCCAAATGTTCAGAACAATGCGTCGAACTGAGAAGTAGCGTCGATACAATGCTATAACCCCAAGTTGACCTCTTCTGTGTCTGCTATACACACTTCTCTGTTCTTTATAATAAATTAATGTATTATAACATACGTAACATTAAATTCAATATTATAATAATGGTGAACCGTAACGACATCTTCGAAGATCTCCCGAAAGGCTCATTCCACAGTTTCTACATCCGTGTTAGATTCCAAAGGGCGCCAGGACCCTTATCTGTGACACGATTGGGTCGGTGGTCACCCAGATGCCTCTCAGATATAACTGCCAGATATCGCTAAACGATCGTGATCGCCAGATATCGCCTTACCCTTAGAACTCCGGTCATATTAATGATTTCATTAGGATGCCAATTTATACACGCAATCTTAGTGTTATCGAATTTGCTGGGTCTAGACATAAGATGTGGGCTATGGATTCTTGGTACAAATGATCATCCTTTGGCTATGTTGGTGTAAGAAATGAATAAGTAACTATTTTAATCAAGCAAATAGGCAGCGTCCCTACATAGATCTAATAAGGTTAAAATAAACAACAGGAATAGCGCATTAGTATTATAAACTATCGTTCTCTAAGTTAGTTTCTCTATACCCCGTAATAAATATTTCAAAAATCATTGATAGCATGATGGGATTAATTGAAAAACAGTTTGATTTATTGCTATCGAAAATTTCAGTACTAGCACAGATTATTCTATAAACAACTCTATTGACCCCTGAACCCCGAGGATAACTTTATTCATTAATCATTCAGCTACCATCCTCTACCATTAAAACCGAAACACAATATGACATAAATTTATTAAAAGAGAAAGAACTGATGCTCCTCTAAACAATGTATTTACAATACAAAATTACAATAGGTTCAATAATTGTCCATTGTTTGGACAGGATAAATCAAATCTGTGGCGTATCTGTCTGCATTTCTATCGCCCCTAAATCAGAATTACAACTCATTATAATACTGAGGTTAGAATTTATAATTATACCGAGTGTCAGAGCTTTGTTTCATCCAAGACAAAAAAAAGTGTGAAGGCTATCCTGCATCAGTTCCACCAAGATCTGAGATGTGGCGGGGGTTTCAGGGAAAGCGATTTCATTGGGGGTTGAAGAAGAATAGTATTTTGTGTTGCCAACATTATTATGAAACACCACCACCATAGTAAAGGAAAAACGGCAACCGGTGATACAGAAGGAAATAGAAATAGAGAAAGGTAGGTAAGTATATTATTGAGACTGGATCATTAGTACAGACTACGACAGTAGCGGTGGCGAGGCGAGAATTTTTGTATAACCTAAAACTCGCCCATGATGTCATTATCTTCAGAATAGTTCATCAGACCTATTCTAAGAGACACGGAGCTTCCTCTGCGTGTGCCTACGTCACATGGCTGCCGCTCGGCATGCGCCGCGCACGCCCGAGGACGTGCCCTGACGTGACGGCTGCGCCCGCGCATGGGCATTTGCATCGGTTTCCGCCACTAACAAACACACCGACACACGCACGGATTATAACAATATAGGATATGGAGCTATTAAACTTATGGGAACGGGAGTTGGAAGACTATTGTGAACTTTGCCCTATTACGGGAATGAGTCATTGCTTACTAGGAAGTCGAGCTACTGCAACTACTTTACTGGGATACGAAAGCGTTAGATTCATTTTCCATGCATTCTGTTACTGCCGAAATCTTGGGCCGATATCGAGTTACTGGAGGGACCAACTGCTCGTGTGATGCTATTATTACAAAAGCAGATCCTGCCTTTGCCTTATAAAATCGATGAGGTACTTTACGGATTACAGACCTGTAGCAACTTACGCCATAGCATGTGCTTATCTGACTTCTGCATCCAAACTCCAGTTTGTATAGTTATGATAAATAATTCCTAGTCTCAATGTTCCACCAAACAACAATTACAAAAGAAAAGTTTTTCTTTTAGATCTTTACCCACTATCCTTATTTACCACCAATAGAAGTATTGGATAGGAATCATTTGCCTATCAACTTCTTATCCAGCCCGGTTGACACAGACGAATAAGTTATCATACGTTGATCACATCCGATCTCCTTTGAATCATCCTCGCTGGATATTGTGGGGAACAGGAAGCCTTTCCACTTTGCTGGGGACTACTAGTAGTTTATAAGATGTTCTAATGGTTAAAATCGTATTACAGGTTATTTATTCCTCGTTTCCGTATTAACGGAAAATAGTATTTGTAGGTACTTCTAGACCTAGGAGGAAGAAACGTGGTATTAGACTGGTATTATGCAACTGATTAGATACAAGCAGGTTAGGCTTCTAAATAAATAAATAAATACTGGTAGTCTCGTCTTATGACAGTTAATGTAAGGCGTTCCTGGTGAAAATCATTTTAGACAATACACTGCCACAAAAATCAGTATCTGGTCTAAAATCTTCTGTGGGGAGCGAACTTCTCGTCGAGGTTCAGGCAAAAGTTATCCCTGACCATACTTTTCGAGTCATTACTACCCACTAATCACCTGTTTCAGGAATTTCTTTATTGTAATAGGCACAATTCACACTAAGAGCTACGTAGGTATATCGATCTACCTATTAGCAAACCTTTTTTTTTTACCTTTGAATTAAGAACTCTTAATATTTAACAAACATACATCCACCAATGGAAATGATGACACACTTAACAATTTCCTAACAATAAAGTCATTGTAAATCACATGCACAATGGTCCATCACACCGAAAAACGTGGACAAAAAGAAGTACTATTTTTGAAAATAAACATATTTCAATACCATAAGGTGCTTACAACACAGTCGTACAAAAAACCAGTTAAATGGCGCTCAAAAAATAAAATTAAGATATTCTAAAGTAACCCTTTGCCCGACAGCGCGTCATAATCCGCTTTATCAAGATCATCTTAAAAATACCTCGAAAGCAGAATGAACTTTACTTCGTTATAATAAAGTTGATGTTAGTTTGTTAATAGCATGCATATCAAATAAACAATCATTGAAATGCGCTCACAAAGTGGCCTCAGCAATTTTCTTCACAAATAAATGAGATCAGAGGTGTTAGCTTATTAGTATTTTTAGTCATTTTGTTATAGCAAATATTCTTTGAATATATATTTTTAAATTATATTCGCTGTAATATCTTAAACATATATGTATATAAAACTGGTGATGATTGTTAGTGTAGGTACAATATTTTACACTAGTATCTGAAAAAATAACAAATAGCAAAAATATGTTACTGAAAAATTAAGTCAAATAATTCATTCAACATGTATTATGCATTGCTATGTAGTCTCAGAACAATACAAAACCTCCAGTGTTCAACACCATGTTTTATTTTTGGAAAAAACCAGCAACGCAATTCGCTATCAAACGAGATTTTTATTGACTTGTTTTACTACAAAAAAGCACTCCCGGCTTTGATAAAATGCAAGAGTGTATTTGTCAAATAATTGATAAGATTGCCCCACGTGCCGCCACCCCGCGTTTGTGATTAGATTAACAAATATTGATCTTCCAATAATAAACTGTCGTTTTTTTTTAATGTTTGATAAAGGCAGGTGCTTGGGGGTCATAGTACAGTTTTTGTGGCGTTATCTTATGTTACTTCCTCGGTTTGGCACCCGAAATATTATAAGTTTTAGTCTTTTATGGTTGTAAAATACATTAAAAATATCCTGCTACTAACGAATGTACTTATAGAACCACAAAAGGCTGCCTCCTGGTCTCTGTACAAAACATTAAACATGCCGACATCATGGGCCCTACTGTAGAACCTTGCTGCACTCCCAACAGTTCCACGACGGCTAATTAACACCAGCCATCGCTATCAAACATTAACCGCAGCGCAGTAAAAGAGAAACTGCACAATTTCTCAGAAATCAATTCAAACGTAAGATATTTTTTATGACAACTTCCTTCCCACGTCCATTCGCAACAATACTTACAGTTTCACCTAAACAAACAGACAGACATGATCTGACGAAGCCGTGGCAAATATTTAACGGTATATGAATTAGTAGGCTCGCTGGGCTCCCAGACGCCCCGGTGGGCCGAGCGTGCACAACCCAGCACAAAAACCTATTGTATTTTTACCTTATTATTGAATTTACACCTCGGCTGTGGGACAACAGTGCTGATTCTAACTGCCGTGTCCGAAATCGCGAAAAAAAACCTTTGAAGAGATAATCGGAGGAAATACTCGAATGATTAGAAATGGGTTGTGTTGCTGACCGTGGATTCGAAAACATTATTCTCACATGTCTTATATACTTACTACATTATAATGACACAGGGTAATAAGTAGTACCTATTTAAGTTAGAATGTTGTTTAGAGTAAAAAATAAAAAGCTGTACATTGTCCATTTCTTTGCTCAGACAATCAACGTTATAACCAAACAATACAATGGCTATTTATTCTCATTTTACAACTCTCTTTACTTCAACGGTTTGCCCCACAATGGGCGAATCGTTCGCAAGTATAATATCATTATAACGCTTCACCTCAAACCTGACATAATTACATATAATGTTGCTTTCCTCCATTGTGTAGCATCGATGGAATTTTATGCCCATTTCACTATAATGGCTGTCCCTAAGCCCCGTACAAACATGCATGATGGATGCGTCGCGGCACCCACAAAAGAACCATTGACAGCATTCACGTACCCTACGTCCAATTATAACGAAAAAGCAAAGATTTTGTCCACCCGCGCCGATATCGACCCACTGTGGCACACAAAAAATATCAACACAGCTCGCTGCTTTGTTTGCTAATGAAATATATCGGAGTAAATACAAATCATTATATTATGATGTAAAATATACAAACATATGACTGTTTTCTTTGCCAGAGTTACCTGTTAGCTTATAAAATAATTCCGCCATCGCGATCGCAGACATTGAAACAACCCTTTCCTTTAAGTGTTTTATTGATAAATAAAGCACTGCTACCACTAATGTATATCGACAATACTTTTTGAATTTGAAAGATCATTGTGGCTAAAACTTATAACGACAAGGGTATAATAAAATAAAACTTTACTAATATTGACCTCGATATTTGAGCGTCTTCCCTTCCCCGAATGCATAAGGGCAGGAGGGTTATGGCTAGAATGACCTGCCTGGTTTACTGGAGCAGCATATGGCTGGAGGAGACGTCATGGGGCCTGCCATGTTGCTTGGCGCAGGACCGCTGGTGCAGCTCGCAACAGTAGGCGCGCGTAAACCTCTGACCGCAGTGCCGGCAAGCGAACAGAGCGGCGCGAGCGCTTCTTAAGTCGAGCGCGTGTCGACACACGCAGCAGTCCCTGAAAGAAGAACGAATAAGTTACTTTTTTTGAAAATTCCACTTGCAGAATACTCGTAATAACTGCTTTATTAAAATCAAAGCACATAAAAACGACAGGACAACTTTATGTCAATTTTGCAAATCGTACAAAATTAGAAAAATAAAACAAAATACAGTTACCTTGTCCTTCCCGAATTGTGTTGTTTAACGTGAGTAGTGAGCTGTGACGGCCGCGCGAACGATGCGCCGCAGATGTTGCAGGTGTAGTGCGGCACACACCGCTTGGTCGGCAGCAGCAGTGGCAGGAGCGATAGATACGACTGGTAGTTCAGGTTCGGCACGTACGACAATATCCGCTTCACCGTCTCCGTAGACACCCTCAGTAACGCCAACAGGCCCAGAGGATCGGTGTTCACAGCTATAGTCATCGCCCTCTGATCCGACGGCGGTCTCTTTTCAAACAGAGGCTTGTTTTTCGTTTTAGACAAAGAATCAGTTACTTCCGTTGACCTCTCTTTCGTCGGAATATCAAATGTTATTTGCAGTGAACAACTCCTGTCGTTACTCAGTTTCAGTATTTCTTCGATGTCGCTTTTCGCTTTATCACTCTTTTGAATTTCTTCTAATAATATTTTTTCCATTCCGGAGATGCTAGAGTCTCCATGTCTTCTCAGTTCATTAGGGACAATTTCAGAGATCGTTAAACTCCTGGAGCTGTTACTGTACTGTACCACATACTCTTCATTTTTGTAATTGTAAGGATCGCTGCTATGTCTGTCCAGCATAGGTCTGCTGGTGGTAACAATTTTACAAGCTGATACTGCTGCACTTCTTTTGGTTATAATGGTGTTTCTCCTTGATTGAATATCTATCATGATTGAATTCATAGATTTCATTAAAGAGTCTATCTTCTCTTCAATATTGGCTAAAGATTTAATTTTTGTGTCTTCTTCAGATTGACGGATTTTTGATTTTAATTTTGTAATATTATCTGTAATCTTTTTAAAGTTTTCTTTAAAACCTTCACTCTTTTGAAGATCAGCATCATTCACCGTACCATCTTTGTAAGGCTTCTGTTTATTGATAGTTGTTTCATCCATTTTGTTTTCCAATGCTATTAGTTTATTGGGAACAATGAAATCCCTGTTATTTCTTAAAGATTCATGTTTAGAGGGTACATTCACATCCTTATCAAGTTTGGTAACTTCCTTTGTAAAGAGAACACCACCATGCAAGTGCCGTTTGAAAGATTTATGTTTTAGGGGTACTAATAAATATTGGTTTTGTTCCAAAGTATCTTCTTGGGCACCTATTTTTGCTTCCGTGCAATAAGGAAAATATATGTTACTGCTATCTTGGACAGTTTCAGTTTTAGGAACATTTAGTTCCTTGTAGTCTTCTTCGTTCACTAGAGGTAAGTTCGCAGTTAGAATAGATGCAGGTGCGCCTCGTGGTTTCCTCGCATGAGGAGGTATGGGTAAATAGGATCTAGCAGTGCCTTGTATACTATCAATCCCGTATGCATGGTTGTTATCAACCAACACGCTGTTGCTATGTAAGTACCTACCAGATGGCCTGGTGCGCCAGTTATATGCATAACCTTGTCGTTCTTTATTCAGCCTTAGCATACTAGCTGGTGAATAATTGGGATAGCAAAGGCGATCATCATCGTAAATCAACGATCCGACCTCTGGTGGTATACTGCTGTCATAATTGTGTGGATATCTGTTGTGCGTAGTCGATGGCATGTAATCATGAGCTCCATAAATGTCTTCAAGCAAATTCTGACATGGATTTGCATTTGATTGGTGTCGCCAGTTGAGTCTCATGTTGTAGAAGTCATCGATCATCTCCGGGGCGTTGTGGTCGCCCGGCACATACTGCGGCGATATCCTACTCGGCTCGTTACTGTAATATCTATGTTTATTCTTCAAATCGTTGATGTAATTGTTCCATGCTTCTCTTTGTTTTTCTCTTTCGCGCTCAATCACTAGTTTCCTGACTATTTTCTGTAACTTTGCGTTTCTTTGCATAGTTCTATATACGTAATCCTGATTATACATGTTCTGCAAAGGACGGCCCTTTTTCTCACATTGTTCATTTTCATCTACTATATTATGGTCGGTCATCATCTCATTAGAAGTGGATGCTTCATCATGTCTGTTATTATCTTGGTTATAATATTCATAGTTCAATTCATCATCATAACGTGGGGTTTTAAACACATCTCTTGAACAAAACGAGTGCTGTGTATTGAACGTGTTTGCAGATATGCTCACCATCGGCTGCGCGCGCGCTCTCTGGTTACCTCCACGGTAAGCTTCATATTGTTCGTTTAAGTACATATTATGTTCATTGTAGTTGTTGCTCTGCCCGTAATTTTTCAACATTTCATTCAAGAGCCCTTTGGAAGACATTTTATTGGTTTCTGGACTCAGTTTATTATCAAAAATGTTAATAAACTCTTCATCGTTTCTTTGATTTGGCATATTTGCCCTGACGTCGCCAGCGTTGCCTCCGACTGTATCAAAAGGGTTTACGTTTTTAACAAAAAGTTGTCCTGCGTTGGGTTCGTAGTAACGACTGTTGCGTGGGTGTTCACAACATTTTCTTGATTTCTCGTCATCTTTCAAATCCATTATTCATGTCACAGAAAATTTATAATGGCCGAATTGTGGCTGACTATGGCATTTTTTTTTTATTTTAATAGAAGAAGAAGAAATAGATCTGTCATATTTGTGCTCGCTGCAA
Organism: Hyppa rectilinea; assembly: GCA_951799385.1. Classification (NCBI taxonomy): domain Eukaryota; kingdom Metazoa; phylum Arthropoda; class Insecta; order Lepidoptera; family Noctuidae; genus Hyppa; species Hyppa rectilinea. The sequence continues at coordinate 17,961,583 of OX637318.1, read as the reverse complement.
AAAAGTATTTAACAACAAACCTCTTTACATACCATAGAACCACACATACGAAGAACAGAACAAAAATATGTATAGGTAGGTATGTAAGGGTACAGTTCACAACCTGACATAACTCAGCGCCGGTTTTCCCCAAAGTGAAGTTAGGCAGAGGTAACGTATATACACCCACATTCCGCACTGCTTAGCTTGATATACTTTCCAAAAACAAAAAATAGCCAAAACAATTATCGCTATAATAATAATTCATTTTAACAGATATCCGAAAAGTTATTACCTACCTTCACATTTATTTCCTTGATTGTACAACCACCTGATGACGAATATGATGCTTTAAACAATCAAACAAGCACACAATACAAGCTAATTACATCAAGTTATGAGTTTAAAGACTGAAAAATGTAAATGAAGAGGTTTTAGTACAAGTTAATATCGCGGCGCATACAGAACATTGTACCGAGGCTGAGGTGTGTGGCCCTTGGGCCGACAACCCGTAATCACGACCACCCAAATTTTAGCGGAACATTCCTTATGTCGGAGTACATTAGGTACTTGTGATTATTTTATTACCCTAAATAAAGTAATTGAAGATCACATTGCATGGCTTCACATAAATGAAGCCATGCTTCACATGCTTCACATAAATGAAGCCATGCAATGTGATCTTCAATTAAAACTGATAAAAATCACAAACTATTTTTTATAAACATTAAACCCGAAACTTAAAGGCATTTATTTCAAATAAACCAATTACAGGCACTTTTGAATTGTCAAAACATCGGTCAGTCAGAAAAATGAAGAAAGATACCCATTAAAAACCCAACACACATAATTTAAAATATAATTACGCCCCAGAACATAGGCAAGTCTTACCTTATGTAATCTATATTATTACATACTAACTGACCCGCCAGACGACGACGGCGGCGGCGACGTCTTGATGTTGCAAATTGGGTTACTACAAAAATCCCAGTGAAAAAAAAATCTTTCAGTTTTTCCCCAATTTTCCAATTTACGGGACTAACTTTTCCATGTTTCTTTCCCCTTAAACCTTATTCAGACTTTTATGAACCTATACAAAAGCTAATCAAAGCGATCCAGTCATCGCGAGAGATGCGCTTCCTCCTAACGAACAGCAATTAATTTTATTTACATAGATTTAGGTCTATTATGTAAATGCATGTATAAACTTGATCTAAAAATGCTATAAAACAAATATTATCAGTAAACCAACAAAAACTCATCAAAAACGATCAAAAAGCAATAAAGAATCAATTACGAAGTATTCAAACAAACACATGGAGGACGGGGGCGCGTGACACATGCACGAGCGAACATTATCAAAAGCGCTACAGGCATTATACAATCTATTTAGATAACACATCAACCACGAGACAATTTTTTACATCACCTTTTTTATTATTATACCAAGTTATTGTCACATTTTTAGGGTTACGTATTATTTTTCCAGGGGAGCTTAATGGTGCAGCAAAAAGCTATCTTTCATATTTACAGCCATTTTGATGCAACGGAATATTGTAAAATATTTCACTGGTATTCAGCCGCATCCGGTTAGACTGGAAGCCGACCCCAACATAGTTAGGAAAAGGCTAGGCAGATTGATTGTTAGTATGAAATGTCATAGAGCATTCATTATAACCGCAAACAATATTTTATATTTGTTTAAACCATGCGAATATATATATATATTACCTGCCTAAATATGGTATGATCTACTTAATAATAAAATTAGAAAAAAACTCTCATGTAAATAAAATAATGTACTGAACACTCAATGCTTCTCACAGCTCGCTCACGTCAACTTTTTATCAATTTCCAAAACTTATGTTTGCATTTTGATGAGTTTCTTTACGCGCGTGACACGCCCGCTCTGGTTCGCAGCTTGTCGCGATTATGTTAATCGTCGCATAGAATATTCATTGAAAAAAACACACCCTAATACTTTATCTTATATTGTTGCTTTTACTGTTCTATTTGACGTGTCCGAGCCTTCATAGTCTGTCATCTGTCGGTGACTCGAGTTTTTTCTCCCTGATTGTTATTGTGTAATGAATATTTAAATTAGGGCACGTTTCGTCGGGTTGCGATAGTACCTTAAGTATGTTATTCCTATTATTCAAAACCCCTTCAAGTGCCATTGATTTTATTACCGTTTCAAGCAAATAAAATTGCGTTTTACATTTAATCGTATACGTTGGAAAAATCAGGAGTAGAATGGACGGCCTTCATCCTATGTAACCGAGGCTTGTGTGTTCTTGGAAGTAGTACCTACCTAGGATAAATTAAACAACTCCCCTTTATTAAATTCAATAGTACCTACCTAGTAATTCAATTGCCCAATTCACAGCGAATACCGCTGAGTAAACAACTTAATAGCATAAAAGGCGTCCTTCAAAGAGGTCACCTTAGCACAGCGGTCCTAATGGCCCACCCTAGGGTACTCCACTCCAGTAATGCTTAGAAAAACTTCCTTAACTACAAGAATTCACTTAATTGAATATTAAACATTGATCTGTAATTTCTGCAAGAGATAGAAAGATCTCGAACACAAACAGAGATGAGGTCGACGTAAGGTAGGTGTATGACTTTATCAAAAGCTCTTGGTAGGAAATCGTTCAGTCTAGACGACAGTATTAAAAGCAAGGTGAAGGTCGCAGCCTGCTGCGCCGTCACTATGGGGATGAATAACATGATTGTAAATTAACCTCGTATTGAAACGCGTAATTTTGTTGTCATTAGAAATAATTTGTCTTGTAGGAATCTTACAAAAATGTGACCTAGAACTCGCAAAGATAAGTGGTTCTTGTTGATAACGAATTTATGATTTTTCAACATTAATTTAATAAGAATTTTCCTGCTTATTTGATTTCAAAGTTTTTATTACGCTCGCACTACCCTCTTATAAGAATAAGCGAACATGAAATTGGGCTCGAATACATTAGCACTAACAAAACATAAGCCGAATACCTCATTACATTGTGAGAACATCAAACTTCATATAAAACCTACCAAAACATTTTTATAAACGAGTTGCATCCAAACATCAAAAATTCAGCCATAAAAATGCCAAAACATGCAGGTTGACCAATTAAGCCATCAAGTGGGCAAGTGGGCACTGGTATCGCTCGACGAAGCCGAGCCAAATGGAGCTATCGCCGATAAGATAGCAGTAACGGGCCGCAGTTCCCACGGCGACAGACAATGTGTTTGGATAGATAAAGAATTACTTGAGGAAAATAAAGGAGTTGTGTTTACTTGTGTCATAAATGGCGATATATGTTGAAAGGTGTTTGTCGTTTCAGTTTTAGTTCAACAATTGCAGTTATTGAAGCCGAGCCACGTTTTAATTGTTATAGCGATGTTTTAACTCCACATCTACCGTTTGTTCATCAGGTTCATTGCTATTTATGCTGACAAGCCCATTATAATGTTCATTATTTACATTTATTTGTAGCACATTATATTCCAATTGTATACAAAGCAAGTTCGCATCAATAATAACATGCTCACATTTGTTAGCTCTTTCTATATCGATATAGCTTCTAAATATTGACTTAGTCTCGAACCTTGTGGCGGAATGTTCCATGCACTGACGGTGACGTGCCAACAATGGTGCGCCTCTGTGCGTCCACTTTGTACCGCCGACGAGCGTAATCTCCCAAACTTCACATTCCTCACATAAAATCGTGGTGCGAACAAAAAATCTTTTTGATTCCGATTTTACTGAGAAGGGATCTGTAGTTCTGTACCTAAGCATTTCTATCGATAGCTTGGTTTTAAACTTTGTAATTGGTAAATGTTAAAAGTAAGCTTGGACATGGGCTGGAGGGAGATGATGCTAATCGGTCAAAACTAAAACTGGTCTAGCTCATTTTGCCAATTACATACCATTGATTTCTAATTTCAAGAACAGCTAACTGTCTCATTCGCCTGCCCTTATTAGTGGTCGACAGTCAATCCCTTTCTAGCCATATCATCTTTCAACAATCCATCCATCGTTTCTTTGGTCTTCCTCTACTTGTATAGCCATTCCATCCACATTTATACTCAAAATTTTCCTGACAACTTTTCCAACTGACAACAGCTAATTGTCTAATCTCTGAATTGTAACCTGGAAATGCTCCAAGGGTCGTACCTAACCGTTTCTCGCTTCATCGAGCCTAAAAGCATAATCTTAATGCGACCGAGTTGCTTCAACCGCCGTCCACAGAACCCTAATTCCAGCCAGCCTGTGCAGCGGTGCCAGAAACTCGGTCGCGACACAATAATGCTTACCTATGAATAATAAGATCAAATAAAATAAAATAAAACACTTGGGACTGAAGCACAATCGTACACGCTTGTATACAAACCATTATATAAATACAATGACATATTGTTGTCCTGCTCTGGCGCCGTGTTATAAAGACACTCTTTTTATTTTCTGTCGCATTCATCTGAATTAGTTTTATTTATAATGTTAAAGGCTGTTGCCTGTGTTTATTTGACCTGGATTGATTTCAAATCTCTAGGTAGACAAAGGTTACCAATACATACATCTCAAAAATGTTGTCGGTTGATGATACTTTTAATGTTTTTGCCAAACCAATGGCAACCATTTTAGTAATTATTGAATGACTGTTTTTTTTATACAAAGCGTCTATCATATTTTATTTGTGCATAGTTACAGTATGTGTGGTGTGTCATATCAGAGTTGTGTTTTTGCATCACTTGAAAGTCATAGCATGTAGCTTCAAGTGTTATGTTTAATTCAGTTTTTATCAGTCACAAAATGTTGATTAAAAATTAAACTTTACAAACCTAATTTTACAATCCCTGAGTGTCAGAACGTTATCAAACCAATTAATTCAAATTCTTACCTCCAAAACTCTTACATCGAAAAACAATTAAAATTCCTCTGAGAACTCAGCAAGGTCACCCGGCCGTCATACCCTCAGGAACAAGTACTGACTCAAGTGGAGCTCCTTCAACATGGCTGCCGACAAAAACATTTATTTCAATATAATTTAAATGGGGTTCTGCGTTACCACGCCCACCGAGATTAGAATACCGCTGTTTAAGACCAAGCCCGAAGTAATCATGTTCAAATATCTTGAGAAAAAAGGGCTGATTGATATAAGGAGCAAGCAGAGGATCTTGATCATTGAAGAAGCATCAAATGAAAGAAAACAAAAATTCTATCAAAGTAACATATACTTATAAGAAAAACAGTTAGCTCGTATTTGAGCTAGAATGTAAAACATTGAATCAAATAGATCTCGTTTATACAGTGAAAAATTAGTAAGTACTAAGGTCACCTCACTATGGGTAAGTCGGCCCATTCCGGATTTCCTACATTTTCAATATTTAATTTAAGAATATAAAGACCAGAGTCTATTTGAACTTTGGTTCTTATGTTCTTACGATTACTCTAGCTCCTCCTAAAATTACCAATATGGGTAATTTTAGGAGGTCACTTTTAACCTATATGCAGCAGATTCACTTTAATAATGTAAAATGTGCAAAAACACAACAAAATAAATTCTGATAACATATTGTTCCAACGAGCTTACCCTTAAGCGGAGTGCAAACATTCCGAGAACGTTAATTGAGAGTCGGCGGTGAAGCTCGTGAAATTCCAATATTATTCTAATTATTTATTAATGACCCTTTCATACAAAACTATTTTATTTATTTGTTTCCTATGCTTTATTGCAGCTTTTAAATAAGATAGATATTGGGATTTATTATTTTCATAACAAATTCTCTTTTATTGATCTATGAGAAACTACAAGTCTGAAAATCCAGTCGTTATAAAAATTAAAAACCAAATATACTTATACACCATAATTATATTCTCAAACACCTATACGGTCAAAGAGCCCATGCACAATTTCCCTGGACCACAAGACTCAAAATAAATCAACACTATTTTCCCCACAGATAACAAAAATAAACACCAAACCAATCAATTAGACAGTCCGTAAAGCCAATTGGATTAGATTCCACAGCCACGACAGACAAAAATAACAAAAAAAAGTTACGAAAGGCGCTATAGCCTCCACTGTTAATTATCGTTTACCGACGCATTGTTTAGCGTGAAAAAAAAAGATAAAGAAAGAAAAAAGTTAAAAGAATATAAAGTTGTTGTCGAAGATAGAAGTGATCCATTTGGTGTCAGGACGTAAATCCATCCCTCGAGTATCTGTTACACTGACTGCCGGAGATAAAGATAATTATTGACCATCTCTGTTTTTTGATCATTTAAAATTATCTACTAATTGTGTTTTATTGATATTTTTATTACAAATAAACTTAGATTATAATTGATAAAATAACAATGTGCGCTCTGAAAGTATTGACGCTGTTGTTAACTCATAAAAATCGTATCGTAGCCGTGTCGTTATATTACATAGAAATAGCTTGTCTAATAAGCTGTGAAGAGAAATTCAAAGAAATGTATTGAACATTTTATGGAAACATAACTCCTGTTAGCTTGACGAAGATAAAACCCAAACGAGATCGCTGTTTACCGTAATGAGGTAAACGAATATAAAGTGCCACAAATGGCGCCAGACGAATGACAGCGTCACTTGTGGTGTAAAACTAGCTTCTCGTTCACAGTAAATCGAAAATATTATTTAACATTAACATTATTAACGTTAGTCATAAAGGGTACTGCGGAGAGTAGAGCAGGTTCTTTAATAAGAGATCATTGAAATTAGTACTTCATTAGAGGCACTTGTTCCTATCGAGTTCAAGCAAAATTGTTGCTGCCTTGCAAATATTCACGCGGTTTTCTTTTCAAAATAATTTTTATCTGCTTGCTGCACACTTTACCTATAACCTCCATCATCATCATTGGTCTTCACTTCTTGTACGCTATAGATTGCGTCTTCAGAACCGCAATCACAATCATACAGCCACCATCCCGCTCCGTGCCCACACCGTGCCCGTCCCGCGTCCTCTAAACCCGTGATTTCAACAGTTTTTTAGTGAGGCCATCGCGTAGTGGCGGCGATTTCACGGGCGAGCCGTTTCTCACACGCGCTACAGACCGCCCGCGCCGACCGACCCGTTTTTTTACTACTACGATGGATTGTGATGTCTGTTTTACGATGATAGAACTCACAGCTTTGATAGAGCTCTTAGGCAAGATCTCTCAAGAGTTGGAATCTGGTGATAGAGTTTGTTTTAGATGGATTGGTAATGGTGGTGATGACTTGTGATATTGCAACTTATTACGTTACATTTTCGGTAAGATAATTTGTCCTTCCACAGTGTTTTAGTTTCAACCATGCCGTTCCATCACCGGACTCCATTTGGTAAATAAAATATATAGTATGATATAAAACTCGTCTCGTTATAGCTGAACAGAAACTCCAATTCGAGTGGAGTCTCCCAAAAAAAGTGTCACGCAGTAACAACACACCAGTACTTTGGTATCATGTCCGTGGTATACTGTGTTCGTTGAGTTCAATGTATCATTGAGTCATCCTTTCTATCATGTACCCATTCCCCTAAAAACATTGAATCTAGTTTATGTTTCCAACTCATAGTTCCCTAGGCACGGAAAAATTGGTCCTTATCAGAGAAACATCAACTGTGTTAACAAAACAAAAGGCTTTATTCTGTAATTCCACGTCAATCTACTGAGAGTGAGATGCCTTCGCGCATAAATTGGGAATTCTAAATAAGCTGTCTGCGGTGTCACGGAGCCTGGAAGACGCGGCTATAAGGAGCTACGATGAACGATGCCACAAACAAAGTGAGCAAACCTCTCGAGTCTCCCACACCGTCTGAAGTACAAACACAAATATACACTTAGCTCGACGTGGCCGGCGTTAGGGAAACACAATGAAGTGACGCGGTTTTACTTATTCTTTTACTAAACTCTCCATGACATTTAAAGATATAGCACATTAAAAAACAACATTTTCGCTTATAAAGCTAGTCCAGTGAACACTGGACTAGCTTTCTGTTTACTTACTTTATTACTGAACTTAAATTTTGAAGGTTTGAAGGAACCTCAAACATTTGTGTTTTGGACAAAATCCAATTATTAAATAATAGTGTAACCAACAAATTCACTTGCAGGTATTGTATGCCTTCTCCCTTACGCTATAGTTTTTGGTCATTCCGTCCGCGCAACACTTAAATAACGTTATGCCTGCACGAGGCTCAAAATTGCTCAATTTGACGGTAACTTGGTGTTCTACTAACCTCATGGCTTATGGCGTGAAAATACATTTAGTTCTTTATACTAGTTTATAATACCGCATAATATGGCAGCGGTGTCGAATCACTTTAACATTCGTTCATAGTTGCCCGGTGCTGGGCTAAAATTGAAGATGTGTCTTGAAGAATCGAATGTTTGCTTCTGGAGTGAATGAACTGCTATAAACTATTTTACAGCATGAGGCTTTAGTTGCATGAAATATCTCTGATTGCTTTTGTCTGGATTTTTTTTGGTCTTACTAGATTTTGGAATTGTCTCAATTCTTGGTCCCGTTCAGATAATTGTTTTTTTTTTTTAATTTTACAAAAAAAAAAGCTTTAAAGTCGATTAAACTTATTTCCTCATCTGTTCGTTTCAAAAACTTCCCCTCAATACCACTACTCACGCCAAAGGGGTTTCCACTGTGTCGTGTACATGAATCTAAACAACATGGCAGCACATTGTTTGTCAATTTGTTTGTGGAACAATACCGTCGTTTCGCTAGCGCTTTCCCGGAACGCGAGCTATACGTGATCTCAGTTCGATCCGCCCGTTATTACGCGACCATCACGCGTTTCCTTAAAAAACTTCACAACACTACATCTTGACACGACATCCAATACTGCTCCAACACGCGACATGAAAGCAATGGTCAATACAAAAGCAGGAATGGTGTATTTAGCAAGCGATGGTGTGACTTTCGTTTGTTACGCCGTCAAAGCGTTAAAAGTGTCTTGGGGCACACTGCAGGTATCTTTGGTAAAAAAAAAAATTAAAAAATAAGACAAGTGCAGGGCCTCCGCGTGACGCACTCCAGTGCTGTGGGAATTGTTGGAAACAAGGACTCGGGGATGGGAGTCCGTGGGAGAGACTATGTATGGAGACATTCTAATCGTGTAAGGTAAAAGTGACCTCATAATGAGCTTGTTCCAGAATAACAGATTAGTTTCAAGAGCTTGAAATTAAATAACCAAAAATGCAACAACAACGTCAAAATGCAACAACTAATAAACCAAATCCAACATGGTGCTTGGAACCAGAATATCATTAATATCGCCTAGCCTTCAAAATATATTATTGTTAAACTTTATCCATCAGTAAGTTCTGCAGCTCACACTGATGACAAAACGTTTCAATACAACACTGTTGCCTCGTGCTACACGTTACACGGTGGAGCAATGCAACAGTTACACGCTGTCACTAACTAAAACTGTCTCCAATACTGTTAATAAAATTACGACATTTAGTGATGCTCTATTAACAGATCCGCTTTGCCATTAACGTTTAATAGTATTATACTTTATAACTTGTCGATGATTGCAAGTATTACTGATTTGTCACAATCCGTTTAGTGTCCGACTGTCTAGGTCAATCGTTAGGAGTCTTGCATTATATGGCAAAAGTTGGTCGTGGGTCGGTAAATGATAGAAAATGAGTGCTGTCAAAAGATCTTAGAATCTAAAAAGATCCCGACACCAATCATTTGCCACTTAATATTTCTACACCCCGAAAATTATAAAAGCATTATACAAACACGCCATTTCAACTAATATCTTCCAATCTATCTAAAAACAAAGTATCTTGAACCTGCACATCACTTTTTTCTCACCAATTAACCTCCATGTAGGTGGTCCGTCAGTCCAACACCAATATTTGCGATATATTTCACAATCGTCAGTACATCGCACCTTGTAATTAGCTTGCCGAAACTTAGGCCAAGTTTTTGCTAGAGTTTGGCCAACATTGGGTTTGCTATCCCAGAAAAGCTTGAACTTCTCTATGTGAAAGAAAATAAGGTTGGTTTTTGAGTAGAAAGATGAATCCAAGAGTGTAAAATCGTTTTCATAATTAGTAATGATCCACGTCGGCGTCTTTTCAAGTCCAAATCGCTCTGATGGTCCAGGGGGCGTGTGCTATGGTCGTCTGTTTGACTTGGTCCTTGCCGCTTGTGTTTTTTAACAAATTAGCGCCGATTTGTTCCCGCCGGGGGTCTATTTCGCCCGTGATGACTTTTTTGATGATGATTGGCCGTTTTTCATATAATTTGTGTGGTCCTTCCGTATTTGTTTGTTTTTGATTTCGGAGATTCCTACGTGTTTTAGAGGGATAAGTAAGTTAAAAGTTAGAATTTAGGTCTTACCTATGATACAGTTCAAACTATACTAAGTCGAAAAACATTACTATATAATATAACAAAAACATTCCTTTTACTACCTTAAATACTTCAAAATCGGAGTCAAAAATCAAACACTTTCATACCAATTAAATGCCAACCCGCAATGCGGTCTATATGCACAGCGCCGCCCCAGCAGCGCGTGTATGGACTGCATCATGAGACAAACAACCAACAACTATAACACTCGCTTAGCATTCACAGCATCGAGATGACTCGCCAGGGAAGTCGCAATTTCCTCAGGCCGACATCTAAATCACTACCGGCCTCATCATCACCGGTTGGAAGCTCCAAGAATCGTAGGTGAACAATGGTCGTCCTGACTCTGACGTCACCTCCGTTTCCGCTCAGCTGACTGTCTGTCCGTCTGTCACGTAGCAGTGAAAGTCAAATTATTACTCATGGTGCGCATGCGCTGATACATGCGTTAGATCGCTGTTCGGGCTCTATGAATGGGTGGCACCGTTCGGCCGGTGTTCGGACGGTGGTGCTCATTATGCATTGTCGTTATGGTACTTGCAACTTACATGCAATTGATTTAATTGAGCTTTTGTTTGACTGTGGTTCCGAGAGATATCCGTTTGGGTTAAAAATTCAAGCTCCGAAATCCCTGCATGTAAATTAAGAAAAGTTTAAGCTTACCTAGTAGGAAGGCAATACGGGCTGGTGTCCGTAATACTTACCTACCTGCTGGGTAAGCTATGGAAATGCACTATAAGTTTATTCGTGTGGGATTGACGCCAATTTTTTTTAAGGTGTTTATGTAGCAATATATCGGGGAATCGAGTCTGATACGTCCACAGGCACATGACTGTGACAGCTCGTGCGCACAGAACCTTGAAATAAAAATGGAACAGTACATAACTGACGATTGCCGACCATATGTTACCGCAATTCACAGAAACTGATTGATTGAATAGAAATAGAACGAATCGATCATAGAGTGCAAGGTTGTCGTAATTTCGCCACATTGCGATGTTGGTGCGGGCTCGACCGGCGCGGATGGCTTAAAGGTCAACTAAGTAAAATTAACTTCATTGTACTACTGCAATGCACTAAAAGTCGAGGCTGTATAACATTTAGAAGAAATAGTTCCCGCAGATTTGCTTGTGTATTTATTAAAAAAATTGATAATTGAAATAGGAAATTTTCAAGTAATTAGGAATCTATCTAAAGTGCGTTACCGAATAAAATCCGCTTAAAAATCGTACAAAATAAAAAATGGTAGACCAATATTTGCTAGCTATTGCTTTTGAAAGAATCCGGGAAGAATGACAATGAAATTAATACAAATCAGAATTGCTTACTTTGAGTAATTTATATGTTATTTTAAAGCTTGGATCTGATCTGTGAATCAGTACAATTCGTCCTGATACAAACCCTGACTTAAAGACTTTCTCCAAATTACCGCAACATTCATATAGGTTTAGTGCACGAGAATTAGGTTAACTTGCGTGGGACTACAATATGACTCGTACATGGTCCTTTGTAATTAAGTAAACTCCGCAAAACCCTGATATAGAGTGTACCTATAGACACATGTGGCTATCTCTACCTAAAGTGACTAACTTTAGGGCTCTCCCAAAAAGGAGAAAATTATCACCTCACTGGGTTTAGCTGGGCCCAAGAGAAACCAGTTTGTGAAACATTGAAGATTTTATACTAATCCCGTAATATTGTACTAGGTGCTTCAAAGTCTATCAGTATCCGTTCTGGCACCGTTGCAAACTCTGGTTTCCATATAAGGTAGAAAGCAAGTGACACATACCTTTAGTTCAAAGTTGCTTCCATTGTTGCTGCTATTGCTCATCACTCGAACCAAAAACTAGTTGTACCTTTTCATTTGTCAGGATATAGGGCTCGTCGTGCGGGTATTGATTTTATGTCGGTCTTAAAAGCTAAAAATCGGCGTATTTATTACATCTTGGGATACAACATTCGTGATCATGTTTATCGTCTTATAAAAGTTAAGCTAAGTAGATCACACCTTATACTGATAGTGCACTCAATGAAGTTGTTTATTCTGCTAGTTACTAAATCATAGGTATCGTATTAAGTGCATCATAACTGAAATAGTTTAGTAGATACTGTCTGATCCTGAAACTATAATCCCCAGCCACCGCTTATGTCTTGCTCGGTGGAAGCTTAGCGGAACAGTGAGTCATGCGCGAGAGCGTCTGGCGGCGCAGACGCATCGCAGCGCGCATAGCACGCCGGTACTCGGTACTCTGTAGTAATCGTGCCTTGAATCCGCGCCGCGCAACACATTCCTGACGAAATATAGCCATCACTGCTCAATGGACGCTATGGATAGCTCTGTGGAGTGTGGAAGCGTTGAACCTTATGTCTACGCATTCTTATATAAACGGTGCAAGCGATAAAGCTTACTTTACAGCATGTTTTCTAAAATTGATGTAGGGTCGTAAGGACCAGGATGGGTGGAATTGAAATTGAGTTAAAAGGACCAGGAGTTATACAATTATGATAAAAAAACGACATTTTTCTTTTAATTTATACAGGACTTTTACGTTATATAGGACAGAGCACCATAGAACTACGAACTTAAAAGGTTTACTAAAGACATTTCGCCTATTATAATTGTTATCGGTTCCATTTGACTCCCAATTCGCAAGAACCAGCTCCCAACAACCACGTGAGCCAGACATAGGCCCAATAATGCCTCAAAAGGCTCTACGATCAGAGAGGCCGACAGTACCAACACAATGACAATTATGTTCGTTCTCAGAAGTCCTGCCCGTACGTGCGTGGAGCCAGATCTCTGCTTACCTCACACACGCGAATTCTGGTCCTTCACGACAATGTGCGTGGAATGCGGCAAAGGGTTCTTTGTTTAAGTCAGAATTTATTGTAGGTGCGTACTAGGAATGATGTCGTATTTTGTGTGGACATTTATTTAAAACTGGTAGTAATGAATAATTCTGCCCGCGCTCTGTTTGAAGTCTTAAAGTGCTTTTAACAATCGATCGATACAATATCGTTACGATAAATTGTAATTGTTGTTAAATAAATCATTTGGCCACTACAGCTTTATGCAAGCTAACGCACAATGCCTAGATTTTTTCTCGTCTCCCTTATTTCCTGGTCCTCCATATTATTATTGTGTTAGTTAGTTTAATTACAGAAAAATCTGAACATATACACTCAGACAAACGGATAAGCAGACAATAATTATAAATACTAGGTTTTTGGCATTACAATCGTCCCCAGAACCCCTAGTATGTACTACAAATATTGAATGTAGGTACAGTTTTTACTTCGCTACGATTTTATTATTATGTGTAGATCAACAATCCGCTTGCACCACGAATTACCAAATGCATTTAACACTAAACGTATTTACAACATCATACTGCCTGTGTCATCTACAAACGAGTGATAGAAAGAGAACGAAGTATTACATTTGTTTAGCGTTAAATGTTTGTAGTAATTAGTGGTGCAAGTGCGCCTAAGAGTTGTTGTGACTACTGACAGCAACCCAGTATATTGCCATAAGATAAAAAGAAAATGAAATCAACAACTACCTTTCCCTCTTGCGAAGTTTTCGCGTGAATCAGTGCGCCTGCGCAACTTAAACAGATCCGATGTTAGTGGACGTTGAATTAGCAGCAAGGATATTTTATTTTCTATCACGGAAGAACAATTTAAAAAAAAATAAAACGCGCGACAGGATTTATTATTTTTTTATTTTGTGTATTATACATAGTCTGCTCTACAGAACTTACACGTCTCACCGACCCAATATTCTGCTACAGTTGCATCAAACAAGGATAATTTATGACACTATTTGGGATCAATTTAGGAATATTTTGGTCCTTATACGCTTAGCCGTTGGTCTTTCCATACGGAGAACAATGGTCGTCCTTCTGGGCGAGGAGGCGAGGTGGCTACAAGGTCGCCACTTATGGACAATCATTATAAGTGGAATACATTAGCTGGTCGGAAGTTGGGCCGTTTTCTAATCTTCGCGAATTAGTATTCAGAGGCAATAGGTTCGCGCGTGCCGAAAGTGTAACAGTAGATATTTTGTTAGTCATAGCTGCTTAAATAGATGGTCGTAATTCTCAAGCGGTTTCTGTATAATATTTTTTCGGCAGCCCCATAATATAATGATAGTTTATGATCTTTGTGGTCATACTTCTTTTGTGCTGTGTGTGTTGGATGACTACTAATAGTTCAAGACTCATTCATTTCTAAAACAGCATTTATTAAAAGTAATTTTGGCTTGTAACAGTTCAATACAGTTCTGATATCACTTCAACTACTTGCACCTAGAATGAGGTGAAAATAACAGTCTATAGGTAATTTATAGTAATATTTTATCCATGGAACTTATGCCCCTGCAAAGACAAGTGTATAAAGTAATATAATATTGTTCCATGTGCAAACGATATAAGTCGCTGGTACTGTCCCACTCCCACTACCACATTTTTTTTCACTGTACTTGTTGCCAATAATACAATAAATTTTTCTTCCACAGTGTGAGGAGTCGATGTCAGCAGGCGACATGTGCGTGTCAGCGGCACGTGCCGGTCCCTCCGCGCGATGGCATCCCGGCTGCTTCGTCTGCTCCTCATGTCAGGAACTGCTGGTAGACCTCGTGTACTTCTGGAAGGACGGCCGGCTCTACTGTGGGAGGCATCACGCGGAGACTCTCAAGCCCAGGTGTTCGGCCTGCGACGAGGTGAGGAAGGATTCTATTGATATTGAAACTTTTGCTTTTTCGGACTTTTTGATTGGTTTCTGACAGTCCTTTCACAAGTTATTATACATCGAGGTTGTTTCACTGTCAAAAGTAATAAATTGGACATGTGAAAAAATTATATTTCATCGTAAAAGCAATCGTTGATATTGCATCAGTTACCTTGCAAAACTGACCCCTACAACGTGAAATTAACTCATTTAACCAACAAACCAAAAAAAAAAACGATTAACATTAATATTCAAAACAAATTGCTTTAACTTATCTTTAATTTACCACAAAACGGCTATTACTTGATTCCCTCCAACCTGCAACATTATCATAAAATCGCGACGCGGCGCGTGCGCAGGCCGCTGACGCAATTGTGCGTGCAGTTGGCAATATCCGGCCAACGGACCGGAAGAAGATAGCATCGGGGTGGGGGGATGCACATCCCCTGTATTATTCAGACATTTCACGGTGGACGCGTCCGTACATGCGGAATGTATGCTGATCGGCCATATGCTTGTGTCAAATTGTCTAATGGATGTTCAGCTGAGGACGGTGTAACGTTATAAGTCATTGTCTCACCTTTGACAAGCATTCTACCTCAGAAACTTAAACGTAAAACAACATTACAGTAACTCACTTTTTCTATAACGTTATATTTAGTAACTCTTGAATGTCAAGCAGCGTTATTCTGTAATGCCTTTACTCACTGAAAACCCTGATCGTCGCGCTATCGTGTAATGTACACGAGTGTGTAGTTAATTATTAAATTACTAATTAATTAACTAACGAGCTACAGATAACAACAAACACCTTGTCAAAGTTCGCTGTTCCCGTTACAATAGATAATATCCTTTAGCACATGCCAAAATGACCACAAGTTCCGCAATCATATAATTCAGAGATTACGATAACGAACAAAATAACACGTTTTTTTACTCCTAAATGCGGAAAGACTTTGTATTAGTTCGACGTCCTAAAAAAACTTAGCGCCCACCTGAAGGGTGCAACGACCCCTGCGGTTCAACGATTAATAAAATTACACACATCAAAAGTGTCTAGGGATCAACATATATTTTTGCAATAACTTTTCTCTTGATTGATATTAATTTAAATTTTCTTTAAGGATTCATCAAATAAAGTGTTTTCGTTTGTCACAGTAACGATAAACCAAGTCACCTTTGCATTAATAAAGAAATTTGCCATTTTCCTAATAAAGGGATTTTTGACATTTGAACCACTAACATTCAAGTTCGAAAAAAAGACTGAAATAACAGTTTTCTTTAAAATTTTATTGGGTAACTTAAACAATTAATAATCCGTGTTTCTACCGCGAACACTAACAACACAAGAACATCGGTTTGGCATACTCAAAATGAGTTCATCCAAATCACGCTGTGGAATGGCCGCCCATGTTCGTTGCAACAACAAAAAAAGGTCTTCTTGCAACTGGATACCCTCCATATTCGGCAGAGCTCTTCTCTGTAGCATATCCCATGCATGCTCAATCGGGTTCAAGTCTGGCGACTGAGCAGGCCAGGGCAGGACATTGATGTTAGCTGCGGCGAGAGTCTGTCTTACAACTCTTGCGGTGTGCGGTCGTGCATTATCATGCATTAACTGAAATAAGGGACCGATTTGCACTTGTAGAGGAACGATGACGTCAGATACAATCGTCTCAGCATAAATTTGAGCGTTGAGGTTGCCTCTGATCCAAATCAACTCAGTTCTTCCGCCGATCCAAATACCCGCCCATACCATGATGGTTCCACCACTATAAGGATGGACTTCCTGGCAGGATTTTAATCGCTGTTGGCGTCCAGGGGTTCTCCAGTGTCGTATACGTCTTGTATCCGGTCTCATACCAAAACGAGACTCATCAGAAAAGCACACGAAACGCCATTGTTCTTCTGCCCAATTTCTGTGTTCAAGAGCCCATTGATATCGAATCCTACGATTGTGCATTGCTATAGGTGGTACCCGTAGCGGTCTTCGGGAATGAAGGTTCACTTCATGCAAGCGGTTTCTGACTGTTTGGTCGCTAATTAAGTTCCCTGAAGAGTGATGAAGCCTCACGGCTAACATCATGGCGGTTATTGTTGGAGCTCTTCGAGTTAAGATTTGAATGTATCGGTCTTGTCTCCGTGTGGTGCAGCGATACCGTCCTTCATGGCGCTCAGCCACGGTACCAGTGCTTCGGTAACGTGTCCAAAGTCGACTGATAACACTCTGACTTGTATTCAGAGCTAAAGCCACAGTACGTTGCCGGGAACCAGCTTCTATCATTCCCACGGCTCTGAGCATTTCTTCCCTGCTTAAATGACGTCGCCGCTCCATAATAACGTTGGTTTTAATCAGTAGTAGGGAAACAGTAGCACTAATAATGTCTTCAATGCGTTGTATGTTTTTATAGGGAAAATATTGACAGCTGATTTTCATCTTTTACTCGAATTTGATTGACAGTTCCTGTTTCAAATTATGAAATGCACCAAAAAGGATCCATATAAATTTATAAAATCATAAATTTATTACAAAGCCACATCTCAATCTCAAGAAATCCGCATAAAAATGCTTGATCCCTAGACACTTTTGATGTGTGTATTAATGTAGATCTACGTTGACGGCTTCAAAAGTTCGTCAAACTGTTTTAACTCGAGACTATTGCGCCACTTTTTACCAGCTAAAGCACTAAGAAGTAGTTTACATTTTGGGGGACTGACTTAAGTAACGTAATTTTTTATGTTCAAAATGTGGTGTTTCTCAGCCTACGAATAAATGATTTTTGACTTGATTTGAAGTACAAATCAAATCAAAGTAGGCGCGCGAAAAGTAAAATGTTAACCAAGTAATATCAGGAAGATGACGACACCGTTTGTAAAGCCAGTACTTTCGCGCAGGTTAGCACGGTAGGGCAGAGCCGTGTGGAGAGCGCATAATATGAAAAAATATAGTAAAATTAAGTTAACGTAAATTGCAAAACCCAAAAAAAAGAAAGGTGATGTAAGGTTTTTAATAAATTTGATTTAATAATTTCACATTTTAAGTATTCAAATAAACAAATCATACTGTCTACTCCATTTCTAAGTGGCATAACAAATTAGCCTTCACAGATTTGTTTTCTGATTAATTTGTTTACATTTTTTGTTTGATGCTTTTGGAACAGACAGTACTTTGGCACGCAAAATGTGCAATACAAGCAACCCTAACGACTCAATAAGTGCAGTGCTTTGCAAGCCGCTAAAGACCACTACAAACTGCTGCGGAGCGCTGCCGGGTCGTTACCGGCCCGTCGTCGTCTGCGCCGGAAACGTCCAGACGGCCGACCGACCGGCCCTCCACACGATACCGCATCTAGGTCGAGGGGAAACATTAGGGGTAAACATTGGGGGAACATTAAGGGTAAACGGGGTAGTCTCATGATCTCGCGCCGATAACCCTTACTATGAGCCCCCTAAGTTGACTGTGATTGGGGTCAAGCGGCTTTTACTTATGAAATGTAAATATGGGTCACTTTATTGAGTAGGTTTTTTCCAAAACCACTGTTAATGTTCGAATAGAAAAGATATTAATTTAACTTTGGTCAATTGAATCTCTGTTTAGGTACTATTTCGTGTTGTTAGAAGACAAAAGGCTTCTCTAAAGGAGAGAAAGATGTCAATATATCTGCCTGGAACCTAAAATGGTTGGTTTCAGGTTCCAGGCAAATTAATTTAAAATCCATACTATAAAAAATAATCGCATTGAAGAATAAATTATTGCAAAATTATGATGAGGAAATGCTAAAAGTTGCATGTATCGTAACAACTCGTGGAAGGCCATGGGAGACTAGCTCGGTGTCTTCATTAGTTTGCAGCTATCTGGTGCAATTAGCGCAAATTATACGGCTGGAGGTGATTAATGTGTCTGTATCCAATCTGCGGTTACCGCCGCAGATGGATGGCGGTGATAGATTTTAGAAAAAGAGTTAATTTAGATTATATCAATTTTTATTGCTCTCACTTTTGAATAAAAACATAATAGTTCTTCTTCACTTACATTTAATAAGCGGTAAATTGGATGAATAAATTCCGTCAAGCAATAGATAACCAAGGTGTTTAGAGCATAGGAAGGGGCGACTAGAATCAATTCTATTTCTTGTTCATTTATGACGTCCAAAAGTGCCTTTCATGTGCCTATTTGAAATAAATGTTTTGACTTTGACATACGCAACGGCCTTCTTTCTACAAAACATCATACTGTGTTCACTAACGTTGCTCTCCCAGTTGTGTTAAGTGCCTTTCAATTGAAACGATACTAGTAATGATAGCTTAAAACTCTATATTCAATTAACATTAAATACAACAAATCCGATCAGACCCAGCTAGGTTTTTCAGAATTTGTTACACCAATGATGCTGGAAAAGTCCCAAAGCTGGAAAGCTTGATCACCTGGCATTTCATGGGTAAAGAAACTCGCCCTAATGGTGTGCAGGCTCGCTAATGAGCCTTAAATACCATAACACAGCTAATAAGCGCCATAAAACACCATTGATTAATGCCCTGCGACGTCGTCCCATGGAGAAAACCATATAATTCCAGACCAAACACTGAGATAACACACAATCTAGAAATATTTTATGGCTATTAATATTTCTAATGTTAGTTTTCCACCGCTGAGGGCTGTAATTTATGTATTAAAATGTCTGCGTGTTGCCTTATCTCAATCAATTAAAAACTTTATTTATTTTACTGACTGAAAAATTCGTGACGGTTTTGTAATAAAAATCTGTTTCTTTTTTTCATATAGTAACAGTTTTAGGGTACAAAATGTAGTTTTATCGCCCCCAATCATTAAAATGTTGAATTTATTTATTTTATTTCTCTTACAAGTATAAGAATAATGGTCGTCACGAATTGTTGAGCAAACTGGGCAAATTAAATTCTTTTTCACCTCACAGGCTCGGAAAGAGTCTGTTTGTCATTCGAAATCTGAGCCCAAAATTGAATTTTGCTCTCTAGCGTGGAAAGAGTTTTTAAAATTCGAACCTTTCTATTTAATAATTTTCTATACTGCTAGTTCACTGAAAATGCATGACAGGGTCTAAAATAAAATGTTAAATTACATAGAAATGATTCTCTCACCTTAAAAACTTCCATCACAGTACAGTAATTAAATATTTTGCGGGGATATTATCGTACAATTTGAATTAATCTTAATAAGTACACCATTTAAAAAAATCTGTGACATCATATTTGAATATTCCTTAGAATTACTACCCTGTCAAATACCCAATTGTGTAGTAATTTAAGTTTAATTTTTTTTAATAAAATAAATACTAATATAATATGCAAAATAAATATGTATTCAATTAAATTAGTTAGTTATTTCCATTAAATTTGTTTATTCTTTCATTCTCCTTAGAGGACAAGTAGGATATAGAAAAAAATACAGGTTATCTAATTTTGGAGATATTCTATATATCTCATAAGATACATTGCCAAGTATCTGTTATTTTCTTCACATGAGGCGATGTATCTGAGACGCTCGAAAAAAATAAAACTCAACATATCATAACACCTGTATTCTTGCAGCTAACAGTTTCCTCGTTGTAGTTAGGTGAAAAATTGTGTGTTGCGCTCGGCAGCAAAGCTTTTCTGCGTCTCGTACCTTTGAAACCTTCGCTACGCTCAGGATTGAATAAAAGTACTCGCGCCAAAAATCAACTTTGCAGCCTTGCATAACAAATAACTATTCTTTTGTAGAACATTATTTTTGTAGTTCGATCCTGTTTTTCTAGTAATATACATAGATAACATTTCTAAATGGTCTAAGCTCGTGTGTTCCAAAACTTTAAATGAGTAACAAGGTAAAATTCGAATGTAAATATTTTATTCCGGTTAATTATTATAATTTTTTTGTCACGAAAATTCCCAGCATATTATGAATATTTACGCCCATTAACTTATGTAAATTTCTCCACAAATGTCGTGTATTGTATGCCTTTTACTAAGTTCACACAGTACCTGTAATCTAAGCTTGATTTAAACTAATTAATTAATGTAGCATGTTAGCCTTGATCGAAGATCGTAAGTATATACAAAATTGAAATCTGTACGAATCAACCACATGGCTTGTATGCATATCGCACATCAAACATCATACAAATAATACAGCCATGATTACAGTGTACAGGTATAGTAATGGGTAAATAAACGCATCATGTTTATTTAACAAGTAGGTAAAGACTCTATTTCAATCATTAATTTTTTTTTACATAAAATGTCTTTAAGATCACTATAGAAATGCCATTTTATCGTGTATTTTATCAGGGTTCAGCTAATAATATATATAAAGCGGGATTGTCCGAAACGGTTATCACTACTCCGGAACATAACAGGCTAAGGAAGGAATATGGATAGGTTTTAGTCAGTAAGAGTCTTAGACTCCCTTCCACTCCACCCAGAGCGGGACAAGTCATAGGATGATTCCTCCAAAAGTCACCCTCAAAAAAAAAGCTAATTATATAAGTATGAACCCATAATTACCTACTAACAAACCTACATAAAACAGCAGGTAACATGCAGATGTCGATAGCACAGTGTGCTGCACTCAGTAACGATGGGTGACCTGCCATGCAAGCATGGTGCGGCATACCACGGCGCGGCGGTGGCCACTGGTTTATGGGCTGATAACACGCGACTGCCTGCGACCATCCCCGATAGGACTGAGTTACTGATTGAGTTGTCAGTGACGCTCGTGTGAACTTTGCTTTAGTACTAGAAAAATCAAACGTAAATCGATGAATGGATACGCTAGTGTTCTTGTAGCAAAGAAAGTAGTCTCATCGCAGCTAATATTGAATTGTGGACTTGAAATTAAATCTGCATTTTCTCATTTGATAAAGACTCAGTTGAAAAGTCGCGATGGAATAGTTATGGCACGGAAAGCCTATAAACAATAAATATTACCAAACCATTTGTCCTAATATGCAGCCATTTTTCCGTCGTTCAGCCTAGAATTTTGTATGAACCCACTGCTGTCTCCATAAAGCCACATTCCTCGTAGCAACAGTCTATATTTACTGCTGCCTGCGCCCAAGTTTCAGTTATATCATGCCCCGCTGCAATACGGCTGAAAGGCCCTGAAATGCTGCCAGTTAATTTATTAGGCTGTAATGTCAAGAGTACGGCAATGCAGATCAACTGGTATTTATGGGCGGTACACTCGCATTAAAGTTATAGTTTTGGCCCTGACTTCGGATACCTTTAGCTAGGTACCTTTTTTAGAATAATAATAAATATAGAAATTTTGTAAATAGGGCTAAACCGATCTATTGAAGGCTGTTATTATTATCACCAACTTAAAGTATGTATAATTATACAACATGTATTAGCTGTATTAAGCAATACTTAATACCCTTCTTGGTCTTGGAGTCCTGCAAAGTGATAAACAAATTGATTATTTTCAATTGCTCCTCTAATTCCTTGTTCCTTGGAACAATGTGGTTTTTGTGGAAGTCTTCGAAAGTTCTCTTAATACTTGTCATGCATAAAGCAGGTAATAACAACAAACAACCATAAACAACCTAATATATCTTTCCGTTTAGTTGTCAGGTTAAACCGATTCCGCATTCTGGCAAGGCTAAGTGCACAGCGATGCAGTTTTTATAAACACACTACAAGATAATGACGTTATGCTTTCACTTGTTTGATGCAACTTGTTTTTAAGGTTTTATTCAATTACTGGAAACATTTTAAATTACTTTTTTACACCCAAATTCAATCGGCTGAAAACAAAAATATTGTGTCTAAGTTTTCCCCTTACATACATACTTAACATCACGCCAGTAGTCCCCGAAAGATTAAGCAGCACCCCTGCTTAATCTTTCACCTCAAGTGCAACATTTATGTTTAAGTCCCATTTAAGTGGGCTAACGATGCTCCCCAAAAAATTACAAACTCCTTGACTTACTACGCACTTAGTAAAAAAAAATCTGCACATACTAACGAATCTTACGTAGCCTCGTGACTACATGAGTTCGCTTGCATAGCATTAACTTACAAATGACACAACTTGTCAAACAGATCCTTGTCAGGTTGCGTAACTACAAAGACATGATCAACAATCAACATGCACTTAACACATAATACGTGGTCTAAGTAATGAAACCGATGATTCACCACCAGATGTCGATCAAACTTAGTCACATGTTATCGATAAACAAAGCACAACACTAGGCATGACATGATAGTGGTTCCCATAACATTGTAGGACATGTTACGACCTGTAGCCCCATTGTAACACACTTTATTTCATGAACCAAATGATTTTGAAGGCAATTCATAGTCTACTTTATATATTTGAAAAAATCATGTCCTTGGCAACAAATAACGCGAGGACTGTTCTTGAATTGTCAAAATGGAAGACATTGCAATTTCAAGTGTGTTACGTAGTGACCCCGATGTATGCTCCTGATTTAGCTAAATGAATATAAATTATTATACAGAATTACTGCTGATTCCACAAAATAAGTAGAAATTTAAGTAGGCCATTCCTATTTTTCTTTTGCTTAATTATCTGCAAGACCAGAAATTATTTCCTTCCTGTTTAATTGTTCATCAATTTAGTCAGGATAAATTACCAGTAGGAAAAATATCGTATTTGAATAATTTGTAGAAATTCAAATCTAAAACAGGAAAAACTGGCTAATTTCGTTTTGAAAATCGCACAATAAAGGAATCCATCGTTGGGATAAATTCAAAGGTCAAAAGAACAACAACTCTCACAAAACAACATAAAAAAACTCCCATACATGAAATTAACCAATTGTTACTAATTGATTAATTTAAGTATTTAATCGCGAAAACAAGTTTCTGAGAAAAAGAATTTCAGGCTATTTCTAATAATCTTGTCATAAATATTAGACCAATGATTCTAGGTCAACGGGAAGTACCCTACACCTGGATTTCGATTTGCTAGTCAAAATACCGTAGAACTATGCATCACGCGTTACGGAGAAATAGTGTTACAGAAATAGACTGACAGACAAACTGACAACGAAGTGATCATTAAAGGGTTTAGTTTTTTTTCTTTTTGAGGTACGGAACCCTGAAACATTTTTATATTAAATAGTGAACTAAACCCACACGTAGAATAATAAAGACTGCTTAGAAAAACATCATAAACAATAATTCTCATTTCAAGCTCGCAGTACATATTACTACAACAGTAATCGCACGCCCTGCTAGTAACGCCGTAGTAAGAGCAACAATAAAACGGTTGCTAGCGATAACATCACTGATAGCACGGCTCCCAGGCCCCAGCTGCTGGGAGACACGTGACCTGCTGCCTGCCAACCTGCCAACATAGTCCCACGGGGGATGGCTACTGTCTGGCGGAATCAGGCCACGTGTTGCTATGGAGATCCAACACTGAAGTAAAGAAAATCATTTTTTTATTGTGTAGAAATAATTAAACTGTGCTAAGTATTTAATTGTTTATCATTTGACAAGCAAACTATTTGCTTAAAAGGATGCTCCATATTGTAAATAGAAATAAGAATTTTAGTTGATGCAATAAACATTTATTATTATTTATTTGAGTTTTAAACCTTTTGTAGGTATAAAACAGCAGATATTTAATTGCAGATACATGAAATAAACTATTCTTTATGTTATTAATGCAGTTGTTAATGACAACTACATTAATAACTTAACAAATAACTTACTAATAAAAATAATTACGTCAAAAACAAACTGTAAACTAACAAAACGTATGTATTGTGGACCCACAGCTTGATGTCATTGATAACAATCAGCAGTTCAACATCAGCACTGAATACCTCGTAACTATACCTAATATTAAAAGCTTGTAAAACACACGGATCCAAAAAAAATATTAAAACTGTTTGCAAAATAAAGCACATACCTACATACATATTATGTACGTCTGTCAATATTAAATAGGGTTAACGCGATAAGTTTGATCGTTAGAGAAGATCACGTATTCACGTCCGTAACTGTGTTATTATAAAACAGAGTATAGGTTATGTCTCTGTAATTTTTATAGATGACAAATTAACGATGTCAAAAGACAATGATTAAAGACTAAAAGACTAAATTATTAATGAAATCTTTCTAAACCTCACCACGAAACAACGCATTCCATGTTACATCAGACATATACAACAATAGCCCAATTTACTCGCCATTGCACCAACTTGAAGAAACAGAAACACGGAACCGCGGGTCCAGCATGGCGGCGTGCAGCCACGACACAGAACCGCGGGTCCAGCATGGCGGCGTGCAGCCACGACACAGAACCGCGGGTCCAGCATGGCGGCGTGCAGCCACGACACAGAACCGCGGGTCCAGCATGGCGGCGTGCAGCCACGACACAGAATACCGTTTCAGAAATATTAATAATGAGTGAATAGTCCACTAATGATCATGAACAAAATATACCTCGCGACCGTGGGAGCCGCTCCCATGCCATTGTCGCGAACCAACTTTCTTGGGGTCGTCAGCACCGGCTAGCACTATGAATAATAATGCCTAATTAAACCGTGTTTATCCAGATAATTAATTAAATTGAACCAGTTTACGAAAATATGGTGTAATTGAATATTTGTCTGTGACGATGACATCTGAGAGCATGTGTATGTGGATGTAGTACAGGCTGATGCACCTGTCATGAATTAGGTACCACTGCTCACTGTGGAAGACGACCGACGTACATTTGTGACTTTTGTATTTTGTCTATTTGCTACGAAATTATTCATAGCGTAAGCATAGCATAGTCAGAGTAAGAGTCGTGGTGGGCCAGTGATACAGGCCGCAAGTCGCGGCTGGTACCATTGTGTAACACAAAGATAGACAGGCGCTTTACTTTGTGTAATCTCATTACCACGGATCCTCGTGATGTTTTCCTTCATCGTTTTGAGAGCAGTGTTGATGAAATAATTCATACAAAGTATTTGTCTGCTTGAGTTCGAACCCTCGACCTGCAAACTCGTAAACTGCGGCCGGCCACCACTACTCCAGTTATTCATAATCGTATGCTAAAGGTTCGCTGGATTTGACGACACTATAGATTTTCTTAATTTTATATTCGTCGAAGCTCAACATATCCCAAGTTCAAGCA
Source organism: Hyppa rectilinea (assembly GCA_951799385.1). Lineage (NCBI taxonomy): Eukaryota > Metazoa > Arthropoda > Insecta > Lepidoptera > Noctuidae > Hyppa > Hyppa rectilinea. The sequence continues at coordinate 17,935,366 of OX637318.1, read as the reverse complement.
GGCAAGCAAGTTTTGCTGCCGGATTATTTCCAAGAGTAATGTATTCGTCCAAAATGGCACTTCTAACCATATTCCGCTTTGTCCGCAGATAATCTTAGCAGACGAGTGCACGGAAGCAGAAGGTCGCGCGTGGCACATGAAGCACTTCGCCTGCGCCGAGTGCGCGCGCCAGCTGGGCGGGCAGCGGTACATCATGCGCGAGGCCCGCCCCTACTGCCTGCCCTGCTTTGACAACTGCTTCGCCGAGTACTGCGACGCCTGCGGTGAGCCCATCGGCGTCGATCAAGGACAAATGTCCCATGAAGGACAGCACTGGCACGCCACTGAACGATGCTTCGCCTGCCATACCTGTAGAGCAAGCTTATTGGGGAGACCCTTCTTACCAAGAAAAGGGGCGATATACTGCTCCATAGCGTGTTCCAAGGGTGAGCCGCCGACGCCATCAGATTCTTCTGGACCTGGACCAAGACCGCAACGAGTGCCAAAGCCGAGAAAAATGCCATCACCCAAGTCCCCACCTAGATCACCACATAGAGAACTCTCGTCCCACAATATAGACGCGGATTCAGAGCCCAGCGAATCGTTGCTACGCGAGTCTCCACCTCCCCCTCACCCGCCACCACCGCCGCACGCTTGTCTCAGCCTCGACAGAGCTCTAGCAGACTTACGACTAGAAAAATCTATAACGGAGCATCAAATACAGCCTACACCCACGTCTGATGACCACAAAGACGAGTCCCCCGACGACTGGAAGCCTCCGCACCCCGTGGAAGCGCAGGCAGTCGTCACTCCAGGACACTCGTCATCAATGCCGGAACTAACGTTGGTAGACGGTAAGAAATCGCCAAGGAAACCGCGAGGGGGGCGGACGGTGAGGTTCTGCGGAGACGACAACAAAGCGTTCGAGCCCGACGAGCCACCGCGGCGGGAGAAGCTGAGAGACGAAGACGCCAGCAGCTACTGCAGCACGTGCTCCTCGTCATCATCGTCCGCAGAGTCCTACACGCTCCCGACGAGGCGAGCGTACGGCGGCGTGCGCATCTCGTACGTGCCCAACGACGCCGTCGCCTGCGCGAAGAGAGAACGACAGAGAAAAAATGCTCAACACGACAAGAACTGCATCATCTCGTGATCCTGGCTCTTCTTAGTGCCTTCCCCTCCTAGTGAACCGACCTCCGATGTAAAAGACTGACTTTTTGATAGATTGTTGTAGCCCCCACGCCATAGTATTGTTAGATAGAGTACAAAAAGTCTTCCTTAGCTGCTTTGATATCTTGCCACGGCGGGTCGCTGTGACACGCGCATAAGTCGCGAATAATGGCAACCAGGTGCACAGCGCGTGTGCGTCTGATCCTGTTGTGACGTACACAATGTAATCATCGTTATCTGTATAAAAGGCTTAAATTGTAAAGGTTTGGACAAATTTATGTTCGTACAAGAGTAATTTGGGATTAAACGGTTCAAAATGTGACGGTTCATTCATTTGGAACACCTTTGCTGGTTTTATTTGTAATGGATCTTTTTGCCTTGCCATTCACCGCGCACGAAACTATATTAATGTTGGTTTTAAATACAAAATATGCGCAAACTTTGTGGTTTTATAATATAAAGGGGCCTAAAGTTAAGTTGATATAACGACGTCAGCTTTAAATTATTTCTGATTTAATATATGCGTAGACATATCGAATGCTTTCCGTATTTTATTCTTATTCATGAAATGATTAATTTAAGACATATCCCACTTTGCCACTTAGCTGATAGCTCGCTGTAAGTGTACCCTAAGTTAGAAATAAGAGATTATTGTAAAATACAAGTACAAATATACATGTTATTTTGTATTACAGTTTTATACTTTTGGAATGTGTTCAAAGTGTAAATAAGAAGCAATGTAGGGGTATAAGAGTTGTAGGAAGCTTGTTACGACGATACTCTTGACAAAGTCAATATTTACTTGTACCAGTGGCTGCAGGGAAAACTATCATATCTCTTATATTCTTCTTTTCCGATGAGCTAGATTTCAAAACAGTACTCCCAGTAATCAGTAGTAGGTACATAAGTTTTTGTAATAATTATTAAATGCCTTAATCTGGTTGTATTCCATCACATAAAAATGAAAACGGAAAAAAAATAAAAGTAGGTCGCATTTTCCACGAATGGCTTCTATGAATGTCATGAATTTTGCATTCCGTATTCTCACTTTATCCATGCATTAATACTCGTTCACAATAACAGAGGCCAGCACATCAAGTTACCCAATCTGACAAATTTCTTTGATAGTGTTTGAACTTTATTACAAAAGCATAAGGTCCATTTTTAATTGGGAAAATTTGACAGTTTGGGAAAGCTTGATGTGCTGGCGAGTGGCGTCTTTACTATGATCTTATTTCAATGTTCTCTCCTAATGACATAATACTCAGACTCAAAGAGAATGCTCACAAACTTGCATTTGTTCCAAAAATGTGTATTTAATATAAAAAAATTAGCCGATAGTTTTATACGAGAACCACAAATATTGTACAAATATATCGAAATGTAACAATAAATTAATAATGTACGTAATTTTATAAGTTATTTGTAATACGAGATGGTGAATAAAATGATTTGGAATAACTTGGTTTTTACTTCGGCAGAATAATTTCATTCAGGAACGTGTACGATTGTTATCGACCACTCGGAGTTTCCAATCAGCCAGGAATATGCAAGTTAGGAAAACGGGGAAGTCTTAAACCATTTTGTAGTACGACACTCTACGGTACAATTATTTAACTGTATCGCTCAGTAAGTAGTCTATCCAATGATATAAATTAAATTCTATTTGGTTATAAAATAAGGCTCCAATTCCAGTTGTTGGGTTCCGGTTTCCGGGTTACAATGATAACCTCGTGAGTAGATGATTTGACTGCCTCTTTGGTCTATTGATCGCAAGCGATAGGTACTGCTGATCACGAAGTCTTGGGTTCGATTCCCAGGTCGGCAATGCATATCGGGTTTTCCCATCCGAAATGATGTATATCAGTATAGAGGCCTACTCATGGGACTTCTGGACTCAGTACTCCTGTGTCCACAAACACCGTGCACATCCTGGAGCGATCAGTGAAAGTGTGCACTAACAATATCGACACAGTGAGCGATGTGGGAAAACGCCACCACCGCCACAATGCACGTGACGACGGGAAACGCATTGTCTTAGAAAAAGTTATCGCGCTGATCCGACGATAGAAATATTTCGATTTGATATCTGATTGAGTATCTGTCTTACTGTTGCATTTCTATGGAAATACTTCCATATTTGTGTGGAGTAGTAGCAACTATGAAAGGAATTATGTATCATTTCCAAACCACGGCAAGCCACAATAGGGAAGAACGTCGTGTAATGGAGGGATACGACATTCTTCCCTGTATTAAACTAATCTTGTATAAGCTCCCGGAAAAGTTAATTTATATCGTCTATCGGTCTATCCTATGAATATTATTGCATCAACATCGTCACACTCCTGACCTCTTATCTCCACCGAAGTACTACTGTCCCACGCACAGTTTTAAGTAATTTTCTCATAACAAGGAAGGGGCGAGCATTTCCATGTTTAGGAATATCTCAGTGGCAGCCCGCAGTGCAGGGTAGTGCCTGGCTGATGGCAATAGGCTCGCCCCAATTACATGGGAATTAAACGTAACTGGCGAAATGTGAGTGCATCTCTGCCCATCCTTTGGAAAAATACATGCGTGATGTCATGTGATGTGTTCCTACCAAATATTATTCACTATCCGGAGATTGAACCCACCGCCTGCGTTCATTCGTGTCGTCGTTTGCTCAACTTTCCCAGCAATGAAAGAAAGAAATGTACTGATATCAGATGGAACGAGTTTCTATGTGGTTATAGATCAAAAGATAGTGACTTGTCATGTGTGTGATTTATATTAGTTAAATAACCAGTGAATTAATGCAATGAATAGCTTCCATTCGAGTTTGTAAGGAATATTTTAAATTGTTTCACGCCATGAATACCAACTATAAGAGGGGTACCTAATTAATGGATTAATGGAGCGCTTAGCTCTTTTACAACATCAAACAAAGGTACTCTACCCACTTAAATAGAAGCTCACCAATGAAATAAGTAACTTATGAAAAGAGAGTAACTCTAAATCAATACAAATCGTTCACTTGACTCGAGAAGCGACGCTTCTCTTTCTAGACAAACTAAGGACTAAAAATCCTTGTCATAACAATCCTCAAACACACGTACGACTTTAACTAACTCAATTATTTCCTTCAAACTACTTGAAACAGATAAAAAACTCTCGACAGAACTATAAAAAGTTTTCAACTAAACACGCCGACGGCGACATAAACCTCAAACAGGAACCAAACTCGCTGTAACTTCGCTAACTGCCAGTGTACAACTCTTGGCCGAAACTTCGGCCGACAGTCGCCGATACGACGCGCTTGGCAGACAGTTTTTGCTACGATATTTTCATGCGTAAGACTGTATACAGGGTGATTGTATTCAAATCTACGTTCAGACAGTTTTCTTGCGGAAACAGAATGCGGAAAACTAATAATGTAGATTTGATAGGTTCCTACAAGAAACTCAGTGGAAAATATAATAAATGGTTATTACAGATATTGATAACACTAGCTTATCACAAAGTAAGTAGCAAAAGCTTTCATCAAGCCGCAATGATCGCACAGAATTTATCCTTAAAAGTCTACTTCCAGAATCAGGATAGATAATTCAATAATTAGCCGATAAAAAGTAAGTGACTATCTAGGTACATATATAACATGAAGTTTGCAAACAATCAAAATAGTAATGAGTCATAAAACAAGAATTCAGCATATTATAATAAAGCCCCCTGTATACCAGCCTATTACATCCAGACTCTTCACAACAAGTAGGCAACACACACAATGCCAGCCGCGTCACGGCGCACAGGCGGATACCCTGCCAAGGCTACGAAACTATTAAGACGGCTAGACAGACTAAACGAGGCATCATTCCAGTTCCTCATACACTATTACATTACACTGGAAGATTTTGGTTGCAGGTGTAATTATATTTGTAACACTTCACACACACACACACACATTGTTTTGAATTGATGCGCGCAAGATACCAAATTTCTAACTTTTTTTTCAAAATACGATATGCGACCGTGACAATTTATATTTATTTACAGATTCATAATCAGTATAATCATCAAATAAAATATTCCAGTTCAAGTGACTCTATTGAACGACCATTTCATTAAATCATGACATCTGAAGAGAGTTGTCACATTGCAAATAACTTAAGAGTACTTCGCGGCCTACCCTGACACTACTTTAATTTGGTCTTAAAATTGTTCATTTTAGTAACAACGGTACCAATAACGACGGTTCAAAAGGGACACCGAGGCTTCCTGCCTGTCGGGTGCTGCTGACAGCTGTCTAGTGCGCGTTTACGCCTATGGAAAGACATCTACGCATCGTTAGTGAGAGATAGCGACTCTTTCTATAAGTCTACATGTTTCATGTCTCCATGTGTCTGTCTAGTCTTCAAATTAAATGAGTTGCGTGCCCATGTGACGGTAGAACACGGAGGTGTATTATTTAAAATATCTATGTACTAATTAGTCGTGGCTAAGTATTAACAGCCACACAGGTCGATCCATCAGGTTAAGCTACGCTTGCCGGGGTTGGCCGTGGATGGGTGACCATCTTTACATACCGAGACTCCTCCGTGCCTCGGCAAGACGTTAAGCCGTTGGTGCCGTCTGTTATTTGTGCATCTTTGACAGTCGTTACGGGTCGTCAGAACCCCGAAAATCTGACAGCCAGTCTTACCAAGGGGTATCGTATTGCCCAGTTACTGGATTGTGGAGGTCAGATAGGCAGTCACTCTATTTAATATACTGGTATTCAGCTGCATCCCAACATAGTTGGAAAAGGGTAGGCAGATGATGATGTACTTATTACTCATGTTTACAAACTAGGTAATAAACGATTTGATTTGATTTAATTTGAATACATTGCTGCTGACCAATTCAGTTTGAATTACTGGCAGGTTCTGAAATACATTGACACGTTTGAAAGCCTCTTCTATTTATCTCAATTCATCGAAGTCGCGTTAAAACACGATCAACAGCAAATCTGAAGTTGGAAGTTAAAAACGTAATTTGCGAAAAATCAACCCGGTAGCATCATCCCGTAGCACCAAATCTCGTAGTAGGTGCTACGAGAAGCTACGACATTCGTAGCCTTACATCCGGATTTATATCACGTGGTCTGTTTTTAAACCACCTTTTCTGCATAACTAAATGAAAGTTAAATATTAATAAGGCAATTGTACAAAAAAATCCCTTATTTATAGCTGTCGATACATTTCCAATAACCTCTAATTAACTACGCATTACACCCTAGCCCGCAAGGGTTCGGTGCAAATTGACAACCTTAAAATTGTGACCCCAAGCGAAAACATCAATTAAACATACTCAACCCTGTGCGCGCTCGTTCCCATAAGTAGTGTGTCTCGGTCATTACGACCATTAGGGGTGTATCAACAGCTTGATTAATGAACTTCACAGCGGCAAGGGAAGGGTTGGCAAAGAGTTAAAAGTTGCTCGTTTTTTCCTGGTATTAGTCATTTTGATGTCAAGAGGCAGGCAAGTAATGTGATGACAAATTGCTTTCTGTTATCCGGGCATTTCTTACCCTTTCGAAGAAATTTAGTAAGTATGTTTGGGTTGACTTGTTTAATATTTGAATGTTTTTGGATTACTTGGCGAACCTACCGAGATAACTTAAAAAGTCAGAATTGTGTTTCAAGTTAGTATGCATTTGTTGTTTGTATCAATTTGCTTAACAATTTTAATTAATCAGTTAAAAAAAAACGTTTTTCAAATGGCAACATGACAGTTGCCATTTGAAAAATCTTTGACAGTTTTATGAAATGGCTACAATCCTACAACATTTATTCCTCTGCATCGCTGACGACTGAACATGTACCCAAGTTAATAGTTGAAAATTACATTTTTCTACTTTTAATAGGTATAGGTACTCAACATAAGGAGTTAGACCTTAGCTATGTAGATCATATGCCTCAGCCTGCCAGGTGATACTATCGTTCACCATTCCTCACACGACACACATTTACAATTAAAATGGCGTTAATTCCCTTAGAAGTTTACCTACTGTTCACAGGTAGTGGTGAATAATCTATACATATAATAAAACAGTAGAAAAACTGTGTCTGTACATTGAATATATTAAAAAAATAATAATTGAGGGGGGTTTAGAAACAGTAATAGACCACGAATCCAAAAAAAAATTTTTGTCTGTTTGTCTGTATGTCTGTTTGTCTGTATGTCTGTTTGTCTGTTTGTCTGTTTGTCTGTTTGTTTGTACACGCTAATCTTCGGAACTACCGGACGGATTGGAATGATTTATTTTTTGTTGTATAGGTATTAAGTCTGGGCAACATATAGGCTATAATTTATCTTGGAAACTTGAACACCTGATGCAGAACCGCAACAGACCAGCTAAACTATAAGAGATACAAAAATGATACTTTAGCAAAAATTGTTCCACATGATTAGCATTTTCTGCTGAGAAAATAAATTTGAAGATCTGGAACACCTGATGTGGAACTCCAAGAGCCCAGCTACACTGTAACATATATAGGAATGACTTCTTAGCAAAAGTTGTTCAGCCTGATAAGCACTCTCTGTTGACGTATAAAAATTGAAGATCTGGAACACCTGTTGTGGAACTCCCAGAGCCTAGCTACACTATAACATATATAGGAATGACGTCTTAGCAAAAGTCGTTCGGTCTGATGGGCATTTCCTGTTGACTTATAAAAATCGAAGATCTGGAATACCTGTTGTGGAACTCCAAGAGCCTAGCTACACCATAACACATATAGGAATGACGTCTTAGCGAAAGTTGTTCAGCCTGATGAGCACTCTCTGTTGACGTATAAAAATTGAAGATCTGGAACACCTGTTGTGGAACTCCAAGAGCCTAGCTACACTATAACATATATAGGAATGACGTCTTAGCAAAAGTCGTTCGGTCTGATGGGCATTTCCTGTTGACTTATAAAAATCGAAGATCTGGAACACCTGTTGTGGAACTCCAAGAGCCTAGCTACACCATAACACATATAGGAATAACGTCTTAGCACAAGTTGTTCAATCTGATGAGCACTCTCTGTTGACTTATAAAAATCGAAGATCAGAAACATCTGATGTGAAAATCAAAGCTATCACTAATTTTACTATGTAATTATAAAATAAAATAAACTGGGAGTACCTGCACGCGGTGAAGGCGGTAACAGTTTAGGACTGATTTTTGATGACGATGGTATATCATTGAAAATTTGACTCTACTGGCCAAAACTCCTATTTATTTTTTTATTTTATCGTATGAATATGCCTTCGGGCTTATGTTGTTTGAGTGTTTAATTTCCTTTTCCATTTATCTTCGTGACACGGTAGCCTACCCGGTAACGCAGGGGAGCAGTCATTTTAATTTAGATTTTTATTGATCAGGTATCTTCACAATAAAACTATGACCATGCCTAGAAAGAGGTCAAATCTTTCCCAATGTTCCAAGAGAGCTAAAAGATTGAGGATCATAAGATCCCAAGAATCTACCGAAGAGCGTCAGGAGAGACTTGATGCTGTTCGAGAACATTAGGCTGCAACTCGCTCCGTGGAAACCTCTTCGGGTCGCGAAGCACGCCTGCGTTCTTAGCGTATTCATTAGGTCTCCAGAGACCAGTGAAGAATATGATGCGCGACTGACCGCTGATCGTGAACGTCATGTATTGTCTCGCGAGTCAGAGACGTTCACGGAAAGAGAATTCCGCTTGAGTTCCAAGCGTATCTACGCATCGACTTCTAGGTCTCTAGAGATAAGTGGGGCACGTGATGTGCGACTGACCGCTGATCGTGAACGTCATGTATTGTCTCGCGAGTCGGAGACGTTCACGGATAGAGAATTGTGCTTGAGTTCTAACCGTATCTACGCATTGACTTCTATGTCTCTAGAGACAAGTGGGGAATATAATAATGCGGTTACCAAAATGAAAACGATGACAAATGGACTGTATGTTTTGGTGGTTGTTGGAATGAAATAAAACTAAAGCTCAGTGTGATAAAAGATTGAAATGGGAAAAATGATAAAAAATAACATAAATGGCGACCCCGTTGTTGCTGGCATAAGCAACAGGGTCCGCGTACGAAGTCGCGGGCAGAAGCTAGTAATGAATAATTCAATAGTACGCGTGAAGATTAAAACAAGATGCCGAGAAAATATTACATATATACTTTTTAAGTACTGTCCTATGTAAACTGATTAAGAGTCTTAGAGAAGGTTGTAATTTTATTTTGCAACATTTGATCTTTAACAATTTCTGACGAGAGTTACGAAGTCAGTTTCGACAATTAGTCCTAAAGCTCTGAATTTTCTCCGTCCGGATAAATTCCTTTTAACAAGCTATCAGAAGACGACATGAGAAACTTTTGAATAGACCACGTGTGGGCGAATCAAAATGTAACTTTACCTACATCACGAGGCGTGCTTCGGATCAGCATGATTCGGCACAGTCTGGTGGCGAATTCGAAGACACACACAAGCAAAAATCTTGCCGACACGAGCAAGTGTGTAGCATGCATAGATTTATGTCAGTAGTAAGTTTTTTTTATATTTTTTAGGTAGCACGTACTTTATTCCAAAACGTACACAACGATCACATCTACCTACTCACTTGCTCTGCGTCCTCAACACAAGGGTACAAATATCAGTAATTATTCAGTCGCCAGTGCTCAGTAATTCAGTATTTATAACAATTATTCTGTTCAAGCCAGAAAGGTTAATTTTATTTATCTTGATAAGCGTCGTTTTGTTCAGCGAATGTCATTTTTATAAGTCAGCTTAATTGACTACGACATAAAAATTAAGGCTAAGTTTATAACTAAGGTGTTTTTTTTACATCGTTCTGCTAGGAAACAATTGCATACAATTTTATGTATTTCTTTAACGGAAAAAATATTTATTTTTTAATTCTTCTTCTTCTTTTTGTGATAAGTGACTAACCTGATATCAGAGTGGAGAGATTTAATTAATTCTAAAATACCACACACAAAAACCCCTCAGGGTTTATCTGTGTGGGGGGCAGGCCGGCCATTTTAATCTAAAAAAAAAATATTAAGTACCTACTACAATAAAAAAATTGCTTTTGGAGTCTTTTTGGATCAAATATTCTTAATTGTTTATTTTTTGAGGTAGCTACTCACAAAGCGAATACATAAGTTATCCAGAGTGTCTGATTAGTTGACTTGAACGCTTTAATGACAAATGATAATTTATTTCTGTAAACTAGTTTTACAAAATCACTTTTACAAGTCAAAAAGAAGATCGCATTTGAAAATTAGAGGTCGGTAATGAAATCCACACTTCTTCCTAAGCTGAAGAAAGTTTAAAGTTTTTTTTAAACAATTGACAACCAAACCTATAGTACAGCAAACTATCTCAGCAGCAGGCTTGCGACTCCCCTCTAAATCAGTTCATCGTCTAATGACTGGCGGTGGAAATCAATAAACAGTTCAGGTGCGCCCGCGCCGCGTGACGACACCTGTGCTTCACGCTCGACGCGCGGGGGACTGGCAGACTGGTCGGCAAATTGCAATGTAATGATGCTAGCTGTGGTTTAGGGGTCAGTGAGAAGGTAGTAAAACTAAAAACCTTAACAAAGCCTTAGGGGTAGGAAAGAGAAAAATACGAAAGCCACGTCAATTGTCTTTACTGTGACCCAGTAAAGACAATTGACATTAAACCCCTCGGAACCGTTTCAATTATTGGGTCCTTCGGTAAAACAGATATAGATAAGTCACAGGCGACGACACAGTATCCATGGCAATAATGTTCTGTTCTAGCAATTTTAGTAGTGAATAGGCACTCAATTACTCTAAACATTGCCAATTGGAGCACTGCCCAGCGTGAGCGGTCGTTTTATACGATAAATTCACTACACAGATTTCCTATAAAATATTTTTAGAGGAAGAACATTTATTTGTACTCACTTCTTTTGCAGCCACAGAAAGCTTTCAGAATCTCTGAATTTTTCGCCTATAGTTAATTATAGTCATCACACTGCTATACGGAACCACGTTGTTATTAAATATTTCAATAACAAGTTGATCAGTTTACTCATAATTAATTTCGAGCGTGAAATTAATATTTGGCTGACATTATAATGAACGTGAAGTAATCCATTAAGTTCACATTCAGTTATTAAGTATTACTATTAGTAGTAGTTAATCTAGTTTGTTTAGAAAAGTAGGTAAGTAGTTAACTCGAAAGAATTGTTTGTAAAAACACCTAGTTTAGATGAGAAATAACTTTAAGATGTAAGTTTTTGTAATTCTTTTGCCAGTTTTGACCATTGCGAGAAAAAGGGCTTTTCATGTTTTTAGTAACGACTTCTTTTCTCTTTCCTCCTTACAACGCCACATCTGTTACATTAACAAATGTGTTACGTTAGGCAACATCTAAAGAACGAAACTAGTGTTAATTGCACAATTATCGTGCAACTGTCGAATGTGATAGGTGTTGCATAAAAGCGCTCTACTTTTGTCAAAAAACTAGGGACAGGTTCACGCACAACTTTATATGTAGTTATGGACATTGACTCACGTAAGTTATGACAAAAACTTCTTTTCAATGGTGGAAGTTCAACAGATTAAGTGCCAATTTCACCAATGGAACGAACATGATCAGCACAACTAAAACGAACATGATCAGCACAACTAAAACGAACATGATCAGCACAACTAAAACGAACACGATCAGCACAACTAAAACGAACACGATCAGCACAACTAAAACGAACATGATCAGCACAACTAAAACGAACATGATCAGCACAACTAAAACGAACATGAGTTTATGTGCTGATCGTATTTAGTTTATGTGCAGATCGTATTTAGTTTATGTGCTGATCGTATTTAGTTTAATTGGTGAAATTAGCTCTGAGACTGTCGTGCGTCCCTCACATAAATACAAACACACATACATACCTCACGCCTCCTTCCCATGGGGGTGGGCAGGAGCTCAAATAAATAGTAGCCATTACATTCCTGATTCAGCAGAAGAAAAAAGCTGACTATAACCATCAAAACGCACTCCGCAACCCTGCTCCACTCGTACCCACAACCCGAACCCCAGACATGTACAGGTCCCGGTCGATAGTCGTCATTGGCAATAAAGATGTAACGACGGCCGCTATAAAGCAACTGCTTTACGACTGCGATACAGTTATATGATAAGCACACACGTCACCAACATTCGGCTCGAGTTATTATTTTATGACCGTTCGCTTAGGTCACGGCATGGAGTATGTTCAATATGTTCATCCTGAATTATGATGTCGGATTATTCGAGATTTTGGGGGATAATTGCGTACTCAGTCGGGGTGCGGTGAATGTACAAGTATCTCCCGTGCCCCAGACTCGTGGTAGCAAAAAGAACAGTAGGCATTTAGTCGGTAGGAGTCCGAGATAAACCTCCGTGCTCTTCCTACGGAGATTATCCATGAGGATTTCCCCAAGGAAAATAAAGGATAAGTCATTACAATTGTTAATTAGAACAAACGTCTTCGATAGGATTGCTAACTTAACCATCAGCGTAATCCGTCTCTGTAACTGTAATCCCTGATCTTTTTTTATTTTTATTTTAGTTTTCCGATACTACTGTGTATTACAGACTTGGGAGACTAGAGACGTTTCGGAATTACAAAATTAATTTTTGAGACGAGCAAAACGATAGATATATGCTTTCCTCGTCAATTCAACAACACACTTCGAAATAACCAAATTGCCAACATTAAATTAAAAGCTCAATTAAAGTAAGAGCTTGCTTAACTTGATAATGAGCGTATAATAAAATAACACTCGTATGGAGTTAGTTTTGTTTACAATCGATACGAAGACGTTACCCTTGCGTAACGCGATACCCTGTGGTCACGTGTGTAACGGGTTTTAGGAACTATTTCCAAGTTCTACTTCAATTATTGGATAAGAAAATGAACACTTATTTTAATTAGTCTATGAATTAACTTTGTTTGTTTTACAAGTTGACAAACGAAACTTGTGCAATATTTTTGATTCCCGCCTTAAGGTACCTACTTACCTGCCTGGCTAAGCAAAATATTTTTCTAAATGATCTACCGAACTGTCTCTACTTCCTAGTACGTATCTTTGGTTTTTGAAGGAAACTCGTTGCCTCTATCAAACTCACTATTACGAAAGTCTCAAGCATCTTTTCCACTGTAGGTATTGTTTCGGGCGAGAAAATCGTGCCGCCCTTGATATGTGCAACCAACGTGCAAGAATCATTAAATGTTGAAAGATTCCTATCGATTACTTACATAAATTGTCAAGTTGAATCACAATGTGAACTTATCTTACAACTATCTGTTTATTTATCCGTGCAAAGTTATCTATGCGACTGTGCATAGACATGACGTCACGAGGGAACTACACGTGAGATTCCAAAACAAACTGCATCTTATGCAAGGATCGCGAATGCCTCTGCAGTGAATCATAATAGATAATAAAACAAAGTTCCTACTGCGTGTGATTGTAAACAGTGTGGAGCCCTGACACAGTACGCAAGGACGCGTGTTAGTGACTCAACTCAGTAAACATTCAATAAACTTGTAGAACCTCACTTTATCTAGTTTTTAGCAGTACGGTTAAGGCGCGGACTAGCGAACGACAGGTCTTGAGATAGACCTTATATTCTGTACAGGGCGATATTTATATAATGTATCTGTTATAGCACATAAGGTGAAGAGATAAACAGAAATAGATACTACAAAATTATGAAGAAACGGAATATAAAGAAAATATCATCACATATTTACTCTTCGAAATAATTCAAACAGAATGGCTGTCTACGAGCTCACAATTCGTAACACAAATAAACCATGCAGCATTAATTCATAAAAAATGACCTTTGACATTTAAACTATTAAAACAAACAGGCCCACATTATAGTCTGTGGTGCGTCTGTTCGCGGGAAAGGCCACGGATTACCGCGAAAACTGCGACATTGAACGTTTGTGAATTTTTATGAATCATTTCATTCAACGAAACGAACGAACCAAAGTGTATGCGGAATGCGTTTTTGATCAGTGCGTTATTGGCATTTTTTTACTTTTATGGAACGAAAACGAACTCTGTGATTCACTGTCTGACTATTTAAAAAAAACCGGTGTAAGTTTCTCAGACATATGGTAAGAACATGCATCCGATAGCAGCTGGGGTTTCTAACCTTTCTACATAACGGCCTCTATTTTGAATCATTATCACCTAAGTTTTTCTCTGGGCTCTCGGAGGCACATAAGTTTCGTTGTGGCATGCCTTTCCAATATGCTTAGGCTGTGACATGTGATGACAATTAATAAAATGATGTTGTATCTGTTATGTCACTGTTACATGGCAATCATTTAAATTGAGATAGCGTCAACATTTCCATACTGACTAAAATGCCCGAGAAGAAATGCCGAAACAAATGTAAATCATGATCTCTTTTAAAGTAATTTTTTATATTAAACGAGCCTAACGATGCAGGGCATTGTTTGTTTCTATTCAATAAATTAGGTTCTTAATTACAGCATTATGAAACAATTACCATTATTATAAGAGTTAAGTGAATGACAAAAAATTAATATGTAACAACCATACATGCCGTTGGAATTATTTATTAAGAATTATATGCTCTATAAATAATACTAAGTCCTGTTAATTTTCTTTGTGCTATTATACTGATCTGGAAACACAGAATAAACCATACGATAACGGGTAAAGGATGAATATTAGATCATGAAGTTATAATATGCATTAATTATTATGTCAAGTTATACAGTGTTGCTACTTGTGATATGGAATAAAATTATGATTAAATTATACACTCTTGTCTGTACTACTTAAATTAAAAGAATCAAAGTTTAAAGTGTTTTAAATGAAAATGTGAACGTCCTCTGTGCTATAGCAGAGCGCATGCGAGCAGGCGAAGTTGTCTTTCGGAGATACTGTTTGTAGTGACAAAATTAAGCAGCAAATATCGCAGTGCCTATTAGGTACTATTAATATACAGTTGCACGGAGAGTACGTATTTCCACGTAATTACTAAAATGGCAAATGTAATAGCAGGTTCGAGAGCAGGCTCGCGGCGCGGCGCGACACAGCATGCGTCAAGCATCTGCAGACAGCCTAATTATTGGGTACAACACTACGATTGAACGGTATGAAGTAATGAACTGTTGTCTCTCTGCAGTCTCTGCCTTTGGTGCTTGACAAAACTATGGCCACGTGTCCACTGCACACCACCGCCACGTTTCTTGTTGACGTCCCGTTGAGGTTGTGCGATGAATAAACAGCCTAATGTTTTGTCCTACAAATACCATAACGTATGCGCTCCAGCCGCCTGTGATACAGGTTCATCCTAGTACAGGCATCTTACAATATAAATACCTTTACAAATTATTTTCTAAGATTTTAATGTTAATATTTTACCAATTTAATTCTGAATAAATATATTATTATTATTTATTATTAAAGGAATATGGGAATCAAAATGTTTACAATGTGATTAGTAATGCAAATTAGTCGTGTTGGAAGACGGTTACCAAAGATAATGATTGTGTCTAGGTAAGGACTAAGGAGGTTCTTAGTCTTGAGGGAGTTCTATTAAGTACACACTTGTGTACAAACGTGTACCTACTGAACTAAAGAACTTTGAAGAGAACGAAAAATGGCGATGAAGTATCCCAAGTTGACTGTCAACTTGAAAGTTTACGTAGTTTACACATCACAGGGTACTCTATTGAGCCCTCGGCCTGCAAGTTAATAATAATAATAATAACTTTATTTCACAAAAAATACTATAGTTGAGCTGATTTAGTGTCACACTTTCTTATCCAGCTTAGTAACAAAGTTAGCACAACAAGTACCTCCTTTTTTTTGAGGCTGGGAAATCATCCAATGACTTCTCCCGGTCTGGATGGAGCGGAAGGGAATGTCGTACTCTTACTGACTAAAAACCCATCCATGTTGCTTCCGTAGCCCTTTATGTTCCTGGGTAACAGTAACCCTTTCGGACAATCCTGCTTACCCGGCAGGCTCCGCCCTCGGGCCCCGTCATATGCTGACATCTCTTTGAGAACAAGTACCTCCTCACCTCACATTCAAGAGAGGTTTAAGTCGTATCGATTGTTTCCATGATGACTAATTAGTAGATCATCATGAACCATAAGGAATAAAGCCATGCAAAAAAACCGCAAGTCCGCCAATCCTGCATATTATTAAGAAACATTTCATTCCACGTTACCTTTGATCGTGATGCATCTTAAACTGCGGTAATTACCTACTAGGTACGTACCCTTACGTGTAGCTGTGGGTTTTCCATTTACGTAAAACATCTTAGTGTTATGAATAATTAATTTTGAGAAACGAATGATTTATTATGTTGAACGAGGGCCTATGAGTGGCCCACAGGTCACTTACAACGTGATTTTAGCTAGCTATACTTTTAAGATTACTATGAACAGAACATAGAACCAGGACATACATAAAATCCCTGTAGATACGAGTATTTATAAAGCCCATAATTATTATTTTTATGAAGTCCTAAGGAAACGAAGGTTTGCAAATAATTCTGCAGTTTGATGAAGGAGGCTTGCTGTTAATAGCTTTTATTTTCCGATAAGTAACTTGGTAGTTACCAAGTTCCAGTTGACCAGGATTATGCAATCAGTAAGAAACACATTACAGTACATAGACGTGTAGGTTCCTTGCAAAAAATGTGAGATCATCGTCATTTTGGTGAAAATGAACCTATACGAGATCGCTACAAATGTAATGACTCAAAACTGACCACGTCGAGTAGGTCATATTATATACAAAGTTATCTACCTAAATGGGTATACTACCTATTTATGGTGACTATGCATTTCCTTCCTTTCCCCCACACATGACACCTTCCACCACCAGACACCCCCGCCACATTATACGCGGAAAATGGACAACTCTTGTGAGTCACAAGTCTGATAAGGATGTCAGGACACGGGCCAATCATGCAATCATGCGCAATCATCCAATAACAGGTACGTGCGCGTGCGACGCCGCCGCCGCCGCTGCCGCCCGGTGCGTGGCGCCAATTCACGCTAATTCGCTTTTTGTTCAGGATATAGGTCGCTTTGCAAGTCATAAGACGCGACAAGTACCTACCTAATATACTATAATTACGAAGTCTAAATGCCAAAGTGGGCAGAAATGTAGATATTGCAGGTATCTAGCTCTTGAATACCTAATGGTAACTGTCCGTAATAATACGTATTGCTCAACAGATGGACACTTACTTTTTATCTTTGCGACGAATAAATTATGTAAGTTAGTTATAGTAATTGTTGAAGACAAGATCTGTGACAATAAGTAACTAGTAGGGTACCTAAATTAGTACTAAAGTGTTCAAAACATTAAAGTTCTTAGCCTTAAGTCAAATAACAGGAATAATCAGTATAAATTCTACTTCCAAAGTTTTAGTTTATTTATCTACAGTTTGTGAAAAGCTCACGTCTGGGAAATACCCTATACCTGTTGGGCTAGTGACGTCCTGTTGGGCTAGTGACGTCTTGTTAGACACACTTCAAGATACGTTGATCTGCTATTGCGGTCCGTCGGCTCTGATCGAATTATTTGTTCTGTCTCTTTTAAGAACAGAGCAGCATTCGGAGAATTTGTGAATATTTCGACTACGACAGCTTCTATTTGTCTCCGATATGTGGGAACATCCGAACACTACCTTTACAGGCCTGGCTAGACATCCACCCTAAAATTATCTGCTGGTCAATAAAAGTTATCGGCCATTACAGAAAACCTATTACGTACATACGTAAGCACGTCGTTGGTCATTTCCTCCAACGTGACGCAAATGGTTCTTACGTCAACTAATGAGTTTTTCTCTTTACGACATTTATCTAACCTGGAAATCTGTAAGTTCCGAGATTTGCTGGAACATTCGATAACTGTTTAAACCTTGGAACCACCTCCTTTTCATTCATACCAAATTGTGTTCCTTCCCAGGAGTTTTATCGGGGTTATTCTTTTGAAAAACGGGCAAAGAGCGAGTCTGACTCGCGCACCGAGGGTTCCGTAACATCGCCGATGTCTCTGAAAAAGTGCGCTCTTTTATATGATACCCCCATGCCCTAGTAGCCCCACTTTTTAGGGCCCCTTTCAGTGCCTGTTGCAAGATATATATATATATATATGTTTATTTATTTCTTATTTGGGCAAAAGTCATCTAAAATTATTTCAAATTTCAAGTTAATAGCATTCGTAGTTCTAAGGATATCCAGCTCTGACAGACGGATAGACAGACTGAGTCGCACCATAAGGGTTCCATTAACATTTATCATTGGTAATTTTACCATCTATATTATGCTTATTAGTAGGTAGGTACATATATACAGATAGGGCTAAGTCAGAGACCCACGGGCAGCATTAAAACTCTGACCCTAGCTTAGTCACTAACCTCACAAAAACTCTGACCCTAGCTTAGTCACTAACCTCACAAAAACTCTGACCCTAGCTTAGTCACTAACCTCACAAAAACTCTGACCCTAGCTTAGTCACTAACCTCACAAAAACTCTGACACTAGCTTAGTCACTAACCTCACAAAAACTCTGACCCTAGCTTAGTCACTAACCTCACAAAAACTCTGACACTAGCTTAGTCACTAACCTCACAAAAACTCTGACACTAGCTTAGTCACTAACCTCACAAAAACTCTGACACTAGCTTAGTCACTAACCTCACAAAAACTCTGACACTAGCTTAGTCACTAACCTCACAAAAACTCTGACACTAGCTTAGTCACTAACCTCACAAAAACTCTGACACTAGCTTAGTCACTAACCTCACAAAAACTCTGACACTAGCTTAGTCACTAACCTCACAAAAACTCTGACACTAGCTTAGTCACTAACCTCACAAAAAGAAGAAGACGAAGTAGGTAGGTGTTTGCTTTGCAACGAGACTATTTTATTGGCTATTTACTGCAATTGCCTGACAAGCGATAAACTGTTACTAACAAACCATCGGTAGCCAATTCAAATTGCATCGTCAGACCTCTAATGCAGCCTGTTTCTTAAGCTTTCTAAACGAAATCAAAAGGTGTGCTTCGACGGCGGTCTACTTCTATCATCCTTCCCCACACTAATGCTAGTCCAGGACTCCAGGAATTGCCTTTTCGGATGGTTTGAAAAAGTTTTACGTTATTTTACTTCTGGAGCCGCTAAAGTGTGCTTTAATTCTTTTACATGGTGAGCGAATAAAAGGCTGAATGACAGTTTTTTTAAGGCCAAATGTCCCGATGTCAACACTATCCTGCCAGATTGAAAAGTGAACGATTTAATTGAATGAATTGTTTTTTTTATTTTTTTATTGGAAGATGGACTGAGCTCTTTGTCAATATTTTTATAGGCACTAAGCTCTTGGGAATTCCATAAAATTAAATGAATTTACTTAGAATTCTACTCTCAATATTCTTACATTATTATTAAGGAAATGGGGAATTAAATAATAATTACATTAGAATAATATTATGCAATGATTCACATTTTATATGAAAAACCACAAACATAATAAATATAATATTGAAGGAACACAATAATACCTAGGCACTTATTAATAGCACATTTATCTGAAGTAAACCAAGCATGAGGGAACTGGCCATTCATAGCAACCACAAGAAAGACAATAAACTCTACTGACTTTTCATTCTTCTCTTTTTTTTCAACTTTTAAACAAAGGTTTGATAATTTCACCTAACTTCTAAACCATAATCTAATATATCTAGGACAGAAAATTCGTATTATGTAACTATGTAAAAATAAACTACAAGGGGGTTAACATTAATCCAACAAAAAGCATCAAAAACCCAGAGCATGTGAAGACAGGTAAATATATAGTAAAATAATACACACCTTATTTTAATTACATGCAGATGTTTTACTTGTTCATCTACGGCTAGGCAGAACGGCTTTTGTCCTTTGCATTTTCATCATTGTACCAAGGAGATTGCTAGAAAGGATCTTTAACATTGTTCTAGCATTAAGATAAGTAGAACAATTAGTTCAAAAATGAAACACGTGCGAGAGTTTAGAGACCTACTAACTAAGGATTACCGCGAGCTACAGGTAATGTTACTTAATGGGTGCAGTTAATATAATGTGAAAAGGCGGCAAAACAGTTTTTGTTGGAGAGATGATTAAATCTTAGATAATTTATTGTCTTCTGTTCTGAAATTTACGCACAGATGTTTGTTTTTGTTTTGTTACCCTTTTTTACGAAAATCGCATGATGGTGTTTACTGGTCATAAAGCCAGATTATCCTAAGTTTTGTGTTAATCTTTTTCGCAACAAGACTTTTTTTTACCTGAAGTAAACGAAGTATGAAGTAGGTATTGCTCTCTAATGAGTTAATGTCAGTCTTTCATTCGTTCATTCAATCATGAAATCAGCACTTACTGTGAAGGTACTAAAGTACTAAGTTACGTAAACATACAACTATTTAGGTGTGACGTTCTCTAGATTAGTTGTTAATGTGAGACAATCCTTTTGTTTGTGTCGCGGGACCGGCCCAAGATAACGCGTGCCGACCGTGGGAAACTCGCGACGCCTCGGAAAACTGACCAGGAATGTCACTAGGTTGCTGTAATTTCCTACTTTCATAATTAATATTCCATGGCGTTAGCTGATTAGGAACATTTCTTATAGAAAGAATGGAA
Organism: Hyppa rectilinea; assembly: GCA_951799385.1. NCBI lineage: Eukaryota > Metazoa > Arthropoda > Insecta > Lepidoptera > Noctuidae > Hyppa > Hyppa rectilinea. Next base: position 17,914,525 of record OX637318.1, on the reverse strand, counting down.
TGATAATCAGTACCCTGGCATCATCAGCATCATCTCTTTTACTCGAAATGAAGTGGCGCAATCACTCGGGGAAAATGGTTTACCTCACTTCTGTCATTTTCAAGAATAAGTAAAGCTTAGATGATTTCCCACTTAGACTTTCCCACACTTAGATGATTTCCCGAATCTGCAGGAGCCCAGCCCCTGGCGTTCTGGCGCACAGCAAACTCATAAGTATCTTACGGCCTGCTAGATTATTATCAGTCTGACTGGAGGCTAGTATTGAAGAAATAATTCAGATATTTCCGATGTGTAGGTAGGTTGTATATGTATATGAGTTGGGCATTTACCTACGTAAGTGTTAGGTAAATGCCCAACTCATATGATCACCAAACAACTGTTAGGTATGTGTAACCGTTCAAAAATAGAAGATAACCGTCTATCTGGTATGTATTCGATACCAAATAGACTGTTATCTTCTATTTTCAGCAGGTATTTGTAATCCACCCATGACGAATCTGAGCCAATATTTACCATACATCATCGCCAACAAATTATGTTTGTGAATGAGTAACTGAACGCATCAGTCACTAAGCGAATGCTTTTGCTTAGTGACTGATGCGTTCAGTTACTTTTCTCTCATCTTATTACGACATGTTAATAATCAACATGATTCACGGTTCATATGCATTAAATTATTCACAAAATGAATAAGAAATCAATGAATCGCTAATAAAAATACGTTAAAACGTCGGCTATGAACAACTGATGCCACTTCTTTAAATACATTGTTTTATCTATCACTGAGTCATTATGTCATGTCATTTCACTCTTTCGGAAATTCCCGAATTCTTAATATCAATTTCAATTTCCCCATGTGTGTGGTTCGTACAACCAAAAAAAAACAAAATACAATAATAAGCGTAGTGCCATTTCATGTTCCGGTCAGCGTGACATTGTATTTCAAATAACCACATTTTAATACACTACCGTAAAAGGCCAGGCATTAACATGAATGAATTCTGTCTCGCAGATTATAGTAGGAGGATATTCAAAAGAGCACAAAGTAGTTTCTTGCAAACATTGATTGTCTTATTTATGAATGAACCTTTATAAAATTATGAATGAAGCTATGAAGGTGCACCGTGCGAACGAACTAGACTAACTTTTTTTTTGTCTTTGTAAAAAAGGATTTTTATTTTATGACAAAGGTATTGACACCTGTAGAGGTTTACAGCCTAGTTGGGTAATGTGCTTTGTTCATTACGGAATCTGTGAAGATTTTTTCAATTGTGAAATAGTTTTTGCGAAAAAATGTTGTCATTCCCGTGAGAAAATTGAGTTTTTGTTTGTCTAATATTTTTTTTTTCAGAACGTTCATTCAACTCAATGTGTAATTTTACTTAGGTTTCAGCTGGCTAACAAAGACCAGTTGGAATGTCGAAAAATCGCAAATATATGTTTAGCTTAATTAGCCGTAAAGAATGCGTCATTAAAATACTATTCTTGAAAAAAAGCACAACTGGTCCTTGTCTACGAAAGTTCACAAGAGAGTTCACAAGTCGAAGTCTTAGGTAGGTAGGTAATTTATTTACATATTTCTTTTACAAACCATGAATAAATGCCTACCTATTCATCAGCGCACTATTAACGCTGTATAGAGCATGTACGTGGGTACATTGTACGCGGCTCGTGCCCACTTGACCCACATCGCTAGGCACAACGAGCCAGGTCGCCCATAGTCTAGACTAGGCACTAGGCACGCGCTAAATACAGGACTCGAGAGGGATTAATATTAATTACATTCGTTCAGTTCACGCACCTTGTGCCCTGACTGGTTTTTAACGGCAAAGCTATAAGCCAAAGCAAAAAGTTCTTTCAGGGCTCTTTTTTTAGTATAATACAATATAACTGACTAAAACACCATTCATTGAGAAAGTACACTGTAAATGTTTTTTATTATTTTCCTGCAAAAATATTGTGTTAATTTGACTAATATCACTGCACGAGGTACTGCCATTAATGCCTATGCCACAAACCTACACATATGTACGTACTTACCCATATTAGGCCATTTAGAGTCATTAGCTCATTACTTTTTCAGAACCTACAGTGTTGACGAGAGCGAGAAATTGACCAAAACAATTTTCAGACTAAATTGTGTAAAGCATAATGAGCTTTATATCAATTATTGAATGTATAAACTACAGCTGCTAGTTGCGGGAATTCCGGTTAATGCGCGAGAATTCTTCGGAAGCCGCGCGACCTGTCTTTCTGCTCTTATATTGTTCGAACGTCTGAATGTCATAAACTTAATTATACTTTGATCTAATTTCGTGACAAAAATTCCTTTTCTTTCCGTTCTGCGGCAATGTAAAATGATCCTGAAACAGATCTGGGCAGTTCTGCGGAGCTGAGTTCTGGGCCGAGTACATTTAGATTGCCATCGACACGCCAAGAAGACAGTTCTGGGGGTAAAATTACAACCAAAACCAAGTTATTTATTAGACTTGTTGCTCGCAGTACCTGCCTATTGGAGCAGTTTATGGATGCTACTTGTTAAAACTCATTTGACTGAAAGGATAAATGAGGACAAATGACAATTCATGGCGATCTCTTGGATACCTCCTTTCAACTAATTGCAACATTATTACAAAAATATTGTCAGTTTCTACAAGTAAGTCTATGACTACTGCACAACCTTGTAAGGAATCCAGCGTGGGAGAGATCTCTTCTCAAAATAATACGCCTTTTTCTAGTAATTGACCCTATTGTGACATAAAAATTTGTCAATATCGCCTTAACGCTAAAAGGACCATAAGCTTTCCTTGTTAGAGTTCGAAAAAGAAAATCCCCTGGTATCACTACCATAGCGAGTTAGCGATGTGAATCACTACGTATAAGTACATCGAATATTAATGGTCATACATTGACAACGTAGTTCAGTGACAACGGTAACACGTCATCTTTAACTAAATGATAACACATTTCCTTCACGTTGTAAGCAGTTCTAGGAATATAGGAAGAGACTACTTGAAGAATAGTTAGAGTAACACATCACTAAACAGCCTTCAAACCTTCCTGGCAAAGCTAGTCATCGCGAGATTAGGAAATTACGACATAATCTAAAAGAGGGATCACAAATACCAGTTTTAGTCAGCCTAACTAGACTGCGGATTAATGTGACGTGGGTCACCAGTTTTCTTGAGTGTCACCTGGCAAAATCCAAAATCCACTTATTTAAAGGAGAAGCAGACAGCCAGTGACAGTTAAATTAGACTCAAACTTTTCATGCATAAACGGCTGAATCCACACCAAAATACTATGATAAATTAATGACATCAATAACCACCCAATAGTTCATCCACAGCAGAAGCTAGTTAATTCGCTAGTATCCGGAGTGTACAACTGCTGGACGTCCTAGCGCCAGGACGCGCCCACTCCTTCCGCCGGCGTGAAGTCATCCGTCCACTTGCGAAACTTGACGATGGATACTCATCTCGAGTCAGTTTTGTTATTTATAACACGGTGATGCTGAAAATTCTTCTGAAAAAAATATCATGAATAATTGATGAAAAAATAATCTCTGATACCTTTAGCAGTAGGTAACATCTACCGTCAAAAGGAAAGGAGATAAGAATATAGAACTGATGGGGGCTGCCAAACTAGTATCTTTAAAGCCTAGCTATTCGCTAGGTTTATTTGCTTTTGAAGGGAATGGTGAAAAAAATTCAATAGTTTTCTTTCTCCAAGTCTCCTTTCCTTGATTATCATAGTCAGCTAATGGCGATGGCGTATCTAAACATCGTAACTATGAAATGAAAGAAAGCAATAAGCAACAATAAACATTGACAACAGCAATATTACGCCAAGTTAAAATACGAAAACATTGCATCACACGTCGGCTAACATTACACACTCTTTTACCGATGTCCCCATCAATTCACAGCTAAATATTTAATGTGACCACATGACAGCTTTAATTAATCTATCACGTTAGTGGACCGCCGCGCGCCGTCGGCGGTCATCACTCACCACGCGTCACTTTTGCGCGGGAAATGCCGCCATTACCAATTGCTCTAAGCAGGAAACGACTGATTTGCCTACTACTGCCACTTCTCACTGAATCACGATTAAATTTTTGGCACGAGAAAATTGGGGAAACGGTAATTGGACGATTTAAAATCGCAGCGAAAAGGACCATTTTTTTAACTCATAATTGACCTGACCAATCAAATGTGATGTTGATGATGTTAGGTGAACTCTGATTGGTGCAACAATATGTATGGCGAGTTAGTTTTCACAAGGTACTTATATTGATGACACCTAGGTATTGTTGTATGTAATGTTCGGCCGACAAATCGCGCTGAACGATCAGAAGGCCTAGTTTTTATCCATCATTATTTCACGCAACAAAAAATGTCAGATTGCTGGTTACGCCATAGCTACTATAAGTCACGTCGTCCATCTACATACTTGCTTCAATGACAAGATTATAGACAAGTCCTGTCAAATCTATAATCTTTCATAATTATCGTTAAACACCTCGCCAAAATGTTCTGGATTAAACACCTGCTTTAGTCAGACCAAACACAATTCTGTTTAAAGCGAAAAGACGACATTAGTAGATGTGTAAAAATATAAAAATTGCTCAATGACGCGGGGAAGAGTTGATTTTTGGGCCATAAAAGCGAAGTACACACGTCACGGACGTCATCCGAGCCCGATATTGCCAAGTGGGCTGGTGGTGACGTCACCATACCTTCTGGGGTCGAGCCCACGCTCCACGGTGCTCGTAGGTATATTAATAATTCCGAGTTAATACCGATACCATTCATGCGATTGAGACATTCACAGATGTCGTGAATACGTACGGTACACTCAGCAAGTAGTTGTACACATTCTGGAGATGTTCCAGAAATGTTATAGCTCCTAGGAATTTGTGTGATTGTCTGTTTCGTAATACTCCTTCTGTGAATATTACACTTCATGCGTAACTTTTAGGATTAGCCTTATTATTACTTCTAGATCCTTCTACCTACTTCACTGTATCGAGGTCAGCCATAGAGTTAGAAGCAGTCATAGAGAAAATCCAGTTGAGTCCAGTAAAGTTATCGGAAAATCTTCAGTTTTGATTCTCATTTCTAATTAATACTGACTGCACTCTACAATGTGTGCTGACATGCCAGACCATCCCGTACTCAACGACCAAATAACCGTTTCAAATTTTCTCTTTTATTCTTAGAACAATATAGAATCAACCGAAAAGATGTCATCGTCCAAATAATTCATAAATTTCAGAACACCAATTATAAATTATTCATTTTAGGTATTAAACTAAAAGTCCAGTGGGCGAGAATTAAAACAATAGAGAAGCAAATCAAGACAAGGTGTCCAAAACGGGAGGGCCATGTAAATATGGTATTTATATAGACTATCTATGAGCTAAGCAACTCATTAAGAGCCGGCAGACTGCCTGACCCCAGACCTTATCAGTTTGTGCAGCCGGAATGTGGGGACTTGTCCTCGAGACTCAATGTCCCCAAAATTCATTAATTAAGGAGGATAACTTGCAGATCATTAGTTCGATATATCGATTGCCGTAATGTTTGGGGTCAGCTTTTGACCCAATCAAGTTAATTTTGTTTCTTATAATTTTTCTAAGTTGACATGGCATATCAACTTTTCTTTTCACCATTTAGCATCCAAACAGCCATTCAACCATCTATCATCATCATCATCATCTATCTGTTCATTTTCGTCTACCATTATTCCCATTTTAGCAATCACAGTAATTTCGAAGAACTCCTATATTTTGATCACGGACGCCTCATATTCCAAGCCATTGTCCATTCATTCGAGCATCGGCATGTCATTCATAGCACATGTCCAAACCTGAACGATCAGTGTGAGCGAGACAAAGATAATTGGCAGACGAATCATGTTTTTCCACTAATGGAAAATCGAGAATGAATAGGGACGTTTAGTCGCGCGCCATCCATCTTGCTGGGCCTTCCACGTGTCTTTCCTTTTGTCCATATTACAGAGTAATTATAGACGTTCTAATCAATAAGCTATTTTAGGTAGTCACGAAAAATATTTTAGTTACAGAAATAGCGCACTCTTCTAAAGTTGGCTCATTGGGTAAACGAGTACTTAATCTTGTCTGCCAAAATTCATCGATGTTCTCTTTCTTCTTTCGTTGTTTACTTTCTAAGTAGCCAAAAGCAATTTCCAAATATATCTAAATGTCCCAACTAAAAACTTGCGGCACCTCCCTTGCACTGGCAACGGTAAAACCGGAAGGCATTAGTATCTAGATTAGGACAAACCCGTTGGCGGCAGTTAGCATAAGAACAATAGGAAAAATGTCTGCTCATACAACATTATAATGATTGAGGTCTACGAAACTTTTGAAATTAATTCCTTATAGATTGAAATTAAAAACTGGCATCTAGTTATATTACCCTAATCAAAAAGTAAGGAAGATATTGGGGGAAAGAGAGTTGGTAACGCACGCGATTCGCGAGACTTTTCTAAGGGAACGGGAAGGAAAGGGAGACTAACCAGTGTATAATATACTGTCGAGTTAACTTCGATAAATACCTATTTGACGAATATTTTAGCCCTGGCTGGCAACTGGTTATTTTAACAATATTCAAAAACAGAAGAAAGTAGGCCCCTTCAGATCAGAAAAGTTGGACAAATGAAGAGGCTTTACTAAGATCAAGAGACGCAAAATTGTCAAATCATTTCAAGCGCGTGCGATCATTCTCCAAGACCTAGTCTTAAAATCGTCTAGCTATATGTTTACGTTACGCTAGACAATAGTGAATGATTGTAAACGTTGAAACAAACGCGAGTGTTGTCGGGCTTGCGACGCCGGTAATGCATTGTGACGCATGGGTCAGTCCGCATTGTTTGGACTATGTCAAAAATGCGAGCGCATTCGGACGCAAGTATTCAGAGGTGAATATAATCGAAGTGTTTTGGATAGCTAGGTCGATGTGGCTCTATTGTCTTGTGAAAAGTTCGTCGGAATTCGTCAATACGAAAAATGCCGTAAATGGCTTATTGTCTACTACTCATAATGGTTGTTAGCATTTCTTTATGCTGAGATCCTGTATTCAAAACCAATTGTTTTCTTACAATCGTCTGTATTTGGGATTCGGAACTCCAACGAAAGTTTCGTCTGTCAATTTTACCCACCATCTAGACATAACGCTTCGTAAGCTGTAAAGACATCGAAATGGTTACGTTACGATGTCTGTACATCGACGGTTCGTTAGACATAGGGACGTTGAAGTCCGAAAACACCGACTCACCTGTCTTCTAAGTTCCTCATTCCTCCATAATTATGCTATCTTTAAATCTCTTCGTTTCGCGAAACCCATCAGTATGAAATGATTGTCCATAGATCAGGGTATGAGCGGTGGTGAAAGCAACACGGCCGGCGAGCCATCCGGTCTTATAATTGACACCGTGATGGGTATCGGTCGAGATGAGGCGATACCGGCGGTCACGCGACCGTCGGAGGTGGCACTAGGTAAGGCCCTGCAGTAGGTTCAACCTAAGTGTGATATCCCACCAAAATACCCATTGATGAATTGCTGTGCAGTGCCATAGAAACATTCGATTTATAAAAGATTACACACAAGACGAATCCGTACGGTCAAGGTCTGGCTGGGTCATCTTTTCAAAAGAAAGGGAGATACTTCCGTTTCTCTGTCCCTAACTGCCTTGAGGTTAAGACGTATAGAAAGAGGTAGAGTATCTGAAGGGCCTCTTCTATGTCAGGAACCACAAAACAGACAAAAACACTTACAAACTTCTTGGTTGACTCCTTCATCTCTGATAACTTTACCATAGATTTTGATGTAAGGTACGCATGAGACATTCAATCACTCTCTCATTTATCCACCTCAATAATTATTGACCTAGGTAATCTGTGCATTGTCATTACCTTAATCTCGCCAAATGTTACTTCTTTGCCTTTCTGCATGGTGGTCCAGTGTAGCGCCGCATGTTCAATTAAACAGATAACACTTGGATTACCTGGGAATTAAGCAAATATGTCCGATTAATATATCCCCGCGGCGTATTATTAAATGATAATCTAGGGATTCGTTCATTAAAGACTAAAGCATGACCCTTGACGGCAAAGATTGAATAACAGTTTATCAGTGTCCAGATACTGCGTAAATCTAACCAGCCTTTTCCCAAATATGTTGGGTTGGTTTCCAGTCTACCAGTTGCAGTTTGATACAAGTAGGTATTTTACATGGAGCGACTGTCTGTCTAAACTCCACAACCCAGTTACTAACACGATACCCCTTGGTAAGACTGGTTGTAAGACTTTTCTGACTACCCATAACGAGTGTCAAAGATTTACGAATGACAGTTATAATTAGAAAATGTGTAATAGTGGGTGATAGTGGAGATGGTGGGAAGAACTCATGCATCTGATAGTACCTATGGAATATTTCCTCAGTTACCCCACAGAATTTTCTGAAAAATATTTAAGAGACTGCGGTCTCTTCCGTTTGCGTGTAAGTACACAACTAATTACCACAGAACAGATAATTTAACTGTTCTGTGCTAATTACACATCATTTGGCTATCATTAGATAAACGCAGTTTGTATTCCAACAAAATATGCAATTACAATATTTATGTCAGCAGTGTTCATTCCGTACTTTAAACGTATTGATAATTCAATAGAGTCACAGCGACAGTATCCAGACGTATAAGTCACTTCTCAAGGCACAAATTACGGCGGCCGGGCGCCTTCCTTCCGCCACCGCAATGCTTCCCACGACCCTGCTTACCTAACTACGTAATATAGTGAGGAGCAGAAGGCATACAATGCATTGGCCAATCACATCCAGTTGAAAAAAAAGCCAGAAGTCTATGGTGATCAGTCATCGAGCTGAAAAAAGGTTAGTCACTGCATTAAAATGCATGGAATTTGAGATGCAAATGAAGGAAATAAATACTCAGTAGATTTGGAAACGCTGGGATTTTCGCGCAACTCCCTATAATAATATTGGCAGGATAATGAGTATGAAAGAAGCTTCTGCATGCAAAAATAAATCCTCCCGGAAGATACTTTGGGCCTGTCTGCCTGTCATATAAATCCCTTCGTGGATGAGTGGACGGCGTGCAGCGGACCTACTTAGCCCAGTCGCGTTGTGATAACTATGCCTCACTTTACACAACTGTTTTGTAAGGGGTCAGGAGATAACACTGGTGTGATGTAGAAACGAATGCAGTAGGTAGCCGATATTCAAACATGAAACAAACGTAAAGAAACGGTTAAAATAAAGTCTGTTTTCCCAGACTATCGACAGCATGTAAAAGCAGAATGTATTGTAGTTTTAAACTAAATGGTCATATTTATTAAGTAAGTACTTAATATAATTTTGGCCAGAATATATTTTACGAAAAGTCGTAAAGAAACAACCCAACCTCTAGGATGTTTTGTTCCATCATTGAGGTAAGTTGTTTCGGTAACAATTTAGATAATTAGTGATGCTGTTACTGAAAAAGGATTTACGTAAATTGAAGGAAAAGTATCTCGTGACTAATATTAATGTCTGATTTATTAAAAAAAGAACCAAACCAATTACTTATATTTTGATATAGTACCCACACTACAGTTTTAAAAGCTTTTCACCATCTTTGAGGACTCGTCATAAAAACGCAAATAATTACTTATTTATGTAACAAATATACAAAGTGGAGACTACAATACGATCATAAATTAAACTGCGTATATCTAATGCTGTCCCCAGCCTGCATACGAAAATTCAATCAAATATATCCAAACGTTTAATCACTATAAATAGTCAAAGATTGGCAAAACTCATAGTCGGCCCGTCATAGGATTTTTTTTGATAGTCCCAAAATACTCCTATTCATCAGTATTGTCAGTTTTCTAATTTATGGTCGTATTGTTTTCTCCACCTTGTATATGGCATCCAGCGAAAACCAGACTAACATGTGTTCACAGAGTCACTGAAATGGCTACAGAAGCAGCGCGCTGGTACAACGTTCAGTGATGCATTTCACTTTAATCCTACTCTTTTCTTTAGAAGTTATTCGTGTCGGAACCACTTACCCCAATACGTCTTCTAGAAAAGTCAGAGTTAAGTATCGATAGTAGAGAATCAATGGTATCGAACTAAGATACGATTGATTCTTTGGGATTGATTTTCAGGTTTTAAAGCACAGGGACTGCCTTGAAACTCTAAACTGTAGAGAGGTCTCCCACCATTAATTAATATATCTAAATCGCTCCTCTTAATTGTGGATGTCATAATCACCATTACTATCGCCGTGTTTAAGATCAAAGTTCGATAACCAACAAAGACCACCCTCCCTCAACTATTGATAGATCCTCAACAAAAGTACTTAACATCGATAAATTCACGCTCCTAGCCCAAAGAAAAAAAAACCACTAAAATTACCAAAAAACAAATTACTTCATTGCAGACATTTTGAACTCTAACCCAAACAAATTGAGTTTAAAATAATTTTATCGTGATTCGTGACATTTTTTAAGCACAGATCGCTCGTTTAACAGCCAATCACGATGTCGGTTTAAGGCCCTATAGACAATGACGTGTTAAGAGGCAGGTGACACGTGCATTGTTTTTCAGCCCACCCCTAGTGCGCAACTGGTTTTAGGAACTTGATTCGCAATGTACACAGCTTGTTATTTTCGGAGATGCGACAGATTTTTGTGTGAAGTAAACTTTATCAGGATCAAAAATTATGCGATTTTTAACAAACACAACATCATGGCTTGTTCTCCTGAAGGCAGTAGACAGAAGTATCACCCACAGTAGGTGCGCAATAAATCTTTGATTGCTTAAATTAATAAACAAGAACTTAGTTGAGACAATTATCTCAATGCTTTCCTGAACCAAAAAGTTCTACTAGATTCTGCACCTAAAAATATTGGTTCTGGTTACCATCACGTTTCAAAACTTATCGTTGCGCTCTCGATAATAATTCGAAAACGAAAGTTATAAATATTGTAATATTTCGTAATCTATTTATTTGAATTTCAATTGAAGTAATTTTACGGTTATATCGACTGTTTATCTTCGCGCACGATTGTGAAAAGTTTTACGAAGAGAGAGTGTTAGGATCTCCCGCCTGCCTGCACGGTGACCTGCCACGGCCGCCGACCTGGGGAGTTTTAGTTTAGGACCAAAACAACTTTGTGTTTAGGTACTTGTTGCTTTACGCTATCGTATGTCACCGACCTGTTAGGTAACTTACTTGTCAAGCTCGAATGGAATCCTGTAGTGTGACATCTCATAAGGTTGTGTTGCCGATTCCAACTAAGTATAAGCAATTACAATCAGGCTTGTTATTTTCGAGTCTAAGAGTTCTTAGATTGTGATGGTACTTCTACAAAACATCGAACTTTAACAGCCAGACAAAATAGAATAACTCGGACTCCAGGCTAACTCGATACTACCGAACATACTCAAATAGTTAACAAACCTACTTCCTTACCTACACCCTAATTACCCGTCATTTTAACATTAACTTAATCTATGTCGCGTCGCGTGCGTTTTTTACGCAAGCCGCATCGCACGTGCCTCCATCTGGTGCAGGAAGAGCGGTCGAGTGGAAGCCGGGCTTCTGACGTGACGTAGTGACAGCACAGGTGATATTATCTGTGGTCTTTCAAAGTGTCAAAAAGCTGGCTGTTGAGTTGAGCATGGTGTGTGCGCACAGGTGATTAAAAAATAATTCAGTTGTTTACCCATGCCTGCTCTGTACATTGAGTTTTTAGTGACGATTTTCAATCGATATTGAATTTCGGAAGACCCGATGGTCTCGCCTGGCGCGCATAATTATGAGTAAAAAAGACAAGCACGTGTGTCGAGTAGAGTCAGCTGAGCTTAGCATTTACTTTCGACAACTGTTATACCCCTATCTGACTGCAAAAGACAACAATCAGTCAGTTTTAGAACAAATCAACAGATAAGTAGTTACCTACAGTTTTCAGTTCCCTGGCTTTTGAAACAAAGTTTCCACCTTGATGATGATCTTACTTTGTTCCAACTAGTTCCAAGGCTCATAAACCCTATTCTGACTACTTTGTTCAATGTGTACTTGTAACTCACAAGTTTCTTTCTATTCTGCAATCGCAAAGCTACTACATCTGAAAGATGATACCAGAGATTAACAGATAAGATCCACTTAACGACAGACTACCTACGAGACGGCGACGATCTTCTAAACTTATCAAATAAGGTGTTAATTACGTACACACGCCATATCAATAGACACAAATCGCTATTAAAGGCCATCGGTATAAAGTTTATTGAATAAAATTAATGCTAGAACTGGGATTATCTGACTTACTATTCACTAATACGACTTCAAATGGGAACATAAATCATTGTTTTACTACTTTGTTTTATTTTAGAGATTGAATTTAATGGGTTTTTAATGCACTGGTCTTCTATATCGACTGGTCGCGCGCAAATAATCTATACATATAATAAAACAGTAGAAAAACTGTGTCTGTACATTGAATATATTAAAAAAATAATAATTGAGGGGGGTTTAGAAACAGTAATAGACCACGAATCCAAAAAAAAATTTTTGTCTGTTTGTCTGTTTGTCTGTATGTCTGTTTGTCTGTATGTCTGTTTGTCTGTTTGTCTGTTTGTTTGTACACGCTAATCTTCGGAACTACCGGACGGATTGGAATGATTTATTTTTTGTTGTATAGGTATTAAGTCTGGGCAACATATAGGCTATAATTTATCTTGGAAACTTGAACACCTGATGCAGAACCGCAACAGACCAGCTAAACTATAAGAGATACAAAAATGATACTTTAGCAAAAATTGTTCCACATGATTAGCATTTTCTGCTGAGAAAATAAATTTGAAGATCTGGAACACCTGATGTGGAACTCCAAGAGCCCAGCTACACTGTAACATATATAGGAATGACTTCTTAGCAAAAGTTGTTCAGCCTGATAAGCACTCTCTGTTGACGTATAAAAATTGAAGATCTGGAACACCTGTTGTGGAACTCCCAGAGCCTAGCTACACTATAACATATATAGGAATGACGTCTTAGCAAAAGTCGTTCGGTCTGATGGGCATTTCCTGTTGACTTATAAAAATCGAAGATCTGGAATACCTGTTGTGGAACTCCAAGAGCCTAGCTACACCATAACACATATAGGAATGACGTCTTAGCGAAAGTTGTTCAGCCTGATGAGCACTCTCTGTTGACGTATAAAAATTGAAGATCTGGAACACCTGTTGTGGAACTCCAAGAGCCTAGCTACACTATAACATATATAGGAATGACGTCTTAGCAAAAGTCGTTCGGTCTGATGGGCATTTCCTGTTGACTTATAAAAATCGAAGATCTGGAACACCTGTTGTGGAACTCCAAGAGCCTAGCTACACCATAACACATATAGGAATAACGTCTTAGCACAAGTTGTTCAATCTGATGAGCACTCTCTGTTGACTTATAAAAATCGAAGATCAGAAACATCTGATGTGAAAATCAAAGCTATCACTAATTTTACTATGTAATTATAAAATAAAATAAACTGGGAGTACCTGCACGCGGTGAAGGCGGTAACAGTTTAGGACTGATTTTTGATGACGATGGTATATCATTGAAAATTTGACTCTACTGGCCAAAACTCCTATTTATTTTTTTATTTTATCGTATGAATATGCCTTCGGGCTTATGTTGTTTGAGTGTTTAATTTCCTTTTCCATTTATCTTCGTGACACGGTAGCCTACCCGGTAACGCAGGGGAGCAGTCATTTTAATTTAGATTTTTATTGATCAGGTATCTTCACAATAAAACTATGACCATGCCTAGAAAGAGGTCAAATCTTTCCCAATGTTCCAAGAGAGCTAAAAGATTGAGGATCATAAGATCCCAAGAATCTACCGAAGAGCGTCAGGAGAGACTTGATGCTGTTCGAGAACATTAGGCTGCAACTCGCTCCGTGGAAACCTCTTCGGGTCGCGAAGCACGCCTGCGTTCTTAGCGTATTCATTAGGTCTCCAGAGACCAGTGAAGAATATGATGCGCGACTGACCGCTGATCGTGAACGTCATGTATTGTCTCGCGAGTCAGAGACGTTCACGGAAAGAGAATTCCGCTTGAGTTCCAAGCGTATCTACGCATCGACTTCTAGGTCTCTAGAGATAAGTGGGGCACGTGATGTGCGACTGACCGCTGATCGTGAACGTCATGTATTGTCTCGCGAGTCGGAGACGTTCACGGATAGAGAATTGTGCTTGAGTTCTAACCGTATCTACGCATTGACTTCTATGTCTCTAGAGACAAGTGGGGAATATAATAATGCGGTTACCAAAATGAAAACGATGACAAATGGACTGTATGTTTTGGTGGTTGTTGGAATGAAATAAAACTAAAGCTCAGTGTGATAAAAGATTGAAATGGGAAAAATGATAAAAAATAACAAAATGGCGACCCCGTTGTTGCTGGCATAAGCAACAGGGTCCGCGTACGAAGTCGCGGGCAGAAGCTAGTAATAACTAATTTCAAGGCGAGCTATTTGAATTTGGCCTATGTGGCTGTCTTAAGTTAAAGGAATTTGTTAATAATTTTAGTTTCTCATACCTACAAGACATTATTTTTTACAGAACGAATTTGTCCAGATCCTTCCGAAACCAGTTTCAATTAGGTTCTTTCAGAAATCCGAGGACGGCGCGACGTAGCTGAAATCAGTATTTAATTTTAGCAAGGACCAGCAGCCATTTGACCCCGCATCTCAATCAATTAACAACAAGCGATCTTTGAACCAATCGAAATGATTGGAGCAAAGATCAATTGGACAATGTTAGAAACGAAACGACAGACGTAATGCACGATGATAGGTCACTGTGATGATGATCTTCGAGAAAAACTTTAGAGGTCAGTTGAGTCGAGCATGGATTGCCAATAATTGCCATAACTATCATCAACCGGAAAGCTAATTACAATAATTTTGGGATTTATGAGATTTTGCCCGTAGGTAGGTAGGTACTTCGGTACCTATGCCTATTGTACTTGTGCGATAAATACATAACACCCACTGTATGTGCAGAGGATGTGCACCGTGTATGTTTATTCAGTAGAAGGTTGATATAATAAGTATATGTTCAGCCCTCCACCTCTCTAAAACTGAAAAATTCACAAGGATTTCCCCAAAATTCACATCATAAAAGCGGAAGCTCATAAGTCCCGTGCAAGTTTCATGAATCCTGCTGGAAAAAACAATTTCCAAAATCGGACTTTGTACATATATGGACCGGTAAGTAGGTATAAGTTATTGTTTTTTAGTTTGTACGGCATTACGTATGGTCAATAGTAGGTACCTAAGTATGTTACATTTTCCGTTAGCCGAGATTCAGTTGCCATAACAGCTGATACCAGTTTTCCTGTTATTTTCATTAATAATACTGGGTATGAATGAACTGGATGCACATATGTACGAGGTAAGCATGTAGGAAACTATAGCTGGGACGTGACTTGGGTAAACCTAGGTAGGTATATATATATTACCTACCTTGTATGTGTATAGGTAGGTAAGGACTTATGAAAATGTAGAACAAAGTTCGTCTGAACGAACGCTTTATATGCCTGTCATGGACATCAGCACAATGAGCACCGTCTATAGTGACGTTTCTGTATGTTGGACTGAATAGACAGGAAAATTGGCACGATTAACATGTAATCAGCTGACATAGCAATAATAATTGTGTCAATAACTTGAGCTGTGTGCTGGTCTGGTTTAATCGTATGTTCCGTAAACGGCGATTAGGATGGCCTATTGATCAGCTATTGTTATTGATTAGATACTACCTTTTATGCATGAGTTTCATACGTTGAGGGATTGCAAATTGCAAACACCAATCTACTTCTAAGAAAGCTCTGAAAGTGGAAGTCGAATCTGAGCTTAAAAGCATAACAACTTAAGTGAAGTTAGTTAAGTGGCGACTTAAGATTCCTACAAAGCAGCTGTTAATCCTTGCTTGCTTTTCGGAAACCTAATCATAGCAACAGTCATTCAAGATAGATTACATACTAACACGTAAACCGCCGCCTAAAACGTAAGTACTGATTTCCCATAACAGACAACCAGTGTGAATGGATTTTTCCAACATCAGTTAGGCAACCTTTACTAATTATTTTATTCCCAGAGCACAACAACCAAAGGAATGTCATTGTTTCCTCCGAAATCACGACGACTCGTGGCTGCGGCGAACCGGCACACAGGCTCCATACATGTCGCAGGAAGATTTTCGCGAGGCAAGGTAATGACAAGTGGGCCGTAACACGTAGGCACGATAATTGGACGCAATGGCCACCGGCCGACGGCCATAAACGAACAAACCGAGCGTGGGTCGAGCGACGCACCGTCTATAAGCTCGGCCAGCGCGCACTGCTGGCGGCGCGCGCGGAGCGGCGGCTCAGCGTGCCCTGGGCGCGCCGCACGGAGACGTGTTCGATTGTCTCGCTTTGCCTTGACTTTATGTTTTCATTCACAGTGTTTTGCTGACGTCCGCTGTCTAGCTTTGTCTAATTGTTGTTTTGTATCTACTTTCGTTTAATTTCGACGTTACTATCCAACTAGTAACAGATAGAAATTGTTCATAAATTAGATACCTACATTCATTTCTATAAATGACCCCATTGTTGCTTCTCTATTAAAATAACGACTGATTAGCGGCAGTTACTTAAGACACTTTGATTATTTACATGTAAATAATCAAAGCTTAGACATTTGTTTTTTAGGATTACTGGACCCTGATCAGGCTTATTGCCAAAACTGGGATGTAAAAATCAGGCCGAAAAGCTGTGCCTATACCTATACGTTCGGTAGGTTAGTTATTCACTAATGTCGTGACTTTTGTCTAGGTTACTAATTAGATGGGGGTTGGTCAAAGCATAAATGGCAGTCCTCGACATTAGTATTATTAAGCGTTAAGGTTTAAATAAAATGGATTGAAGGCCTGATAGGTCTAGGGGAGGCGAGGAGGTCAAGCGGTAATACTGTTTTGTCCAGACAGCCCTAGTTTTGAAGAGTTCAAAGAACCAATGACACGGAAATATTAAACGTGATTCTTCGGAAATGATTCCATTTTGGAACACAATCGTTCATGGAAATTCATGTGAAATCATTCGTAATAATCGAATATTGTGACTAAACCCGGCAGAAATGCCTCACAGACGGCTTAAGGTGACACACTTTTACTCAACTAGACATTTGTAATCCGTCCACTTCCTGCACAAAAAATACGTAAGCTCGGTACGTATTGAACATCAAAAACGGCATTTAATCTAGTCGGGAGTGGCGTCTATTTCGGTCGTTGTCCATCCATCGGGACTCGGGAGCCTGTGATACACAGCTATTCCGGGCGGGGCAGGTTTTCGGGGAATGTCAACAAACGAACGGGCACTCATTCAATGAACTCGGTGCATGCGTCGCCGGTGGCGGACCGGTCCGCTCGGGTATTCATAAAAATTATGCTCCCAGACACGCTCAATGGAGTGCCGTCGCATTGCGCCTTTACATTTACAAAGGTATTCATGGCGTACGGATCGGATCACGTAAGTTGTTCTTTACGGATTCCGAGACGTGATGAAACAGAGCGCTCTGCGATTGTTAGTGATAGACTTTCGTTTGCGTGCTACAGTATACATAACTGAAATCGATGGGCCATTATTCAATTTCACAGTATACAGATATCACAATTATTTCTGTGAACCAATGTGATTGCTGACAGGTGTTTATTGCACAAGTATACGAAAAGCGATTACTGGCGTGGGCGGCGTGTGACGTGCCAAACTGGCCTCACTACTCGATATAATTACCAGATCATTGCACAACTAATGAATACTTATCTAATCAACAATCGTACATGCTCGAGAGCTTTGTTCCTTTGGGCCAAAACTGTGCCGAATGTTATGAATGTTGCTATTCCACGTTATTGAAAACTAGTTCAAGATTATAATAATTAGCAGAAGGTGCGGCTGTTATTCTCCACATCTCAACACACCGCACTCTCGACAGCTGTATTATAAACAATGGCTCTATTAGAACCAGTGGATTGGGTAGCACATTGAGAAATGAAAAATATCTTATTAAGGATTTAGTTTCATATAATTTTCTTTAACAAATGATCAATAGAAAATTGTATAATTAACAAGTAGCGTCTTAACAGATACTTCGAAATTATTAGTGTTGTAGGTAATATTATACAAATACTTTGGAATGTTCATATAAACATCTCATATGAATCAATGTACATGGGACTCCACGTTTCACTCCACCGTTACTGTTACCACACTAGCTTATCAAATGCGGTACAATTTATTAGTTTTTGGAGCAGAGCTCGGCGGCTGGACGAAACACAACATACGTCAAACACATGAAACTGCCATCGAAATGGTTCGCGGGTCTAGGGTAAAACAAGCGGCCGGCCGCCGCGCCCTGCCGCAGCTCTGTGATCTCACAGCCTATTAACAAATTTGCTATTTTTTTGTGTACCCCTCGCAATGCCACCGTCTTGGGCATAAATATTTAACAAGACAGAGAGCAACATACAGACTTTTAAAGAATTGCTGTACTTTTGATTGTCTACTTAATTAGTGTTGTTTTTTTAATACATCAATGATCTAAAACATTGCAACTATGTTTACAAATAAGAAAACATTTATTCTAGTGGCATGAATGATGAATGATAGTAAATTTTTGAATATAAACAATCAAATGTACAGCAGCAACACGGTTGTAGTGTCGTAGACGGGCGCACTGCTTAGGTACTGTATTTTATACACCATCCAATGTTATGTTTCAATTTTTACAAAATACTAGACATAATGGAGATTCATAATGAGATTACAATTGAATATACATTACGCGAGGCCATGCTTAGCAGGGTGAAATGAAAATACAACCGTTAACCGCTTAGTTAGGCGCCTTGGATGCACTGATCATCGAGATTAACTAAATAAAGCAGTCAATAAATAAACGATCATAAATATCTAATAAATACCTACATGGGCTATATTTACAAAAAAAAGCCTTCCTCATCGACGGCACATACTCAGCCTTTAAACAAATATAATACAGCACTATCCCAGCGGGATAACAGGTATAAATTAAAAAATAAAGCTGCCGGCTTAAGACTCGTATTACAAAATAATACTGACACCAGTAAAATACTCTATCCGCGAGATGGAATGTGCGGGCACTCGGCCCGGAACGGCAATAGGAACCAACTGCGCTACTCGCTGCCTCGCACAAGCGTACAATAAATTCATCACAAATTCTATTTGTATAGAATGGAATATTAATAAATACAATTAACATTGATTCACAATTATCTAAGTATAGCGTGGTAGCGTGCGAGGGCGCCAGTGGAGCCCTACGCACGTCACTGGTACTCTCCGCTACCTCAACAAACAATAACATGCGGTGTGTGCAGCAGCACACACCTCTCTCCCACACCAAACAGACCAATTCTTGTATGTACTGTTTTGATTATCAAAAGAGCCAGACAGGGAATTGATCTTTTCAGTCTAGGATAGCAGCTCAGCCTTTTGTATCAGCAGATACAGTGCAAACAACAATATAACATATAACAGCTCTACTTGAAGCGAGTAGCATTCATTAGGTAGGTACATGGTTGTTGTTCGATCTCACACATCCGATACACACTGAACGTGAACAGAATAATACAGATTACAATCCACAAAACGAACACCGGGGAGTAGACTGAAATTTCAACTCTGTGAAATGGAACCCACCACGGAACGGATCCTAGAGGTATATACAAAAGAAATTACTTCCGAATAAATTATAAACTTCGTAAAATAATTATCACATAAATTTCTCCTTATATCTTCCGTTCTCTCCACATAACTTAACACATAATCTATCTATAATATGTACACGACATACAATATAAACAAGGGACGCATTGTCCGGCGATTGTCCACAAGAGAGGAGCTAGTGCGGCAGGTAGGGCGGCGCGGGCGGCGCCTTGCACAGCGCGACGCGGCCGCGCGGCGCCGCCACGGCCACCAGCTGCACCTGGCCGCGCTCCTCCGAGAACGGCGGCGTCTTGCCGCGCCGGTGCAGCCGCACCCACGCGCCGAAGCAGACTAGAATGGCGAGGAACACGGCGACGGTCGCGCCGCCCGCGATCGACGCTGTCTCCATCATGAGCTGCCGACTCGTAAACACGTACGAGTCGTCCAGGTCCTTGAACTCGCAGCGCTGTCCCACGAACCCGCTCCGGCACTCGCAGTTGTAGATCGGACTGTCCGATATCACCACGGTGAAGCACACGCCGCCGTTGAGGCAGTAGTACTCCGAGTAGGCGGGCTCGCACTTGAACAAGGGGAAGGTGACGTTGAGCCGCGGCTGCGGCTGCGGCTGCGGGAGCGGGCGCTGCGGGCGCGCGGGCCGGGCCGGCCGCTTGGAGATGGAGCTCGAGCAGGCGCCCGCCAGCGCCCAGGCGGCCGACACCACCGCCCACCAAACTACCAACGATTGCATTTTCCGCACGATCCGGAGGGTCGGCGCTCGCGGTACGTGCACGATTTTGACATTGGACGGTGACTTATGAGAAATCCGAGAGGCGATGACATGACCGCATTCGAATTTCGAACTGGAACCCTTCGCTCGCATCCGCGGCGGCGGTCCGCCCAGACATGTTTCCTGTGTTAACTTTTTTTTACGTCGACGATCACTCGCTCATGACGGAGGCGCGGTTTCTACGGGCGCCCGAGATATCGCATCGATCCCTCGACGGGCATGTCGAAAGTGAAACACTGAACACTGTTCGAAACTCTAATAGTCGTGGTTCACGATTATTCACGGAGCACATACACACAATGTCCCGTTCGAAAAGATATACACAAAATGGTGCTGAGAGAATCGCAAGCACACTACGCTCGGTGAGTTGTCTATGCGCGACTGACGGGACGGAGGGCGTCCACTGCATCCGCCATCTGCCGACGAGAATGAAATGCGGGGAACTCGACGGCGCGCGCCTGTGTGCGACCGCGACCGTGTGCGTGCACGGGGAAATTACACTCGTATGCGTCACCCGCCTCTCTGTGTGAGTAAGTAAACCTTTTTTTTTTGTATGGGATTATGAACAAGGTATTTCTTTTTCTCAGCGATTCCGATCCTCAAGGAACTATTATTTGTGGATCCTTGAAAGAACATTATTTTATCAAGTTTGAATATTTGTGAAAAATTTATTTAATTCTTACAAAACTTTATGTAACTTTTATGTAGGTATTTAAAAATAGAAGATATCTGTTTATACAACTATGATGAAACACAATTATTTTATGTCATGTGTGATGGCAAGGTAAACAAGTCAACAGTAATTAACGATTACTAGGTACTTTACGGCCTATATGACAGACCACGATTGCATTATCGACTTCAACTCATCCAACATGGTTTTAAGTTTTGCTCACCGAAACATTTTGTTTTTCTATTGGATACCTACGGAAGGTTATCTAAGAAAGTTAGCTTATTGATCTTCTGTCCGCTTTATGATATTTATAATCTCCTATACTTAGAGCGTAAACTAATTTATATTGTTTTTTTTTTTAAATAAATTACAAACAACTAATAAATCGCTGTGTTTTCAGTTAATAAATCGCTGCAAAGTTTTTGCGGAGATTTAATTAAGAAAAAGTCAAACTGCAACTTGTACTTGAAACAGGTTGACAAGAACTAGCATCAACTTTACTCTTTCTTTACTAACAAACACGTTTACTCAAAACCTACGGGCTGTTACATCGAGAGTGTGTTATGAATGCTATATTTTTAAATATTGGTCGAAAGCGCATAATGGTTTAATTAATGTTAAAGTGTTCATTATTTAACATGTTCATTATTCGGAGAAACTTTATTAGCTTTTGTACCTATGCCACTATCTTTATTTTATGAGTATGAGAAACTCACCGGACTCGGGAGGAGTCTGATATGACTTTCCGTAGGTGTAAGTCTCTGAAAAAATATGATACGTGATGTTTGCACAATTGTCACATTTTTGATACAAATTTCAAAACAATTATTTTTGTATTCGTTTAAGTTGGATTGATGTACTAAACAAAACATCAATCATCAACAACATCAATTGATGTAATAAACGAATACAAAAAAAATTGTTTCTTGGCTGCAAAGTATTACAGAGAATTGACGGTGTGTTAATCTGCTTAAATTATTAAGATACGATCTATATTTTTTTATAAAAAAAAATTGAATTAAGAACAGAACTTTGTCGAGCTTTTTCTCATGTTTAAGAGCAGATTTTCTATCATATGTCTTCTTTCTTTTGCCTTGGTTTTCATTATAATTTACGACATGCCAATAATCCGCGTTATATATTTTTTAAATAATAAAAAAAAAATGGAGAGAAAAACTTTGTCGAGCTTTTTCTCAAGTTCGAGAGTACATTTTTTTATCACTTTTTTGTTGTGCCTTTATTTTAATTTCTCTTAAAAACAAAACTATGCTTAATGTGTGCATATTGCAATAATTATGGAACGCAACTAGAGGTGTTCTTTGATAAATGTCATGAAATAGAATGAATGAAATGAACGTAAATGTTTACTGTATTATTTTGAAAGGCTAAAAATACTTGGTTCCTGTTTTAATCGGTACTTTTTTTTATTATCTTTGAGTTTGAGTTGTCTTGTCACATTAAATTGTCAATGTCATGCATGTCAAGCAAGTCGATTTTGTTTGACTTCTTTGGATTCTGCATTGTTGTTGTTTTAGAAAAATAAATTGTGAAAACTGCTGCGTTTATAACAGAGTAATACACAAAATCTGGATCGGGATGTCGGAATCCTCCAAATCAAAGTCTTCCTTAAATTTAAATCCATCACCCACTTTACAATGCAAAGATCTTCACGAGTATTTGAAAAGCCGTTCGGCGCAGTTTTTAGAGACTTTATATAATTATCCTACGATATGTTTAGCTGTTTACCGGTAAGTCTAAGACTAAGCAACAAGTTGAGACAAAACAAGTCCTGAGAACTCAAAAGTTGATTTTTGAGGTTAAGAGTAGTAATAATGTATTAAACACTTACAGAGTGCCCACAATTACGGTATAGTGTAATTAACAAAAATTAAATGATTCCAACAAAATAAAAGCCAGTCCTATAAAAAAAACTATATTGAAAATATTTCAATTACCAAAACCCATTTTTCAGAGAATTGCCAGAGTTGGCTCGTCATTTCGTTATTAGATTGCTGTTTGTGGAACAACCAGTGCCACAGGCGGTGGTCACGTCCTGGGTCTCGCAGACATATGCCAAGTAGGTAGATTTTACATTCTTATCACATTAGATATTACATTGTTTCTAGCTAAACTTAATAATAATTAACCAAATAAAATGAATCAATTGATTCAATCAGTCAATTTGAACAATACAAAATATTGATTAAAATTTTAACACATGTAGTGTTAAAATTTATTTTGCAGAGAACAAGCCAAAGCGTGTGAAGCTCTATCTGAGCTATCAGTATGGCAGGAGGCTCCTATACCTGGTGGCATGCCCGGCTGGATGCTTGCACTGTCCTTCAAGAAGAACCTGAAAGTTGCACTGCTTGGAGGGTAAGAGTGCCACAATTTCATAACAACATTTAATTTTTTTGAACCTGCTATGTTAACTCACCTAGGTAGGAAATACCCAAAGCATTAAGTTTGCTTTTGCACCAAAAAGAATAATGATAAATAAATAGCAGAAAACTAAATGTAAACAAAGATGTCCAACACTATATAAATCACATCTGTTTTAGGTATTAAATTAGTATATCAATCTAATACTGCATTTAATCAAATTCTAATTGATATTTTGCTGTCTATAGTTTCCTCTATTGACCCTACTATATTTTGGCTGGGAACTAAATTCTACAATATCATCCTTTCAGTGGCCGTCCTTGGAGCATGTCATCATCACTAGAACCAGACGGCAAGGCTCGAGACGTGGAGTTTCTTGATGCTTATGCACTAGAAAGATGGGAGTGTGTTCTTCACTACATGGTGGGCAGTGCACAGACCGAGGGCATCAGTGCAGATGCTGTCAGGATTCTGTTGCATGCTGGGTTGATGACCAGGTCAGATTATTGTGGTTATGAAACACTGAACCAGAATAGTGGAATAATGGGGTTCTCTATACTAAGATCTCATGTGTAGTTGAGCCACAAAATAGATAACATATTTTTTTAGCATATTTCTGCCCTAATAAAATTGTAATTTCTTCTTTTTGTAGAGATGCAGAAGACGGTTCAGCAGTGATTACTCGCGCCGGTTTTCAGTTTCTGCTCCTGAGTACAGCAAAACAAGTATGAGATCTTATTGTCACTCGCCTCCCTCCTAGCTGTTTGATATTCAACAATACAATGGACCTACAAATTATTAACTAACCAGATCTAGCATGGCAACATAATTTAAAAATAAAAAAAATTTCATCACAGGTTTGGTTATTCCTGCAACACTACTTACACACGGCTGAGAAGCGAAGTCTGAGTGCGGCTGAGTGCCTCGCCTTCCTATACCAGCTCAGTTTCAGTACTCTCGGCAAGGTGAGGCGATCATAACTACAGAACCTCAAGCATAAATCTTTGAGCTATAGAAAGGGACTATCACACAGGGATGAGTGAAAGAGAAGCTATAAACTATACAAAGCCCAGCTAATTCTGAAACTAGTATGAAATCATTTTTTCTTTTAATGTCTTATGTATTATTTCCAGGATTACAGTACAGAAGGCATGAGTAATAACATGTTGGTGTTTCTGCAACATTTGAGAGAGTTTGGACTTGTTTATCAAAGAAAGGTAAGAAATATTTTCTTGCTGTATTTTTTTACTATGATGTGAGTGATACTACTATGGGTTTCGAATACTTATTAATAATTTCAATTTAACATTACTTTTATAGTTATCTAGGTTTTTTTTTTAAATATGAAGTTAGCTTATGTTACAGTTGAACTTGAAAGTATATCTTTTACAAAATAACTTTGGTAGTTCCTTACAGCATTATAAAAAGTTTTGCCTAGTCTGTTTCTTTTGCGTTTCGTGCGTGCTCTATATGACTGTCAGATTTTTGAAAAATAAATAAACATACCTCCGTGTCAGCGAAAAGCGGGTCGCTTCTTCCCGACGCGGCTGGCGCTGAACATCGCGTCCGTGCGCGCCGGCAGCGTGGCCGCGCCGCTGTGCGCACCTGCCGCGCAGCGCGGCTACATCATGGTGGAGACCAACTACAGAGTGTACGCCTACACGCAGACCAACCTGCAGGTGGCGCTGCTGGGACTGTTCACTGAGCTCATGTACAGGTGGGTACGTCACGGTGGAGACCAACTACAGAGTGTACGCCTACACGCAGACCAACCTGCAGGTGGCGCTGCTGGGACTGTTCACTGAGCTCATGTACAGGTGGGTACGTCACGGTGGAGACCAACTACAGAGTGTACGCCTACACGCAGACCAACCTGCAGGTGGCGCTGCTGGGACTGTTCACTGAGCTCATGTACAGGTGGGTACGTCACGGTGGAGACCAACTACAGAGTGTACGCCTACACGCAGACCAACCTGCAGGTGGCGCTGCTGGGACTGTTCACTGAGCTCATGTACAGGTGGGTACGTCACGGTGGAGACCAACTACAGAGTGTACGCCTACACGCAGACCAACCTGCAGGTGGCGCTGCTGGGACTGTTCACTGAGCTCATGTACAGGTGGGTACGTCACGGTGGAGACCAACTACAGAGTGTACGCCTACACGCAGACCAACCTGCAGGTGGCGCTGCTGGGACTGTTCACTGAGCTCATGTACAGGTGGGTACGTCACGGTGGAGACCAACTACAGAGTGTACGCCTACACGCAGACCAACCTGCAGGTGGCGCTGCTGGGACTGTTCACTGAGCTCATGTACAGGTGGGTACGTCACGGTGGAGACCAACTACAGAGTGTACGCCTACACGCAGACCAACCTGCAGGTGGCGCTGCTGGGACTGTTCACTGAGCTCATGTACAGGTGGGTACGTCACGGTGGAGACCAACTACAGAGTGTACGCCTACACGCAGACCAACCTGCAGGTGGCGCTGCTGGGACTGTTCACTGAGCTCATGTACAGGTGGGTACGTCACGGTGGAGACCAACTACAGAGTGTACGCCTACACGCAGACCAACCTGCAGGTGGCGCTGCTGGGACTGTTCACTGAGCTCATGTACAGGTGGGTACGTCACGGTGGAGACCAACTACAGAGTGTACGCCTACACGCAGACCAACCTGCAGGTGGCGCTGCTGGGACTGTTCACTGAGCTCATGTACAGGTGGGTACGTCACGGTGGAGACCAACTACAGAGTGTACGCCTACACGCAGACCAACCTGCAGGTGGCGCTGCTGGGACTGTTCACTGAGCTCATGTACAGGTGGGTACGTCACAGTGGAGACCAACTACAGCGAGTAATCTCAACACATGCCATCTTCATCTCACCCGACTACCATACCAAATAAGTAAAATAGGTAGGTTATTAAAGATTTTATTAATTCTGTAAATATACATTGTTACGGTCGCGATTTATAATATTCAGAACAGATGGAAAAAACATTAGAAATTTTGAGTTCGCATGCTACCTCAGCACATCCTTAATCCAAATAGAGCTTTAGAAAAAGTTGGGCTTTGTAGAGCGTCGTCTTGTTACTCAGCTGATTGATTGATTTGAGCAACCCTGATAAAATTATTGCTGCATGTGAATTTAATGTGATGCAACTGTGCGCAGGTTCCCGAATTTGGTAGTGGGAGTGCTAACGCGGGAGTCAGTTCGTCAGGCTCTGCGCGGCGGCATCACAGCAGAACAAATCATACACTATCTGGAGCAACACTCGCATCCACAGGTACCTATTACTTTTTGATCTCGTGTCGGAGTGCGTGCCGTCGCATCTTACTATGATAGTAAGAAAAGAGAGAGTGCACATGTGTCATAAATGTGTAGAGTCAAGTTCTTCCAACTTAACAGACAACTGTGCTGCTGGGAAATTTGTTGCGCCACTTCTTCTTCCCAGCTAAAGCACTAGGAAGTGGTGAAGGGTGGGCGTTTTTGAAGGACTGTCTTATGTAACTTTGATCTTAAAAAAGTGCTGATTTTCAGCCTAATTTGAAAAAATGATTTTTGATTTTGATTCTGCGCACTATAATATCTCCGGCGCCGACGGCCAGTTTCCGTTCAGATTGGCCGCTATAGTCGATATACGGTCCGACAAATGAGAGTTTAATACACGAATGTAGATCGTTTGATCAATGTATTTATTGTGTGTTGCATCCGCTATTTGATCCCTTTTGGGGGACGAACTTTCAAATTCTCTCTTGAATGCACACTTTTGTATAAATGAAACTCTTGTGCAAAATTTCATGTTTCAAGATTTTTCTGCGCGGCTCACATAGGAGTATTTAACCCAAAAAGTCGATCAAAATTATTTATTGGCTAAAATTTATTTATTGTTATTAAAATGTAATAAAAAATGTTTAAAAAATACTTTGAACTATTTTTTGAAGCAGGAATTTGAAATAAATGTAAAAAAAAAATGGTTTGTCACTATTTATTACAATATGTCAACAACAACAATACACACAAAACAATTTACACGTAAAAACTTATAAACTAATTAATTATTAAACTAATAAAATCGCTTATAACTACTCCTCTTCATCTGAATCATGTACGCTATCTTCTGCATCTCCTTCATCGATATTAACTTCGTAGGACATTAACATTTCTATAGTTTCCATTTTAAAAGGTTTTGATTTTTTAGACACTTTTGGTCTAATACTTGTCAAATATGGGTCCGAAGTTAATAATAATCTATTTAAAACATCCATATTACAGTCAGTTCTACTGAATTTTCTTGCATATTGTTCCCTGAATTTCCGAAAATGTTTATTACGAGCTTCTGCAGCTTCTTCTGATAAGGCCCCTATTGGTAGTATGGCGTGTCTAATAACTGTAGGCCCATGAATTAAGATTTTGTGAAGTGTAGGTGTCATAGGATACCATGAGTATAATTCTACATACATCTTCGCTGTGTCTTGGCTATAGGTGTCAAATTTTTCAATATTAATTTTATATCCACTTGATATCACTTCTAAAATAACTGCTAATCTTTCTATTAAAGTTTTGTCAATACCAGTGATATTTGCCGATATTTCTATATTGTTAAAAAATCTTCTACTAGTGTTCCCGTCATTAGTGTTCCCGAAATTGGCTTTAGGTACATCCACTATTAATCCGAGTTCATTTTTGAATGCTTCTTGGATTTTTGCTTTTCTATCTTTTATTATATCTTTTTCGGCCTGAGTTCTCACTTGCCATTTCTTTATAGGAAGTTTGTAAGAAAGGTGAAGTAATGTTTCAAAAAATCTGATGCGAGCATGTAGGATAGACAAGCCAAACTCCAAATTTTGTAGCTCTGTTGATGTGGTATCGTTAAACTTTTCGAGTTTATTAAAATCTTTTGATGTGGCTTTGCAAATATAGCATCTCATTGTAGAGGTTGTGTTTGTTGCTGAGTTGCACACTTTGCCATCTACCATGGTGAGTAACAAGTTATGAGTAACTGTTATTTCATAAGACCCGAAAGTTATCTTCGTGCCCGTCAACCGTTTAATTTGGTCTTTGTGGTAATTAATTTCATCATTTGTTACATCTTTGCTCTCGTGTATAAATCTGATCCGCATTGGTCGACAGTAACGCGGAGAAGACGGTGATGGATTGTTCCAAATAATTTTTTTAGTACCCTTACTTATCAACTGCAATGGCACAAGTGATGATTGAAAAATATTTGCGTCAGATTCACTGCTGTTAGCAAATTTTTGTTTGTATTGGGCCTGCTGCGAGCCATCACATCCCCATTTATATGTGAACTCTAGGTTCACCAATTCTTCCTCTGGTAAAGTTTGTAATACTTCTTCAAGATATAATATAAAACGCTGAACAGTGTGGTCTAGTAATGCTTGTAATTTAATTTCTGCACACGTTTCAGTGACCCTGTATGTCTCGACATTTGGATAGCAATCTTGTTTTGCTTTTTGTAAAATCGAGTAGCACGGGTATAGTTTTTTAGAACTTTCTCTAATTATTTCGTACTGCTTTCTTGTCAATGCAGCTTCCACAAACATAGACAAAGCCTGACTTGGCGATAGTTGCTTAATTTTTGCTTCAGGTGTAGCACTCTTTCTGAACGCTTCACGATATTTACGACCACGTGTTGGGGATGCCATAATATCTTTTATCACATATGCACCATCCACGTTTCCTTTTTCACGAAGCGCCATTTGACCTGCATAAATTAGTGTTTCTGCTTCATCTTTGCCACGTAGATGTGATGTTTTTCGACGCTTACTGCAGTCTGTTAGTTCCGCGAAATCTTTGCTTGGCCGACCCACGTGGGATCTTTCGGTATTAATTATTTTTTTCGGTATTTCAAGAGTACCTTGTAACCAATCATGGTATTTTTTCAAAAACACACTTTCTGTTCGCTTTGCCGTCTGCCACTTAGACTTCATTTCAGACTTGAGACGAGAAAATGTATGAATAAACTTTGATTTTTGATCAGTAGGGAATGAAGAGTTATTAATTATTTCAAACTCCAGTAAATTCAACTTTTCTCCGAAATCTGGTTCAGTATATTCCCTCGCTTTTCGAAAAACATATTCTCGCGTCACGATCTTAACACCGGAAGGCCCTACAACAAGAGAAATCTGAAATTAACTTATGTGACCGCAAAATAAAGTTTGTTTTGGTAAATACCACATGCACTTAATTTTCAAAATGTTAACATTTTGGCACGTGGTGGCAGCTATTTTCTTTTTAAATTTCTAATATGTATATCTAACAACAAGATGATAAAAGAATTTGACTCGGGAAAAGTCCGGAAATACAACAAAAAGATTTTGAAATATTGAAAAAGGGTGAAATCGACTCATCATTTTAATGTACCCAACAAAAAATGGCGTAAATAATTATTAAAAGTATATATGACAAAAAAAAAAGTAATTTAAATTTTACATACCTTGTTC
Organism: Hyppa rectilinea; assembly: GCA_951799385.1. Taxonomy (NCBI): domain Eukaryota; kingdom Metazoa; phylum Arthropoda; class Insecta; order Lepidoptera; family Noctuidae; genus Hyppa; species Hyppa rectilinea. Next base: position 17,884,406 of record OX637318.1, on the reverse strand, counting down.
TATACCGTCCATAACTATAATTTGATTTAACCGGATTAATCTAATTTTAACACTTATTTTTAACAATTTAGTTGACTCACTTTTACTGCGTATTAAGTTCGTACGATCAAGCTTGCGTTAGAAAGACGACTGATTGTGAACGGAATGTCAGCGAGAACAAAAGAGAGTCGAGCGATATATTGTCCCCCCGACCCTTCCGGTTTGCCAGGTAGCGAAAACTACTTCCATATTTATACTTTGTAATATTCGACTTTTGATCGACTTTTTGGGTTAAATACTCCTATGTGCGGCTGTGCGTTGTTTGTCTGAGAATTAATTATGCGATTTTTATTTTATAGATATAAATTTTAGTCATAACACTGAGACACAAATGCAGTAAATGCCGGCAGTACAAGAAATAGGTTTATGGTCGAGTCAAAAGTTGCATTTCAATATTGTTATTGGGTTTGCGGTTACTGTGATAGAACGATTGCGTTCCTGTCTTTTTTGAATGGCACACTTTGTTTTCCAACACTTCTCTTTCTTCTTTACATTTTGGTTTTTGTAATTCATACAAATTGTCAAGTTTTTCAAATAACAGTGTACAGGTCTCCCAAAGTGATAATGCGCATAGAAATCTTCGCCACTGCTCGGCAACAGTCGTATTCCCAGAGCGTCGGAAGACGATATGTATATAGAGTGGCTAAGTGCATTTTCTTCATGCATAATTTAGTAGAATTATGTGTTTTGTGCTAAAAGAGATAAATATTGATTTAATGGTAACGAAATTTGATTCAATAATTCCATGTAAGTAAATAGCGAGCTATAATTAATATAAGCCTAAATCTGATTTAAAAATGTTTTTTCTAGTACTTAATATGTATTTAACGTAGGTATTTTAAATTTTTTAATATTAAAAAAAAAGTGAAAAATGTTAGTATATTTACCTATTTTACAAAATTAACTATTTAAGTTTGAATAAGATAATTAAAGTTGAAATTAAATTCACCTTTGAAAACAAAACCAAGAAGGGTGTGTAATAGCAGGTCTATATAATTCCATACAGAGAGAACACGTGCAGTCACCACCAATATATAAAGACGACTGACGGACCTTTGACTGACGGCCGACCGCCGCCGACCACCCGAATTTTTTCCGATTGTATACACATGATATTGACTTCTTTCAAACAAGGCGCAAAATGCAAGTGCATTGTTACGGACTCGAACGATTCAATGATTCGGGTGTTTCCGGGAATACGACAATTAGCGAAGATCTGCATGTGCATTATTAATTTGGGAGTACTGTAATGTTTCAGATGTTAAAGTCGGAGACGGGCGGCATCAGGACGTCGTCCACGCTGCCTCCCACCGTGGTGGACCAGATCAAGCTGTGGGAGACTGAGCGGAACCGGTTCACCTACACCGAGGGAGTCGTGTACAACCAGTTCTTGTCGCAGGTACGACTTACAATATCCTGGTCACTTTAAACTTCGAAACTTTGCTGTGAATATAACGTGCCCAAGGTATGAATGACAAAGGAGTCTCTAGGAAGCCAAACTTTTCCTTCAACTGGATGTACCATATTCTTCTTCTTCTTTTCGTGTGGTTAGTGACTAACCTGGTGTCAGTTTTTATGCTGCCCGTGGGCCTCTGACTTAGCTTCACATGCTGTTGAGAAATATCTCTCAGACATGATGGTTTTCCTCACGATGTTCTTCACAGATTTTTAAGCAAGTGATAATTTATACAATACGCACATATTTATAACTGGCTAGTAGATCTGATTGGCACATTTATTTAGTAGATGGCAAGATGAGCATTAAAAAAATGTCGTCATTATGGTACTAGATTGTTGAATGTATGCATGTTCCAGGCGGACTTCGTGGTCCTGCGCGACTACGCGCGGCAGCAGCGCGTGCTGACGTGGCAGAGCGAGCGCTCGCGCACCATGGTCGTGACGCGCCACGGACACGACGACGTCAAGAAGTTCTGGAAGCGATACTCGAAGAGCTCGTAGGTCTGACACATTACACTGAGGAGGCACTACCAGTCTGAAAAACTGATTTAATATCTGTGATCAATCAATCTGATGAATTCTCATGAAAGCTATCGCATACACTGCCACTATTTTTTGTCAGGTGCTATTCGAAGCTCAGTACCTTCAACACGCATACGTGTCGCCAAAATCCCTACTGAATGTGTTCAACATGCATTGCAATTAATGGACAATAATCACACATTTGTGTTGAACTTAGGATGAATCAAATGTTTTGAGCATGTATTGTAGGTGTGTGCAAGGCACTGTGAGATAGAACTGAAAACACACAGCTGTGTTCATGGCAGTGTATGGGCTATCGTAACAAGCTATATAATTCAGTGTAATAATCGATCAGTGTATCAAACTAATGTAATGGTAATAATCGTTATCAGATTCAAATGTACAACAAAGGTAATTTTCACCGTTCGATATATGGATTGGTTATCTCAATCTTGTTTGTATAAGCGCAGAAGAAGATACTGGAATCTTCCACGTCCTGGCTAAGTGATAAATGAAAAATGGATTAAACATTTCGCACCAGGAAATGCTAAAAAAAAATAAACTGTGATCTGCGGCCGGTCAAAAAGGTGTTTCTTTTTAAAGCGACGTTATATTCTTAGCAATGTATTCGCAAACTGTATTCCGTTATCAGCGCTATGCGCTTTGTATTGTAAATAAACTTATTTTTATATAGAACCTTTGGTTTTAATGATAATTATGTCAAGTTGGAAGAGTAATGAAAATCTTGTCGAGTTAGGATACAAGTTTATTCTATAAACAATCATTCACAGCATAATACTTCTTCATCAACTCATACATTCATAACTATAAACAGTCAATTGTAGTCATAGACACCGATAAAACGAGTATGTACGTAAAAGAAAGATGGAAAAATGTAGACTAAAACAACATTTGAGTAACCCAACAATTTTAAAATGTTTCACACCATGTAGATAGTGACATACTTTCATCAAAGATATACAGGGCTCTCCGCAGAAATGATCTTATTCGCTGCAGAAATGTTCACTTATTATTTTGCAGTAAAAAACTTGTTAATATTGTCCAGAATGTACTTTATTTGCACTTATATTTAACACACAAGTCCATTCATACGTCGTCTTATACCACTGACACTAAAGTCCAAAATGCAATAATCATACTGGTTTATAGCTGTTGAATTTTAACCCTTATACCCATGGCGATAAGGTTACAATACGATGCAGTGTACAACATGGACCGTTACCGAGTGCGCCTCCTTCGCTTCCTGCTGGTGCGGTCAGGAGGAAGGTGGCGGGGGAGGCTTGACGGGCGCGAGTGCGGCATATAACTTGCTGACGGCTGACTGGACCACCCGCTCTAGGGACTCGTCCTCCGGGCATTTTACTTCCTGTATATTGAGGGTATATTATTAATTGTTTGTGTAAAAAAAAGTGATTGTGATAACCTATTTACAGAATAAACAATTCCATTTATTTTGTCAAATAAGAGACATAAATTGCATCCTATACAGAATTTGTATGAAACTATGTGCCTTAATTTTAAAAATGAACCATAACTTATCAGAAACAGCTTTGTATAATCCTAAGACCATCCTTATTTTCTTCCACCTACATAATAAGGACTATAATCGTATAAAGTACGAAACATCTTAAACATCCATGACGCTATGCTAGCTTGTCGTATCATCCAAAAATCACCCTTCCTTGTTTAACCTACATAAGACAATAAGGACTACATTCCTTCGAGCTACCGACCATGTTTAGCAGATCGATGTGAGCCCTCTTATCATCCACAGTGACGTACAACTTCTCTCCCTTGAACATCTTGGGCACCGCGTCTTCGCCGAACATCTCTTGAAGCATTTCTATCACACATTCCTGAAAACAACAAGGATGTTTGTACATTTGGAGATAAATATTGTCACACGGATTGATTTATTTGTTAACGTACTACGGTCTGTTGTTATGTAAAGAAATGTATTAAACACACCTTTTTTTTTGAGGTCATTTAACTTCGATTTTTGTCGATGATTTTTCAATTATAATTGAATATTATTCAAACAATAACTGATGAGATATAAAGATAAAATCTAAAATTAAGATGTTTGTGTTATTAATTTTCTTTTGTGATTGCGCAAGAATTAAACTGAATAATTGTTTAACTCTGAGTTAACAAACTGAACATTTAAGGCGAATTTTAGTGTTTAGTTTCATTGGTGGAATTGGAAATAATTCTTTTATCTTAATTAAACTAATTAATCAAATAACTTCGATTTTCCCTGAATTCGTTCTAAACACTGTTACTATTTTAAATAAATAAAGGATAACCCATAAACGTGTAAGAGAGCCTTACAGTTTCAGTGCAGCCTTAAAACGTTTTACGATTTAATGGCATACATGATAGTTTCTTCTTCGAAAAGGTTATGACTATTTGGGCAACTATACATAAGATAATAAAGATGGAAGTAGGTCCCCCAGAGCGCGTCACCTTGAAGTGCATCCGGTCCAGCTTGGGCGCCAGCGGCAGGTGGCGCGGCGCGGCCAGCGCGGCGGCCGACAGCGCGGCGGCCAGCAGCGCGTCCGCGAACATGTCCGACACCGGCGCCGCCGTCCACTGCGCACGCGCACGGTACAGCACACGGGCAGGCCACGGAGGGCTGGCCTTCAGTGCACTCAAATTTCGACAGTTACATTTAGACTTTGTATAATCGGTGACGAGGCTTTTTGCCAATATCGTCAATCAATACCTAAGCTTCTTCCAAATATGTTGAAATCGGCTTTTAGTTTTACCAGATGCAACGGAATACCGCTTGTTGCCATCTGTATGACAGAAATCTAGTATCCAGACTGCTTTTAAAAAAATCCTCATGGAAAAAGCTCACTATCTTCACAGATCCCATCAAACTGAAATGTCTCATGGGCACCATACGAGATTTTTCAGTTTAGTCTTCTTCACATATTTATAAGTACCAACAATAATAAAATATTTACAAAGCATCTTGCCTAAATGGGGACTGATGGACCTACCTCTAAAGTAATCATGTTGTTTTCCACAATCAGATCGACACAGGAGTAGACCCGCCACCTGGTCTCGCTCTGAAAATCGATAGCTCCCGCCAGCTGCATGACCACGTGCCGCAGTAGACCCACCGACCCGCTGTAGTGTATGGACTGCCGTTGCGTCACTTCTGATTGACTTAGTTCGGTATATTCTGGAGTATAAGTTTACTGTCACATAGCTGCACCAGAATCTTTTGGCGTGACCCGTGACCTACATCAGAACTAACATCGGCATTTTTTTTTTTCATAGATTTCACAACAGTATATAAATAGCGCCCACATGTCAAAAAAAGGATCCTTTAGAGCTCATTGGTGCGAGGCGCATCATGGGAATCCAAAAGAAATGACAACCATCAATTATTAATAAAAGAAAATCACGCAACACACAATACGCAAAACACTGTATTCCGTCAATTCATTGACGGCACGGGACAGTTCCGTTGGCTAAAACTTACTGTTAAGGTCTGACGGCGCCAGTATGTGGTAGTTGAAGTTCCTCTTCACTAGGATGCCTTGTAACTGAGTTCCTGGCTGTGGCGTCTCCATCGCTAATGATCCCATTACCTAAAAAAATAAAAGGTTTAAATTTTTTGTGTTTTCATGATTATTGATTCGTTTAGTTTGTGCTACTACATCCTCATTATCTGCCTTACCTATTCCCAACCATTTTCAAATCAGTTTCCATTCCAACCGGATACAGCAAAATACTTTACGTGGAGCAACTGCCTATCTGACCTCCACAACCCAGTAACTGGGTAACACGATACCGTTGTTGGTTAAGCAGTTGGTCAGACTGTGGGAGACTTGTGACTGAGCTGCTAACTGGATAACTTTTAGGTACTGCGTGCGCATTTAACTATATTAAGAATTTAATTCAATTGTTGGACAAATGCAGTGAAGATTTTACATATATATACTACAAGGATCTTTGGACGCTCGAAAGTTGTTGATATGGGGCATTATTATTCAGCATTTGTAAAATTGAGAAATAAACAAGATGGCGGCACTAGTTCATATTTTGGCCATTTTCCAAAAGCTCCTTGCACCGCTATACCTTGGCCGTCTTGTCTCCTCTGAACGTGAGACACAGTTGCTGCGTGTTTCGCGGCGTGTGTATCTGCAGCCTGCCGCGGTGTTCCCGCTGCAGTGCGGCCTTCAGTCGGGACATCTCGTTCTGTTCGCCGTGCACTAACACCTGCGCACAGGAGGGACAAGCTCATCTCAGGGACAAACACTGGCAAAAACTTGACAAAAACTAAGACTGAGAAAACGAAAGTTCAAAAACATTTGGGACTGTTCTAGAGCCGCTAGTTTTATTATTTTTATGAGTTAACCTGAGGCTTGGCGTTGGAGGCTGTATAAGACCGATGCTATTGTTACCTATAATACTTTAGGTACATTCAGAAGTTGCTAGTGTACCTTCATAAATAAATAAAAGTCAGAATACATACCACATGCGGCGGCTTGAGAATATTTATAAACTCGGAGGTCTGCTGGTAGTCGGTGTGGGCTGAGAACGAGATGTAATCCACGGACATCTTTAGAGGCAGCTTCTGCCCCGACATAGATGTGATCTCCTCAGGCTCCGACAGGATCGTTTTAGCGAGCGTGCCTTCGACGCAGTAGCCTGGGGAAGGTGGATTGATTGAGCTGATACAGTGGTAGTGGTTTCTAGAACTTCCAAGGCCCTGTCAATATAGGGGGCGCTGTTGGTGAACATTTTTGAAAACACAAACACGATCATGGTTAAGAGTTTCTTTTTTGTATTTATTTATTTATTTAAACATTTCGCACGAAATAAAGGTACAAAGGCGGACTTAATGCCTTAGGCATTCTCTACCAGTCAACCAAGGGTGGTAAAGAGATTAGACGGTAGGTGGTGATGGTGGCGGTGGTATATTCATGAAAAAAAAAACGAACTCACCAGCAATAATAACTCCGTTATTTGGGTCAGTGCACCACGACTCGAACAGTTCTCGGGACAGTCCCGACTGCATCATACCGGGGGAAGCCATGATCACACATGGCCCTATGTCCTCGAAGTGATCTATACCCTGAAAGACATTTAAAAACATGAGGTCAACCAGAAATGATATGCGCTTCGGTAATATTCGTGGGTCTGAATCAGCAGAAACCTCACGCTACGGGAGTAACCCCACAGGGGCAATACTTCTGACTGCCGCACTTGGTAGTACCTAGCATTCGGTGGCGAAACTAAAGGGTGGCAGGACTGGCAAAATGCCACCGGCCCCCGGCCTGACGGGGCCCCCGGCCCGAGAGTCTGAGAGCTAAAAAATGACCTAACATTTATAACAAAATTTAGTAAAAAATATAAATTTGGGACACCATGCAATGGATTTGCCAAGGGCCTTAGATGGTATAGTTACGCCACTGCAAGCATTCCGCGTTTGTATTAAGTTTTTTCTTTGTCGAGTCGGGTCTCAGATCGTCTAATTTGTCGGTTAAAAGTATTCAAAGGTTATAGAATTGCAGAGAGTTGTTAATCAATATTTTTGTAATCACGGTAATACAAAATAGTAAGTACTTTCACTGTTGTAACAGCACTATAAACCTCATCATCTCGGGTTCGTATTTCTGAAGATAATAATTATTTAATTTCCGTATTTCACTTCTCTTTGGAAAGCTGTAAAAGGAATGCATCTCTGTCCGAGTAAACGTGAGTGTATACTGCCTAAACTGGCTTAGTGAAGAAATCGACTTGTCATAAATCCACCAAAAATTCTTAAAGGACAAAATTAATGAACTTTGGTCGTGCTGGAGGAGTCAGGTTAATTAGAATTTTCGGTGCCTACAGATTAGGTTCACATACGATGATTCAACATGCGTTAAACAAAGCTATCTCAGATTAGAGGCGTAATCAGGACACCTGTGTTACATTGTAACTTTTCCGCATTACGCAAATGAAACATATTCACATAGTGGTAGAGCTTAAATTCGACTGGCTTACACAGTACAGTACTTTTTAAATCAGAAGCATCGAAATCCAAATAGTGATTGATATAAGAGTACAAGGTCAATGTAATTTACTATGCGGCTTGGATACAAGCCTCGTGATACCTATTGGGTTTTGTTTTTTTTTTTTCAATGGTAAATATTCAGCATGGGTATGTATGAGGAAATATTTTAAGAAAAATCTAGCGATTTGAGAAAATGTTTTTAACAATATTGAGTTAGTTTGAAGTACGACAATGCAAACAATTATTATAATGTTTGTGTAATCTAGTACCTATTCGGTACGCTTGGTTACACTTCGGAAAAATCTAATCTCATATCTTCGGAGAAATGCGGTAATAGTTAGAATATTCTTAAGATAATCGCTTTAAATAGATAACATTATACTATCAGTGTAATGAAACGTGTTCATTTTTAATAATCTGTAGTGTTGTGACGCCCGGCGCACGGAGCGGCCGGCGTTCTGGGTTAGCATTTAATCATTAATTTGGAATTATAGTGAAAAACAGTAAGTACAAATATTATCATTATACGTTAGATAATTAATCCCATAAAAATACTGTATTATAAACATATATTTCCGTACAAAGAAAGCCAAAATTCATCAGAAGTAAAGGAAATTATTTGGGAAGTAAATATAACAAAATTTAACGATTTCTTTACGTGAATTATAAATAGGACAGTACTTAGTACCTATACACGTTTTACAGAAAAAAATATAACAATATTTAATATTTTACAGCAATTTATCAAGTTCAATTTGGATAGAGACGAACACAGAGGTTATATTTATAATTTTGGGTGTTGTCCTTGTCGAAATTTGGCGCCAACTTTGAAATTATATAGAACAATCGTGCTTGACCCGAATGCAACACTTAATTCATTTATGACACTGGCTGACATATCCACCTTACGCAAAGAGGTCGACACTGCCTATAGACGGAAGATAAAGTAATTTCTCGACAGCAAAACAAAATCCCGTGAGCTTGTATTTTCACCGGTATTCTCCAAATTGGATTAAATCAACCAATATAACGACCTGCCTTTTTTACCCGATAATAAAGACATAATATTTCCCGAGTCTTCTTTTATTTGTAGGTTTTTTATACCGTCAAAGCACTCAAAGGGCTAGAGATATTAACACAGGATGTGTCTCTCGACTGGTCTAGGTCGCGCGATGATGCATTGGTGGACTTTTTACTAATTGGTGGGATTTTTGTTCTAGTAATGCTACCCGATTCATTCAAAAACCGCCTCATCCAATGGCTGGAAGACCACAGGGAGTTCGTAGTGGCCGTGTTCTGCCTGCCCGCCAGCTTCCTGTTCACCGTGCTGCTGCGTGTGCGCGCCTACCTGCGTTGGCTCAGCAGCGACCCGCAGCGCCATGACAGCGCCGTCAGGCTGATACAGAGTCAGGTGAATGAGACCTGTCAGCCCATTCATTTTACTGAACAATTACAGTTTAATTTTTTAGAGTGAAGCGCTTGCAGGTAGAATATATTGTTTTCCAAAGAAACTAAATATTACGCCCGTGAAATGTAAGTCCATGTTTCCGACCCGGTTTCCGATATGAGAATTTGAAGTTGAGGATCAAAGTTTAATTCAAAATTCAAATTTATTCTAAAAACGTAAGGATTTTCAAAGGACACCAGGCATACTAAAGTAAAGTTTGACAAGCTCTCAACTTTATATCACAAGACTTGTAAAACTACCCCCTACCTGATCATTGTCTTATACTGAGGACCGAGAGACCGTTTTAACCATGCATCTCACTTTGCGACTACTATTTATTTTCAGGTGCAACAATGGAACAAACTGCCCCCTACAGACCGGCGCCTCCTCTGCACTTCCCGCCCCAACTGGCTGTCCCTATCCACCACGTTCTTCCAGAAGCACCTGCATCACCAGGTCGCCATACCCCTGTACGATATCCTGGAGCTTGATGAGCAGGCTATGACCGTGAGGGTGGAACCCATGGTCACCATAGGGGATATCACGGAGTATCTGATACCGAAGGGGTATTCGTTAGCGGTGACTATTGAGCTGACTGACGCTACTTTGGGAGGTGAGTTTTAAGCCTTATCGTGGCTTTTATCCGAAGCCTATTGGGTATCTAGTTTACTTCATAATCTTTATCGAGAATTTTATTTTTTTGCAGCTTTGAAATATTTAAAAGACATTCTATGCCAAGTGAAACTTAATTCAATTTTCTGTATAAACTCTAAGATTTTATTTATATTATATGTATTTTTTTTTCTGTAATAAACTTTGACAATATAGCAAAGATCGCTTGTGTTACACGTCTTGATTTGAAAACCACATCAATTTGTGCAAACCAGTCCCTGTGGCTGTAGCTGGCCCATTGAATAAGCATGCGATTAATTTTCAATCACCCTAATTATTGTGAAAAACTAATCCTAAATGTTTATAATTCTTCCAGGCCTCGCATTCGGCACAGGCATGTCCACCCACTCACACAAAGCAGGCCTGTACCACGAGACCATCACAAGCTACGAAGTGGTCCTAGGAGACGGCTCCCTAGTAAAGGCCACCGCCGACAATGAGCACTCAGACCTCTACAAAGCCCTTCCCTGGTGTCACGGCAGCCTTGGCTTCCTCGTCGCCTTAACCCTCAGAATCGTCAAAATAAAACCCTATATCAAAATCAAGTACATCCCCGTCAAAGGACAGAAGCAATACTGCGATATGATTCGGGAATTGTCGGGGACCTACGAAGCTGTCCCGAAGGAGTTTCCTGATTATATTGAAGGAACTATTTATAGTAAGGATGAGGCTGTTATTATGATGGGGGATTATGCTGATTACGATCCAAGTATACCCGTTAATAGTTGCTCGAAATGGTACAAGCCCTGGTTCTACAAACATGTCGAAACGTTTTTGGAAAGGGGAGAATCTGAGGAGCTGATACCTCTCAGAGACTACTTGCTCAGACACAATAGAGCTATTTTCTGGGTCGTAGAAGATATGTTATCGTTCGGAAACGACACGCTATTCCGTTGCCTTTTCGGGTGGCTACTGCCTCCAAAGCCAGCCTTCCTAAAGTTTACCACCACTCCTGGAGTGAGGGCCTACACCTTCACGAAGCAAGTCTTTCAAGACATTGTGCTACCTATCAAAGAATTGGAAAGACAAATTGAACTAGCAAGTGTTCTATTCGAGAAATTCCCTCTACTGGTCTATCCGTGTAAGATCATTGACCATGGTCCATCATCAGGACAGTTGAAAAGACCTGACGCGAAGTACTTAGTTCCGGGAACTAACTACGCAATGTACAACGATTTGGGGGTCTACGGCGTCCCAGGAAAGGTAAAGGAAAAGAAACCTTATAACCCTGTGGCTGCTATGAGGAAAATGGAGGAGTTCACTAGGGAAGTTGGAGGATATTCGTTCTTATACGCAGACATTTTTATGACTCGAGAGGAGTTTGAAGTCATGTTTGATTTGTCTTTGTATGAAGAAGTGAGGCAGAAGTACAGTGCTAATGGTGCGTTCCCGCATCTGTATGATAAGGTTAAGCCTGAAATTGATGTGTTTGAAATCGGCGAGAGCAATGCTATTGATTGATTTATTTGGCACAATTAAATTGTATTGTACTTGTACTTTTTTTTCTATACCAAAACTAAAGAGCGGTCTTGCGTGGAAACTTTTCGTTATTTAAAGGCACACACACACCGCAACTAAGTGAAAAATCCTTCATCAATTTCGTACATTTCCTTTGACCCAACACTCATTACAGGCGGACGCTGCAGGAACATACCAGCATGTTCCTGCGCACTTTTTGTAAGTATTGAAATAGGTACGAACCACTATGATCTGACGCGGCTCAAATGTGCGTTTAACTTTAGAAGGAAACATCGTTGAAAATCGCTTACATCCTTTTTTACCAGGATTGACAGAAGTCAAGAGCAGGCCCATTCCACAATTAAAAAAAAATAATGAGCTTATGTCACGGACGTGAGAGGCTGAAGGATCACCGAATATTTGTTTTGTTCTGCGCCATACGTTTACTGGGGACAGTTCATTGAAGTGCTTCAAGGATCTTTTGCTGCTAGAACCACATTGGCCGGGAGGTATTCTTGGTAAGGATTTGTGAAATGGTTTAAAAACAAGATGACGGAGTTAGGTCCGATGTGGACACGCGCCGAAAGATCCTTGTGCAACTATATGTACTTACCTTCAAGTTGGAGATGTGTCGGAACACGAAGGGGTTGTTGATGGCGATCTGCCGCCGGATGCGGTCGTTCATCGCGTTGATGTACGTCTGGTACACCGCCATGCATTTCTTGGCTAATGAGGACGCGTAGTAGATCGGGATGTCTTGCAGCTCGGGGTGCAGGGACCAGTATTCATCTGTTGGTAAAAAAAAAATAAGGCGGCGATCGTTTTTTGAACAATTTTATTTTTAACTATGATTTTTAGGTACGTTCTAGTAGTTGGACGCAATAATATACTGTCTCACTCCTAAAATTTACAGTATAGCATGATGATCATTCGTTATTCATATCGCTTGCATTACAATAATAAAAATTGCCGCTACACTTGGTCACTTGTTAGGGGCATTAGTACAGATATTTTTTCATTGCTTTTAAACGCTTTGCTAATTTAAAAACTACATGACGTTAATTATTAATGAATGATTACAAAATATTATAAAAACATTGTTTCTCGCTCACGAAACTTGTGGAACCAGAATCAATTGTATTTTCTTACCGATAACTAAACTTATAAAAAACATACTATACTTATAAAAATATTTTGACATTCGAAAATGCCCTTTAATGGTCGTCTTGAACTATCTGCCACTGTAAGGCATTTCGATACGTACCGAGAATGAGCAGCAGCTCCTGCGCCCGGCCCAGCGCGAACACCGGTATCAGGCAGCGGCCGCCGCGCTGCACGATCTCACTCACTAGTCCCGTGAAGCGACTCTCTCGTTCCTCTCGCTTTTCGTGGATATGGGTGCCGTACGTTGACTCCTGGAGATATCAATATTAAAACGAAATTCGAAGAAAAATCACACTACCTATTAATAAGCTTATTTTTTAAGGCTGGAAAATCATCTAATGACTTCTCCCGCTCTGGGTGGAGCGGAAGGGAGTGTCAGACTCTTACTGACTAAAACCCATCCATGTTCCTTCCTTAGCCCTTTATGTTCCGGGGTAGCGGTAACCCTTTCGGACAATCCCGCTTAACCTATTAATAAGACTTACATTTATTTATTCACTCACAGATAACGCACCAACCTAAACCACTGAAGTATGAAATGATGTCTAGGAGCTGAGCATTTTTAAAATTCTTCCATAAGCAATGTGTTTGTGCGGGAAGTTCGTAATTTTTGTCGATTATACTTATTATACATTTTTATGATTGCAAAATATACAAAATGTCGATCGCCTGTTTGTCATCTTATCACGCCTTACAGACTGAACGGATTTTGATAAAGTTTGATACACATATGACCTGGATTAGGACATGGTAATGAAATTCACCAACATCGCTAGGATCTAATAAAGGATACTAAAGGAGGCTACTTTTCATCTGGAATGGTTATGATGAAATCCAAAATACATGCTGACAAAGTCATGGGCAACAACTAGTTGACTCTATAATATATACATAAATTAACTATTAGAGAACACTTACCGTTATTAAAACATCAGGATGTACAGTAGGTATCTCAGCTGCCATTAAATGTCTGTCCTCTTGTCTCGAAAAATCTCCAGTGTATAATACCTGTGGAAAATAAGAAAAACCCGCATTATGTATAAATAATACCATCTTTTGCGCGTCAGCAGGACAATATTATAATAAACTTGTATTTATGTGTTTCTAATGAGCTTTGACTTGACTAACTGTCTGTCTCCTTGACAATTCAAAAGTGCCGGTAAATGGCTAAAGTAAATCCTTTTGAGTTTATTATTAGCCCATGTTTGCGTGGGTGCTTTCATAAAAAAACTTTGTTTTAGACACACTTTATTTTCAAGGCTAGGCTAGGCCACCCAGAGTCGAAAATCCAACTGTTTTTTACTTTTAAGGTGCAGAAGTTGCGACCTGTTGGATTCTCAAAGCTGTGCTCAGAGAATGCTGAAAAAGTGATGATGCCAACATGGGACTATTATTTTTTAGCAAGTGTCTACAGTGAAGGACACCTTAACTTACCTTAACACCAGCTATCTCAATCATGAACATGGCAGCCCCAAGCACATGCCCGGCATTGTATGCCCAAAACCTGACTCCTCGCACATCCTTTTCCTCATGAAAGTTGATGGTCTCAATACGGTCCATTGAGCCCTCCAGATCTGACTCAGTGTACAGCATCTGTTCTGTTGATATGTTGCTGCGGAGAAGAATTATTATTGGAATAAGCCAATTGAACAATTTTTAATCCCCGGGTTAGGACCATTTTGTATCACTGGTAATGGATAAAAACCAGTCTATCAAAAATACGATTTTTAAGCATTATCATTGCAAAAAAATTATGAAACAGCAGATTTTTGCTGCAATATAGTTTTCATGCTTTAGCTAAGGAAATATAGGTAGAATCAAATTAAGAAGGAAATAGAGCCAACATAGGACAAATATACCGTAGAAATCCAAGGACAAATAAATAGAAAATCACATACAATCAATCAATCAATCAATCAATCAATCAAGTCTTTATTTGTAAACATAGCTAGGTTACATCAGTGTGCAAGATGTTACAATGATTTTATAAATATTACAGTTTCTCTATGTTTTGCCATTTGGCGAACAAATATACATTTCAGGAGGCTTTTGCCAATTAAGTAAATTAATCTATCGGTACTAATATCAACATAAATTTTTTGTATTTTAATAAAATGTATTAGGTAATGTCAAAAAAAAAAGGTAATGTCAATATTTAATATAATACGATAATGTCAATAATAAATAGTCATGATGTCATAAGTTATGATAAAAAATATTTAAAACTGATATTGTCCACAGAATTGTAAGAGTCGTCATGCATAAATAGTTAACTTTATTATTCGTGTTACAAATATAATTATGTAAAAGAACTGTCATCAAAGTAGTCGCTGAGACAATAGTAACATTTCTGTATTAATATAGTACGTAATTTATGCTTGAAATTGACTAAAGAATCATGACCATCCACGGTACTGGTTTTTCTCATGCATCAAGATAAAAATTATATTACAATTATTTTCTTTATTTTTGAAGTCATTCTGCAATTAGAATGCCAATTTTGTATAGGGGTTTATTTTGTAAACTTAATAAGTTATGAAATTGTTTTGATAAAATGAATTACCTACTGCCGGCTATTCTTACGTTAAAGTGTTGCCATAATCAAAATAAGTAAATGTATTGACAACTCTAATCGATTTTTTTTGTATACGATTACAAATTAATATAAATGTAAAGTCATTGGAAGGGTAAATCGCGGGGTTTTTATAAATAATAAAGCGAGATGATACTACTGTGGTGTGAAATAATTAGTATTTCACACACACAGTAGTCGTATTATTTTACTTTCAAAACTTTTTAAAGCAATTTCACTTTGTTGGCTAACGATACATATGAATGATTCATAATTTTTTTTTAATTATCTTGCTTCGGTTTGATATAAATCGAACCTTTTTAATAAACTAATGATTATAGAACTAAATCAGTCATTTGAAATAATTATGTGTCGAGTGTATTTATTCGAGTAATCGATTTTCATTTAAAATCTGAAGTGGCAACATTGGTGTTGGTGTCTCAAATTGAATTGTCATTGTCAAAAAGTCCAATGTCAATTGTGCGTGGTGCATGCTAAGTTTGTTCATTGCGATTTAAATATTACAGTTTTTTTTGTGTTGATTGAGTCCTACTCTCCACAGTAATTGTGATATTCATTGTGACTATTTGTTTATTTCTTGTTTTCAATCACTATCGCTAACTTTAATGTGAAATTGTGAATCTTACGCCAGGACGTTTTTACGCCAGGAAGTTTTTACTTTGTTTGAAGTTTGTGTGTGATTCGTATTTTGTTGTACTGTACTGTACTACTTAGCGACTACTGAAAATGTCGACCACTTCGCGTGAGGTACCGACAACAAAAACAATCGACCGGCGAAACCGGTGTATCAACTGTTTTTTTGCAATCCTAAGAAACCAACGCAGGTATTCTTTGGAACAAGCTACTACTCAGATGATCAATGTGTTACAGTCATGGATAACTCCTACTCAGGTAAGCACATTCTATTGACGTTTTCATACCTATCAGTCTATTTCTTGATTTCTCAGACAGTTTAAACCTACCCAGTCATTCTCTCGTTTTTATATTTTAATTTTTGCTTTTTATAAATCACATATTAAAAACTATAGACAAATGATAGCATAAAATCAATGTCACAATGCTGAAACTGGAAGCACTCCGTGCTGTAAGCACAAAATATAATTATGTTGTGCGGCCCATTCAGTTAGGCTTGAAATCGGTGATTGTGACATTCCTTTGCTCATTCTATTATACTATATTCTAATGACCTTTTTTTTATATTTCATTTCAAATATATTTTTTTGATTGCAGCTGTCTCCAGGAAGTATAATTTGTTCCGAGTGTTTTGGATTGCTTCAAAATCGAGTTAACGCAATGAGCGAAGGAAGTGCTATGCCTTTGCCTGCTCTTGGACATAGAAGAATCTGCTTTCCTTGTGGAAATTCTATTTTACGGGCACCAAGAACATACCCTGTGCGACATGATCAACAAGAAAGAAACATTTTAATGAGACTGGTTCCACTGCACTTGGTAAATATTTATTAGTATCTTATTGAGAATATGGAGTGTCTAATACAGAATCTGTCTACTTGGGCTAACAGAAAAAATATTTATGTAAGCACCTTATTTTTTTAGGTTTCCAGAATGGAACGTGTATGTGCTGCATGTTGGAGATCAGCTACGAGAGAAGTACAGAGGCAACAGCAGCATGATTCAAATCGTCCTACTGTAGCAAATGCTGTGTCAAGTGATGATTTCAATATTCCTGAGCCACCTCCTCTTCCATCTTCAAGACCAGTAGCAGTTCAATTAGCGGCACCAAAAATCACATCATCTTTATATAGACGTGCTGCAAACACATCTGGCCACTGCATATTCGTTAATTGTTTTGAAAATGAACGTCTACTTGTACCATGTGCTATAAAAGATTTATTATTGTATCATTATAAATTCTATGTACCATCTGGTGCACATGTTTGTCGTCACCACTTGGATCACGGTTCTTGGAATGAATTAACCTCCCAATTGAGGGATTTTACTGGTAGTCAATTTGATAATATTATGACTATGATGCAGCGAGCAGCTAATAACAGATTTGATTTTTCAAATATTAGGATGATGCCTCCATATTTATGTCATTATTGGCTTGGATTCAATGCTGACCAGTTTTATGATTTACTTAACAGTATCCCAAATCTAGCAGAACAGGTACCAAATGCTTCTATAGCCTTGTGCATATATTTAGTTAAGGTAAGAACTGGTGACAGTAATGAAAGGTTGGCTACTCTTTTTAATAAACCTTGAACCACTTTAGAACGGTGGATGTCAAAAGCAAGAAATTGTTTAATGAGTGATTTTGTCCCCTTGCACTTAGGATTTAATCATCTTACTGTACAAGATGTTGCTTCTCGAAATAAGATAATACCAGAAGGACTGTTTAGTAATCCTGATTTGCCACCAGATGTTAAACCTGCAATAGTTATATGTGATGCTACCTATGTTTTTGTGCAAAGTAGTTCAAATTATTTGTTTCAGAAACAAACCTACAGTTTACAAAAACTAGACAACCTAGTTAAACCATTTTTGATTGTGTGTTGCGATGGCCACATTGTGGAATGTCTTGGTCCATACAAAGCCACTCTTAATGATGCTACAATCACAAGTTTAAACTTAAATAATGAGGGATCTTGTATAAGATAATTTTTTAGAAGAGGTGATATTTTTCTTCTTGATAGAGGATTTCGAGATGTTATAAATGAACTCCAAGAACACGGTTTTGTCACCCACATGCCAGAGTCGCTCCTCGAAAATGAACACCAATTAACAACCCAGCAGGCAAATCGGTCTCGTCTAGTAACCATGTGTCGCTGGATTGTAGAAATAGTCAATGGTAGGATAAAAAGAGACTATAGACTATTCCGTCATGTATTCAATAATAGAGCTGCTATGCACCTCAATGATGATTTTAGGATCTGTTGTGCCTTATTAAATAAGTTTCATGTTGCCATAGATGACCCACCGGAGGCTTTGGAATATGTTACAATAGCTAAAAGTAGACTTTTTCTAGTAAACCATCTGGCAACATATGTAGAGCAAGAAAATCTTAACAGAAGGAGAGCTAGCTTCCAAACAATTGATGGCAATCATCCTCATTTGGATAGATTCCCACGACTCACAATTACTGACCTTAAGCGGTTTGCTCTAGGTACATATCAATTAAAACAGGCCAGATCTTACTTCGGGGAACATGTTCGTCAGTCTGGAATATATTCAGTGGAAGTGAATACTGAAATTGATGAGGATATTCCTCTGATTTTAGGCCTAAATAATTATTTGTTAAGAGGTAGGATTAAATCCAGGCATATGAACAGTCGTACATATTACACGTATTTATTAATTAAGCAGAGACGATGCTGTAGCAAATACATTACAAGCCATAGTAGGTTATTGTTGCAACTGCCTTGTTGGTAAGCGAACTGTTGGCTGCTGTGCTCACATAATGACAGTGGTGTGGTTTTTGAGTTGGGCTCAAACAATGATATCACTGCTCCAGCATCTTATTTAGATGATTTTTTTAATGAAAATGATGAATGAAGTCATTCGCTGTTCCTATATTATGTATAGGTACCTACCTACTTACTGTACGGGTTAGATATACTATGACTGATTATATACCTACCTACCTACATGTTTAAAGTGCTACCAGTGTCACTGGATCAAATTAAAGATCTCTTTGAATTCTATTGTTTTTTTTACAGCTCTCCTTTTTTTGTATTTGTAACTGTTTTAACAGGAAATATAAAGGCAAGGTACTGATTTATTTAAGTCTCTATCCCTATCAGATATGCTAATTAATCTGCTCTCCAAACTACGACCTATAAACTTACCTCTATACACGACGGATATTTCTACTTTGAGGTTAAGTTACGTTTTCTAAAAAAACTTGGAAATGCGGGTTTTGATTCCAAAATGGCAATTGTAGATGGTTATTTGGTTAATTTATAAACCATCTAAAACAACTTTGGAATTGACGCAACTCTGTACCGTGGTCCATATTGTCGTGATCATTCTCCTTTAGATTTTTTATTGAGGAAGGTAACTTATTAAATATTCTTTGGGCCATACAAAAAAAGCTCTTCCTCATTAGAGCCGTACCTGCATATGGCACTTTAAGTTCTAAATTATTTCCATCTCGTAATTTCCTATAACGACTTTTGAAAGCTACTTCATATAGGTACATGTTTGTTTTAACAAATATATTTACCTCATAAATATAAAGCGAAGGGAAGGTTAAGATTTTGAGGCTTTTAAAAAGAGGTTGACAGCTCTCGGTACTTCGTAAACCACACATAGCTCTGATGCATCGTTTTTGGGCTTTGAAAACATATTCTTTATGTACTGAATTGCCCCAATAGATTATGCCATATCTTAGTGTGGATGCAACGTAGCCATGGTAAGCCATTAAGAGAGATTCTAAACTAACAATTTTAGCCAGTTTACAGAGGGCATATGCAAATTTATGGACTTTTTTACAAATATCTTCAGTTTGAGGTTTCCAGGACAAGTTATTATCTATAATCACACCAAGAAACTTAGTATTAGTTGCCGACACTATTTTAGTCCCCAAGTACATACATACATACCTGACTTTAATATAATCTGAGACAAGCCACCTGTAGATGGCTTTAGTGGCGTGAGTCATAAACACGCGCCCCTTGAATGACGTCTTTGTGAGGAACCAGGGCAGGGCACCGCTGTGGTCCAGGTGGAAACTAAACACAACAGACACAGAGATTTTCATAGAACATTGATTAAAATGGCACTAGATAACGATTGTGATCACCACAGATCATGGTTGGTTGATTGGTAAGAATCTGCAAAGCCAATCCAAAAAGGTTTTTCTAGAAGTTTCTGGTATACTTACTGTGATATTAGAAGGAGATCCACTTCATCAGCCTCTATGAGGTCCACAAAGGGAAGAGCATCCATCCCGGACAATCCTGGGTGTATTCCGCAATCCAACTAAAAATGATATGTTTTTTTTATTTTCATGTGATAAGACAAATTCACAATTCAATTTACATTTGGTGAAGAAGGTTACATCAAGCATGATTGCAAGGGCATGAGTACTTATTTACAAATGTTGCAATGGTAAGACCGTAGTGAGTTGTTATGATATGCTGTATGGTAATTCTGTCAAAAACTCATAAGAAACCATTACAATGTTTGTATGTCTTTCTGTCTGTTGTGCTGCTGAGACGGCTCAGATCTAGACACCTCAGGTTCATAAAAATTATTAAAAATGTATTCACACATATAGTACAATAAAGTCCATTACTTGAAGCAATATGACAACAAAATCCACAAACCATAATCTTCTTCCCTTTGAACTCCAGCATAATGCAGGATCTGCCTACTTCCTGACCAGCACCCCTAGTGGAAAATTAATCATAATATTTAAATAATGATGATAAGATGTCAGAGATTTTCTCAAGTAGACTTTTTTGGGTAGTGCAAGTGGAGGTTTTGCGTGGACAGTCATGGAATACCGAAAATATATTAAATCAGATCAATATACTATTAACGCTTTCTAGGTCTTGCGTTAAATACAACAACGCTACACATGTAAACAAAATAATATTTACAATGGCCTTATCGTCAGCTGGTCGCTCTCTTCCATTGGCACCGGATCGGTGCCTTTCCTCGGGTTAGTAGTCATGATTAATAGTTTGAAATGATAATTTAATGCTAAATAATGATGAAATCACTCTTATTTTAAAATAAAATACAATTTTATTACAGCAAAACAATCAATACAACCGGTAAGATACAGGTTATAAAAGTATTGCCATATTTAGAAGTATTTTAATACTATTTACATAGACCTGTTGATTAGAGGAAATACGATTTTGTAAAAAAAAACAACGAAAAATGCGATAATAATGTACCTTTAGAACCCTCTACAAAAATGTATCCTTAGAATCAATCTAATCGCTTTCATCACATTTAGTGCTTTGCTGGCGCTTTATTACTACAGAATTTGTATATAATTAAGTTAATTATTGTAATAAACTAGTTATTAAGCTGGAGTTGAGTCTCATTATTCTATAACTCCTCTCACTGTGGCCAAAACACCTTTAGCCATCATCGGTCCTATGAGTTTGTGGGAGTGGCAGTGAGAAATCCATTTCCTGTGTACAGTGCACGACGTACACAAACCCCTATTCCTACCCAAGCTGCGTCTGTTACCGTAGGTTTTTTTGAAACAGACTTCCCGCACGTCAACCAACGTAACCTACGTTTGGTATGGTTTGTATGGTAGGCTAGGGCCTAGGGTAATACGTATAATATAATAGGGTGCTAGGTAATTTTTATTGGGCTAGGTTTGTGGTCAGTAGGGTCTTAGGTAGATAGTGTACCAGGCTCAATTGTCTCGAACGTAGTCACACTGTACGCATTTGGTAAACGGCCGTACCAAGCTGTAAGTCCTGGTGCGTACAGCCGTCTTAACAATAAAACTTCTAGTATCTCGTTTAGTGTCCTGTGTCGTCAGTCATGAGCATGACACTTGCCATATAATTTGATGTACAATTTTATAGTACAACTTTTAAAAACAGTATTTAAAAATAGTATCTTACCATTCCACCATAGTTTTATCTCATGGTCACCCTGACTTCAACGGTTTTCAACCGTTCCGTTTTAAATCTGTTTCTTTCTTTCCTTTCCTATTTAAAAGAGATAAAGTAGAAGCAGGTGTAGATTAATAGAAAAACCGTTATAAATAATGTTCTGCATCTACAAAGATTTTAAGTTAATAGTTTTTATCCGAGCGAGGTTTAAAATATTTACATTCACTACCTTGACAATTGATGATATCAACCAACATTCAGGTTTTGTTCATCTACTTCGAACGAAATGCACCCGCCACCCGGTATCCGGTATTTGCTGTCATTGACATAATTGACAGTATTGACATTGACAGATTTCCAAAAACACGAAAGCATGCGAAGTATGCGTTCTTGGTTAAATGATAAAATAAAATAGTTTATGAATCAACAAAATGCCTAAACCAACGCTTTTCGACGAAGAATCAGAGGAGGAAGTTGCACTTAAAACTGAAAATGATTACGCAAAGAAGTACGACAAGTGGCGGGAAAAGGAAGAACTCCATAAACGTAAGCACGCACGTTATCATTTTGCTTTAT
The DNA here is from genome assembly GCA_951799385.1 of Hyppa rectilinea. NCBI lineage: Eukaryota > Metazoa > Arthropoda > Insecta > Lepidoptera > Noctuidae > Hyppa > Hyppa rectilinea. The sequence goes on along the minus strand of OX637318.1, from coordinate 17,861,892 downwards.
TTTAGTTAAGGCCATCACTTATACAGCTTAAAAAAAAAACAGATCAAAACTTGTTGATCTGAACTCACTTGAATTTTCATGACATGTTGCAGTGGAGCAGAAGTATGGTTCCAAGCCAAATGCTGACGGTTCACTATCTACTGACAGTGAGGATGAGAGTGACGCGCCTCCTGAGGTCACTGAGGAGATGGAGACACAGTTCCTCAAGACATTGGCTTTGCTGAAGACAAAGGACCCTAGAATTTATGACCCTGAGTTCAAGTTTTTCGATGGCACTGAGAAAAAGGAACCAGGTAAATAAACAGTGGCTTTTAGGGCCTCAGCTGCTAAGACTACTCACGGACCGCGACCTGCTGTATTAGTACATATTGAGTGACTACCAACTCCAGCAACTCCTTTCCATAATATTGTGGTATTTAATTGAGCTTCATTTTTATATCTTTATTTGGTTATGGAAACTTTTTATTAATTTTAATCAAGCAGTAATAATAAAAAACTTGTAATAAATATAATAAAATATAAAGGAAATAAAGTCAATGAAAACAAAAAGCTGTAATAGTAAATGATTCCAGAGAAAGAGACCAAGAGCAAGCAGCTGACATTTGCGGACAGTGATGATGAGGAGGATGACGATGATGGCAAGATCTTTAGTATTGAGAAAAAAGCTGATATCGTTGAGGATACCAAGAAGGAGAGGAAAACGTCTGAGACTAAGGTTTGGCTTGAGATAAAAATTCAATTTTTCATCTGAAAATAGAGCTCGTGAGGAGCGCACAGATCGATCCATCAGGTTAAGCTACGCTTGCCGGGGTTGGTATGTGGATGGGTGAACATCTTCAGATATCGAGACTCCTCCATGCCTCTGAAACCACATTAAACCGCAAAGGGTACTGTATTACCCATTTAGTAACTGTGTTGTGGAGGTCAAATAGGCAGTTGCTCCATGTAAAATACTAGCATTCAGGTGCATCCGGTTAGACTGGTAGCTGACACTAATATAGTTGGGAAAAGGCTAGGCAGATTGATCTGAAAATACAAAATAAAGGGTTACAGGAAAGTTACTCAGATATAAAATGTATCAAACACAATTACAAATTTTCAAATAGCTGAATATTTCTTGATCTTTGTAAATCATTGTGTTGTAGCACCAAATCCCAGTGATATCAGTATAGCCATAGCCATGCAGTAATGATTGAAAGTAATGAGTGAAAGAATGCAATTGCAGTAATGAGTGAAAGAAAGAAAAAAAAAATATGGTCACACTGTATATTTACATACTTCAAAATATACTTATGTTCTAGGAGGCGAAACTGAAAGAGTACCTTGTAGGCCAGGCAGAACACATAGATGATGAGGTCGAGAAGGATCTGGCTCCTCTGAAGGCTTTGTGGTCAGACCCTAAACTGAATGAGGGAGAGGCCTTCCTCAGAGACTACATTTTGAACAAGCCGTAAGTAACATAAAGACTCCTTTGAAAACAATTTGTATTTTTCATTCTTTCTTTCTTTTCATGTTTCTATGCTGCCCATGGGCCTCTGACTAAGCTTTTTTTCTCATTATTAATCTATATATATAAAAGAAAGTCGGGTTTGTTCCCTTCGTTATAACTCGAGATCTGCTGGACCAATTTTCATGGTTTTTGTTTCGTTGGATTTGTCTCCGCCCTGAATAGCAGAATACATTTTTTTTTTTTTTTCGATCAGCTGCTGATTTTCCTCCTATAGGGTAGGTAGGTAGGTAGGTAGGTAGGTAGGTAGGTAGGTAGGTAGGTAGGTAGGTAGGTAGGTAGGTAGGGTAGGGTAGGTAGGTAGGTAGGTAGGTAGGGTAGGTAGGTAGGTAGGTAGGGTAGGTAGGTAGGTAGGGTAGGTAGGTAGGTAGGGAAGGTAGGTAGGGAGGTAGGGTAGGTAGGTAGGTAGGGTAGGTAGGTAGGTAGGTAGGGTAGGTAGGGTGGGTAGGTAGGGTAGGTAGGTAGGTAGGGTAGGTAGGTAGGGTAGGTAGGGTAGGTAGGTAGGGTAGGTAGCTAGGTAGGTAGGGTAGGTAGGCAGGTAGGTAGGTAGGCAGGGTAGGTATCACAGTTAAGACAGGACAACGTCTGTCGGGTCAGCTAGTATATAGATAGATAGCATTATCAACTTATAATGTTGCCACAGCTGGGACACAACTTGTCTCTGTGAGAGGGAGTGGGCCATAATCCACCACATTGACTTAGTGCGAGTTGCTCCACAGGACAATCTAGTGTATAGACAAAATCAAACTGGTTGCTAAGTAAATTAGGTAATAATTTATAATTTGTACCATATTATTTTATTATATTGGAATAACATCTCACACATTGATTAATTTATTATTGTTAACTTTTAGAATGTTTGTAAATATGTGAGCACCATGTACTTATGACATAATTAAGTTTATTTGCCACTGCTACATGCGTTTTTCTTTTCACCTTTTTGGTGTACTTATTGTTTTTATTCTGGGTGCATCGTCTTCACATATAATGTTATAATACATGTATACAAAACATTGTGAAACATTTTAAAAGAGTAACGGTGGAGTTTCTTGCCCATTCTTCTCCACACGAAACTACCTTTTGGAAGGGGCGACTAGAATCAATTCTATTTCTTGTTCATTTTTGACGTTCAAAAGTGCCTTTCTTGTGCCTATTTGAAATAAATGTTTTGACTTTGACTTTGTTGGTGGATATCATATTATGTCTGCAAATTTTTTATTCCTTTTTTCAGTGCTCTTTTAGGTTCATTCCACACTTGAATTCTTTTCAAATTTGAGATTTATTTCAATATTTCTCCCTCAGTTACCTTCAAGATGGTGACATTGGGGAAGCAGAAGACAAGATCAGGGATGATGAGGAGTTGGAAGCTGATGAGGAACGAGTGGAAGAGCAGGGCAAGTTTGAGAGGGCATACAACTTCAGGTTTGAGGAGCCTGATCAGGAGTATGTAAGTGATTACACATGTTTATATTATAAGTACTTAGTTGTGTCTAGTCTGGGTAGGGTGTTACTCCATTATATTATGATATGTGTAGGTATGATATATATTAAAAGACTGACTAACTCAGAAGTCCCACCCAGACTGATGTGGTTTCTATCTCTTTTCCCAGCTAAAACGTTTCCCCCGTACAATGAACTACATTCGTCCAAAAGACGACCGGCGCTCTAAGAAGCGCGTAGAGGTGCGCACGCGCAAGGAGGAGGAAAAGCACAGGAAGATGGAGGAGATCGCCAGAATGAAGGCGCTGAAACTGAAGGAGATACAGGAGAAGATCGCCAGGATTAAGGAGGTCACCGGCAATGAGGAGCTGGCGTTCAAGGTGCGTTGAGTCAACTGTTTGTGACGAGATTGTCTCTGTTTATCAGTGTAATGCCTATTACATGTTAACTAGTTATCATGTTAATTATACATGTTAACTAGTTATCATGGCATATTATACTTAATAGACTTCAAGAAACTTAGTTGTTCAAAACAAGTGAATAATTAGCTTACATTTTCAAGACATCCATCACTTCTCCGTGTGCAAGATCGTGGTTGTAGTTAAAAATATATCCCCGTTGGCTTGTTAATGGCAGCTTTGTAAACATTCGTCAGTTCCAATAGAACACGTAACAACTACTTCTTTTGATTGCTGCCTCTGCTGCTTTCAGGAATCTGACTTGGAGAGCGAGTTCGACCCTGACGAACACGACAAGCGAATGAAGGAGATATTTGACGAGCAGTACTACGGCGACGCTGACGAGCAGAAGCCGGTCTTTCCCGAACTGGATGACGAACTGGAGATCGGTAAGACACCTTCAGACACCAAGCTTCTTGCTTTATCGATATATACATATAAAAATTAAACCGTGACTGTCTCACTGATCTAGCAACACATGCATAGGTCAAACCATTGAACGGATTGGGCTGATATTTTGCATACAGAGACTTCGGCATCCGCTATTCTACGCGAACATAGTCACGGGCAGAAGCTACTGCTAGTAAACCAATATGCGTCTCTGGCGATAGTGTGTTAGTTTAGTATTAATGTTTTTAATAAATCCAATTATGGGTATTTTAATTGTGAAAGAGCATCAACAATGTACAAGTATAGAGATATTTTGAAACATACAATATCCATTTTTCTTCCGTCCTGAGATAACTGTCTGGAAACTGATAGCAAAACTATTCTTAGCCAGTGCCATCCGCCAGTCCAAATGTTTTAATGTTATCCCTGTTTTAAAATAATCATGTAGGTAAATATTTATGCTATTTACAGAGAACTGGGACAAGTATCAACCGGAACAGGATGTTGATGGTGACGAGGCCGATGAGCTGGGCGACGAGGGACCTCACTGTGAAGATGAGGAATTCAATGTGAGCAAACACTATAAATTATTTCAACCTAAAAAAGTATTGAAATAAATTCATAAAGAACACACAAATTTACAATTGAAAATAGTTCAATCGACCGCACATCAGTACTTGGACTATGGAAACCAAACGGCTCACGGTTTAGTATGGTAGTGTAAAATAAATTAGACATTGTTTATTTGTTTTTTTACCAGATGGACGCTGACTATGACCCAAAGAAGTCTCGCGGGAATCTTCTGGAGGAATTAAAGAAGACGCTTGGCAAGAAGAGAAGAAACAGAAAAAAGAAATCCAAACTCGCCGAGTTACTATCCTCTGAGAAACCGAAGTTCGTCCCTGCCGAGGCTGACAAGACGTACGACCAGTACATGGATGAGTACTATAAGATGGACTGCGAGGATGTGATTGGTGGAGATCTGCCGACACGGTTCAAGTATCGCGAGGTCGTGCCGTGCGATTATGGTCTGAGTGTTGAAGAGGTAAGATGTCTTTTGTTTTGAATTGCATGTTTAGTTTTTTCTCGAATGTGATTCTCGTAACAGATTCAGTAGAATGCTGGTTTCAGACACGCCAGTGACGAGTCTCATAGAAATCGTGCCCACTTCCAATTTGAGACTTGTTTATATCACAACTAATTCTGTGCAAAATGAAGAGCTCGAAACTTAATCAGTGAATGGTTACGGGCCTTGGGTCCGCTTGGACCACAAATCAATGAATACTGTTTCAGCCAATTGTTTGAAGAGGTCGAAGATAGAATGATTTTTTAAAATATGTTTAGCGCTGATCGTATTTAGTGATTTTTATTGCAAGCGTAAGCGTGCGTTAATCATGACTGACATCACAACTGATAGAAAAATCCAATAAGATGAGTACTAATGTATGTGTTTTCTAGATTCTCCTAGCCGACGACAAAGAGCTGACCCAGTGGGTGCCGCTGAAGAAGATCCTCAAACATCGGCCGGACACCGTGGAGCAAGGAGACGCGCGCAATTACGCGCAGAAAGCGGCTGACGTGCGCCTCAAGAAGAAGATACTGCCGAGTCTGTTCCAGGACTTGCCCGAGTGAGTTCATTTGTTTTATATTTGTCATACATATAAACAGCCAGTTTATTATAATATGAAAATATCTTCAATATGAGGACTATTCTAGCTGTATTGTTTTTCCGTACAATATAGTGGATATTTTTGTAACTAGTATTTGTTGGTGCAAATCTTTTAGGTGAAAATCTATGCTAGTCAAAACTTATAAATAAAATAAAATTCAACCTTTTAACATAATTTATTTTTTGAACAGCTAGCTAACTGTATTTGTTTATGCTTTTCAGAGACCCCGATATAGTGGTACCGACAAAAGAAATGAAAAAGAAAAAAAAGAAGAAGAAAAAGAATAATCAGAAGAGTACAGCAGAAACCGTTACTGAGGAAACTGAACTGGAAATGCAAGAAAAAATATCTGATCAAGACACAGAAGCTCAAAACAACAGCGATATTGTCGAAAGTCCTAAAAAGAAAAAGAAAGAAGATGTTTTAAACGAAGAAGTAAACACCACACAAAATGAAGAAGTAACGAACAAAGAGCAGAATGGAGAAGTGAAACAAAAGAAGAAGAAACATAAAACAGATGGTTTCATTGTTGAGATAGTGGAACACGCTGAACCTAGTCAACTCAGTACCAAATTGAATGGAGTTGAGGACAGTACAGTAGGAAGACCTAAAAAGAAAAACAAGCAAAAAATTAACAACAATACCGTTGCAGAAAATAATGTAGAAAGTTCCGTAGCAAATAAGAATAACAAAAACTTGAAACGTAAAGCAGACACTGACACGGGAGAGCAGCCGAAACAAAAGAAAAAGAAAGGCAATAAGAAAGATTTCACGAAGAATTTCAAACAGAATGATAAATTTAAAAACAAGAACAAAGTACCCCAGCCCATGAATCCTATGCTCAATCTATCTGATGAAAGGCTGAAAGCGTACGGACTTAACCCTAAAAAATACAAGAACTTCATGAAATTCAAGAAGTTTTAATTACTCTTTACATTAAAATGTATGTAGATTTGTATATTGAATCGGATATTTCCAGTGTAAATATATATATTTTATTTTATACAGCCTTGCTTTTTATTTTTGTATGTATTACAAAATCAGTATTTAATTCAAATTCTCTAAACTTTAGTTTCAAAATACTATCTAATTATATTCCACTTATACCAAAAATTAAATGACTATCTAACTATACTTACAAATAAATACGCATCGCTGTCATCCGGAAATGTGCACAGAAGACTGGCAGCATTGCCACGGTGAATGGTAATGCTAATTCTTTGGTCAAAGAACAAGCCAGCCATCTGGTAGTTTAGTTTTTTATCTAAAACTATTATTTAGTTTTTGTCATTAACTCACAAATGACTTTTTTTTTTATCTGTAATTTTCACGAGACAGACTTCTGACAAGATTTAATATCTGTTCCATCCGTTGCTTCGTTGTTATTATATTTCCCATTTACTTATTTGGTAAATAATTGTATAACACATTCCATGAAGTCCTACTTTTCAAAGCAACCGTTAGGTGACCTTGAAGGTCAGCGGTATTGTCCGAAAGGGTTACCGGTATACCGCTGCCCGGTCAATTAACTACTATCCAAAACCCCTCCTGCTAAGCACAGTTCTCTGTTTTCTAATCCCAAATTCACAGCGCTCTTCTTTTTTATAGAGTGAAGAAAACGGTATGCGTTATACCACGCCGTTCAAAGAGACAACGATGGTTATGGATGGAATGGCTTGCACCTACTAAAAACTCCGTCCCTGCTCCTACTATTGCCTTGATGATCATGCCTTATACTTTAAAGTACACACTAATTCCATGATGATATTCCAGAATAGAATCATTAGAACTATCTTAGTCAGACTTCGAAGTCTTCATCTCTTAGTTAGACAGCCACAGAAGTCGTCATTTCCTGAAACATCAAACCTTAACCTTTTAACCGCCCCAGTCGGATTAATACGACGAATATTTTCGGGCCCCTGTCGCCTGAGTCGTATTTATCCGACTGAGACTTTATGTTTAGTTTTGCGTTTTTACGTCATTGCAAGACCCTATTCGTCGAAGATATTTATTTTTCAATTCACTGTGCCGGGCGCTGGGGGCACGACAACCAAAGAGAGTATAGTAAGAGAAATAATCAAAGAGTACAATAATAAGACTGATAACAATAATAAGACTGATAAAGAGAAGCCTCTTGAAGCATTTTTTTGACAACTAAATCGAACTAGCAGCGCCACCTGTGAATTGAATCCGAACTAATTCGCAGAAACACTATATATATATATTTAGTAATATATGCTTACTGAAACTTTCAATTGTACAGAAAGTTTCATTATTGAAACTTTTAGTAGTTAGGGTGGCGGCTGAAATAAAACAGTGGAAAATTCATTTAATTTTTTATTTTCGTAATGCTTATGTTTATCGTAATAATAATATTTTAATTCAGATTTCTCCATATAAATTGCTAGTGTTTAATACTTAAGAGCTAATGTAATATATAGTAATACTTAAGAGCTAATGTATATATAGTAAAATACTTATAATAGCTAATGTTAGTAAACAAAACAAACATAATAAACAAAAATAGAAAAAACTATTTTATTGTAATATCTTTGAGCTGCTATTTTGGTATTATCATCACCATTGGCGTATACGGTTAATAGATCTGCACCAACTATATAATATTAGAGTAATAGTTAAGTCTGTGAAGTATTCTTTCAGTTTTTCTTTGTGATTAATACATTCAAAAGGATAATCAATAAGTACATCTGCAACTAATTTTATAAATATCGCGTTTAGGACGTTCTTTTCTTAAAAATGATTCAATATCGAATATCAGAAGTTACATAATCTTGCTTCTCAGTCATATGCGAAAACCTGCACAGTTATTTTTACATATGCAGCTACAATCCACTAAGAAGTCCAAAGGTTAGGAGGGTTTACTTTTGATGAAAAAAATCTTGCGTTATCGATGCACCAGAAAAGTCCGAAGGCATAATATTCATTACTGTATAAAGTATAAAGTCATGACGCCAATATTTGCCAAGTCGTAGAAACGACGCTTTTGTATCATTAACTAATTCGTTTATAGCACTGACATTAATAGAGCTTTGGTCACACACATAATTTATAATTATAAGCCCTGTTTTTTGTATTTCTGATACAACACTTTTAATTAAATTTTTCAATTAGATTTTATTTATGCCATTAGTAAAATAGTAAGCTACTGGTTGCTTAAAATTATGTTTTAAGCCTTTGACCATGAATACAAGAGTGTGGTCAGCAAACCTAACATTTTGTGAATTGGCAAATCCCTCAAATGCATCTTTGTGCTTGTTATAAAATACTTGCGGGGTCAACGATATTTCATCAAAATTTATAAGACTGCATAGTCGGTCAGGAACTCAGGACTATCCTTTGCCAGAACATTTTTTTTAATGTTTTCAAATACAATTGGGTTTATACTAGGATACAATTTAATTTGACTGAAGGTAATGTAAAATATTTATACAGTAATGAATATGCCTTCGGACTTTTCTTGTACATCAATAACGCAAGAATTTTTTCATCTAAAGTAAACCGTCCTCCTTTGGGCTTCTTAGTGGACTGTAGCTGCATATGTAAAAATAACTGTGCAGGTTTTCGCATATTCTGCATAGTTTGCTGAAATACCTTATCTTTACACAATTTCAAAGCGTTTGATAATCTTGCCTTGTATGATTAGCCTCTTTTTCTCAAACGGCTTATTTTTGACTGCAGATGCTTGATTTTGGTGGTGAAGGGTTTAATTTGGACACAATTGAATTCCAATGAACGCACAGAATCTGAAAAAAAAAGATATATGTTTATACACATAATTTCTACATCAGTTTCAGTTACGTAACCGATACCGGCATCGGTTTTTTTAAAAAATCAGAAACAGATTTAATTGTTATATGAAATATTCATCAGTTAATGGCAAATACTATAATCAGGTGTTACAGCTCGGTCAGTTTAGGAAACGATTTATTTACTTATATTTTACTGAGAATTTACATAATTATTAGACTTTTACAAAAAAAATAATTGTGTAAAACCTTTTTATTATTTTTGCCCTTTAATAATACTCAAGCGCTATTCATGCAAAGCCATTATGCTCAAGCGTGATTAAAAGGTAACTACTCTGCAAATACAGCATTAAATTGACTACTAGCATTTAATTGTGTACAATCATTACAGCAGGTGCAATGCTGTCATGTACTGTGCCTGAAATAATTGAGTGAATAATTAATAAAGCTTTTACTGGGTTTTATCGCACATGTGATCTACAGTAATAATATAAATATAAAAGATTTGCATGCTTGCATTTATGTATGTAGATGTATGTAAAGAAGAATCTGGTAAAAAATATGTGGTTGCTCTTTTAAATAGATGGATTAGGTACAATACTTTTGCCTACATTGTTGTGAGGTCTTATGTGATAAGAATGTAGGCGAATAAACATTTAAAATAAAATTACCATAACAGATCTATCTAATTAGCTTATAAGTATATAAGCTAATTAGATAGATTTAAATAAAAATCACCCAATCTCCGAATAACAACTATATAACATTAGGCTTAACTTTTTGCTTAACATTAACTTACATGAGCGGACCAACAACACTAACATGGGTGATATCATGTTGAATAGCTAGATAAACATATTTTATGTTTAAGGAAGTAAATTTTTTAATTGTAGGTAGGTTTAATAATTATTTGGTCCGTTTGTTCTATATCTGATCTAATATCTCCAGTAGTTTCGGATAGCCATCGCATCGCAAAAAGAGTGAGAGATTAAAGAGAGCACCTGTGTTTACGCATGCACACTTATTGGCTAATCTTAGTTGAGATTGGCCAGCATGACTGACATTCAGTCAGAAAGAAACTACAATTATTATAATTATAGGTCAACCTACCTGTATTTATATGATGCAGCAGCTGTGGTGATTCAGAAGCAGAATTCTGGCTCATTTTTTTACTAGCTTCTACTAAAAATGATTCTTGATCCAACACAAAACTGGCTGATTGTCCTGAAGTAAAAATAAAGCTAAAATTATTACTAGTTCACTATTGAACACATTTAAACTTATGTTATTATTTATATGATTACCTATGTATATAATTGAAACATTGTTCGAAAGAGAGAAATTAAATGATCGATAGGGACAGAGCTAATAAGAATTGTATGGAAGATAATTTTAGTCTAAGATATGAGTGGGTACTAGAATAGAATGATGGGGGCTTGTCCAATTGTTCAACTAAGTGAGAGATCTTATGAGGCTGAACCGAAGCCTCTTAAATACTAGATAAAACAAAGGTTAAAACAGTTTTATTTTAAAATTCGTTCAAACTTAATATAAAAAACCTATTCAAAACGCAAGATAAATAGCATACATACCATGTAAATGTAGTGATGGAATAGCCAAAGCCCAAAGCACTTAATTTATTATTCCGAACTCGATCACCAATTGTAAAATGTTTGTCACAATTCATCTTCTGATAATACTCGTAATCAGATGCTGTTTCGAGTTGTCCTCCAATGAGAGTGACCCATGTCTTGAACCGCTCAGGGCATTTTTCAGCATTTGGAAAACGATGCATTGGGGTGCCTAAAAATAAGAAAAAATAAAATTTGTTAGCAATTCATTTTATTCAGCTATTTGCTAAGTGTAGTTCAGGGGTAAGTATTATAAACACATACCTAGTTTGTGACTTTGCAAGGATGGTAGAGAAGAAGAAAATAAAACTTACCACCAGGAGCACATCCAAATGCACATAACTTATGCATTATGAACTATATAATATAGTAATTGTAAAACACAACACAAAAACAGCGTCCTTTCGCGATATTGTCCAACACAATTCAAATTATTTCGGGGCGAAAACACCACAACAAGGCGTAGGAGATCAAAGCTCAACTCGGCGCACTAGCTGAAAGTATTTACAGCCGAAATAGAACTGAAAAAACGGAGAAATTCTACAAACATGAAACAACGCTACGAAAGTAGCCACCATTTTGAATTTGTCGGTAGTTGTCAATGGTTAACGTTTGTCAGTTGTTGCCATTATCAGTTGGGTAATTTTTATCGGTTGGTTTTATCAAATATTTAATTTTTACTGTGAATGCATGTAAAATAATATAGTTTTAATATTTTGAAATTTCTTGTGAATATATTTTGATTTTGTTAGTCATTTACAGATTGTTTTACGAAACTAGTGACATCTACACAACTATTGAATAAATTAAAAACGACACATGACAAAATGACATTTCACATTTCATGATTCATATTGGAGATAGCGCCACTATCAGTCGAAATAGCGCCACATAGCGACTGTCCCCCCCCCTGACGACAACTGATATGTCATCGGGCGGTGAAAAGGTTAATTTGTACTGGAAGGATTATAGTGATGATAATAAATTACATTATTACAGTTCTATGAATACGTACTCATCATAGAGCATTTTAAATGCTCTAAGGTACTCATAGACTACTTATATAAATTACGTACTTACTATGGCCGCGAATCATTTTTTGATAATCAACTAATCACTTATAGCATTTAACCTAATCAACACAAAACTTATACTACTGACGTAGGTTAAATGCTCTAAGTACTGACGGGACCTGCAAATTGCAAAAACTGTAAAAAAACATAAACTTTGCGGGCTACCCTGGCGCATCCTATGGCATGTTGCATGTATTGTTGTTATACGAATGTATCGTTATCGGTTATAACTTAAAAATGAAATAGGTATTGATGATGAAAGTATTTGTTTGAGAATATAATGAGAAGAATTCTCTTTTGTGAATCCTCTAGATATCTTAGTATAAATCTTGATATCTAGACGATTTTCAAAAATAATTCATAAGGGCCCCCGAGACGGTCAAAAGGGGCCCCGAGACGGTCAAAAGGGGCCCCGAGACGGTCAAACGGTTTGATTCAAACACGTAAATTTTGGTTTGACTCAAACCATTTTGATCGTTTACATAGCTAGTTTGAACGGTTTGTCAAACATTTACGGGTTTGAAGCTTGTTTGATGAAATTTCATATTTTTGTTGTGTTTGACGCGCCGTTTGATCGTGTTCCGACGCGTTTGAACAAACTCTGCTTAGTTTAGAGCTGGATTTTGAAGCGTGAACTTGTGTGTCGAACAAAATCCATTCTCAGAAAATTCTTATAATCATCTGGAGCGGTAGTTTCTAGCACTTTCTGTAGATGTTCGTGGGTAAAACGCATCTTGTCTGCATCACACACAAGTCTAATTATGGCGGCGCGACGTACCGAACCAAACTGCGCAATGCCGTTTGATAACCGTTCAAACCGACATCAAACGGTTTCATCAAACACGTAAAGTTTGAATCAAACCGTTTGACCGTCTCGGGGCCCCTAAACGGTTTCATCAAACACGTAAGGTTTGAATCAAACCGTTTGACCGTCTCGGGGCCCCTTTAAAAGCTAGTGTAGTGTGTCAGTTACATTAAAAAAAAAACTTAGCTCTATGTACATTGTTGCACGGTGTACTGTCACTGTGGCTCTATGGTCTATTAATCTATTCACTCTTTTTGACAACTCTCTTTTTCGGCGAGCCGTGTTATCGAAACAAGGTGATTACTTAAAATAGTATTTTATTTGCGAATTTTGTAAAATAAGTGCTAAAATATATCTATTCCTTTATTCAATTAAGTAGAGTGTAAATATAATCGGCAAGTATTGCACGATATTAGAGATGCAAGTGGATTTTGTGTTTATAACCTTCAAATGCCTTCGAGTAGATCATTTCGATTTCCACATAAATCGTCATGAGTGGACAACTAGGCTAAAGAAATGCCCCGAGCATTGATTTCCAAGTGTATTAAAATCTAAATACGACCGTTTAGGTGTTTGGCACTTGCAACGGTTTGTGGCGACAAGCTCTTCTACTCTTAAGTGTTTACGAAATGCTTACGGTGGCAGTGAGACGTAACCACTAACCTCTTGTGTCTTCTGAATTGCATACGAGTGATCAGTGTTATTAGAAAGATTCAAGAAGTTCTTCAGTCATGGTGTTTATATGTCACGTGTGTGAGCCCCCATCTCATGGCATTTTTATGGCCAATGAGACTAACTGAAATTACAATGTTTCTGCCACCGTTAGTGTTGTGCTCCTAGTGAGTTAAAATTTTGACGAAGAATTTACGTCCATAACTTTCATTTAATAAACATTCCAGCTCGCCAAGATGGTGAACAACAGAGTACCGTCGGTATTCTCTAAGACCTATGTCACGCCCCGTCGTCCTTTCGAGAAGGCTCGTCTGGACCAGGAGCTTAAGATCATCGGCGAGTATGGTCTGCGCAACAAGCGCGAGGTGTGGCGCGTCAAGTACACGCTCGCTCGCATCCGTAAGGCTGCCCGTGAGCTGCTGACCCTCGAGGAGAAGGATCCTAAGAGGCTGTTTGAAGGTAAGGAATTAAATAGAAAACATGTACAGACTGATGATATAGAAGTTTTTGAACCTAACTATGCTTAACCCATTGAACACAAGAACACATCTATGCAACACACAGTGTAGGTGTGGCATACATGTGCTCCTTTAAAAAATATGGGTACCTATCGAAGGTTATGTCAAGTCAATGATATGTTTTTGGCCTAATGGTAAAGCAAAATTAGTTTATGATGAAAAAATCTGGCAACCTCTTATCTGAAGACAAATTGTTGATATCCAATACTCTGACAATTTCCAACAATAGCATAAAGTGTAAAACTGTTTAGTAAAATACTTTAAAAACTCTGCCTCCATGTTTCCAGGTAATGCACTTCTGCGTCGTCTTGTCAGGATCGGAGTGCTGGATGAGAAACAGATGAAGCTCGATTATGTGCTTGGTCTTAAGATTGAGGACTTCTTGGAGCGCCGTCTGCAGACCCAGGTCTTCAAGGCTGGTCTTGCCAAGTCCATCCATCATGCCCGTATTCTCATCAGGCAGAGGCATATCCGGTAAGAACTTAATTGCAGAAAACATGAATGTACATTTTATCTAAATCTGTTATTAATAACTTCATGTCTTTACTTTAAATATTCAGTACTGATGTAATTTGTAATAAATTGATGAATCAACCTCGTATAACATGAACTTTATACACAGGTGATCTCACACACTCGGCAGCCCCAGCTGCCTGGCTTTGAATCTTATTCTATGAGACCACTTGGCACCCAACCTAGTTGGGGTCAATGTCTTGAAATGTTTATAAGCTCTGTTTGAGCTCACAGGTAAGGTATCAGTAGTTCCCTATAACAGTGTTTGGTTAACTATCAATTTAACTCTGCATTGTAAAGTATGAAATTCTTTAATTTCTAAAAATATACTTGTACAACTCAACAATTTCTTTTAAAACAGTTAAAAAACAATAAAAAGATAATAACAGCTCCTATAAAAAAAAAACGTTAAAAAGCCAGTTGCCATCCATTACTTATTATCAAAAAAATTGTCCTCAGCGTCCGCAAGCAAGTGGTGAACATCCCGTCGTTCATCGTGCGCCTGGACAGCGGCAAACACATCGACTTCTCCCTGAAGTCACCCTTCGGAGGCGGCCGCCCTGGTCGCGTCAAGAGGAAGAACCTGCGCAAGGGACAGGGAGGTGGCGCCGCGGCTGATGAGGAGGAGGATTAGACCAATAAATGACGTGTTTATTATCTACAAGACAAGTGTTTTACTTTGGAAAATCACCATATGGGTTACTTTTTATTTGTAATCAAATCTCAATTATAGACTCTGGGTTATTCTCATTGATGGGGTTTGCAAACTTTTCTTCACATCCCTGTTGAAGTTTGGGCTCAACCCTTCAATTTTTTCGAAGCAGCTTAGTGAACTGAATCAGTTTGCTTAACGGCCGAAGGCGGTGCGTACGAAACCCCGTGATGGAGCAAATTATTCAGTCCGTCCTGTACAGACTAGGGGTGGCCATCAATCAGATAGAAGATTTAGGTACCTATTGGAATAACATAACTCACAGGAATAATTAAGAAACCGCTGCGCGAAGCGAGCGCACCAGGCGAAGTCCCGCGGAAATGACGGGTCGCCGGAAACCACATTCAACGCATCTTTAAACAAAGTTATCATTTAAATTAAAACGGTAGGTACCTACTTATGTAAAACACATTTCTACGAGTATATTTCTGCTATTACCTGTTCAAACTGAAATTAGCTTTATTTATGTCAGAGTTTCTTCCACGTTTCTTCACCTATGAATGAAGAAAATTAATACATTTGCGTGTAAAAAATCAGTTTGGCCGCTTTTTTGTAGCTATCCGAACTTGGTTGGGTTATGTAGGTTTTCGATGCTTCGTCAGTATTATAATTGATTTTCTTTAATTACTGAATTTAATGACATGAAATTTTGCATGTGAATAGTTGAATGAATACACTAATTATTGGCATACATTTTACCATGCAATTCCTTTAGAACGTTGTGATATTTGACTGCTTTGTAAACAGTGATCTATTCATGGTAAATTGTCCTATAACTCTTTAATTAATAACGGAACATCATTGATACTTGGCAACATGTTGCAGACAATTACAAGGTTTGTACAAACGTGAAAATCTAGACCCCAAAGTGCATACTTTAAGAACTAAGACCTAATAAGCATATTTTACGTTTATATTTTTATCTTTTAAGCCCTGCGATTTTTTCTAAATCTGTTTTTTAAACAAATATAAACAAATTCAAAGCAACGTATGTAAAAATCTACAGCTCTCTATGTAAGCGCTTTATATGAAAACCAGCTAATGGCCAAACGTTCGCGTGGCGGAAACTTGAATTTCTCCGAAGTTTATGCATGCACTAATTTTATTCATACATACACAATTACACACAAATACACACTAATTTTTGGAGACATCTCTTTTCTTCTAAAGTCTATGGATTAAAAAAAGTTCCGCCAGGACAACGTTCGCCCAGCGGAATCAGTTTTTGGTGAATTTCTCCACAATGGCTGCATGCACAAATTTTTTTTTACCATACACAATTATACGACGTCATACACTAAATATCTGCATAATTAAAATCTTTAAATTCAACAACATTCCGCTGCGCGAACGCACACACCCCTAACTCTTCATTTGAAACAAAATTTTAACAAGCTTTATCAATATCCTAATAAAATACACCCAGACTCCCTAAATCGATTCAGCTTTCATTTTTATGTTTATACCTAAGCTTAGAAGATCAAAATAATGTAGGTAATGTACAGTCGAGAGAACAAGTTTTTATGTACAGACGCCAGCACACCAAGCTATCTCCAACTGCCACATTTTTCCAATTATTGAAAATGAACCCTAGACTTCTTTTAAATATACTGGATGGCTCGAAGCAGATGTCGGGGTGTAACGTAACCTTCCTGAAAATATGGTTGATCACATTAGTTATAGAATTATCAAAATTGATTCTTTCTTTTTTGACAAAATCTCGAATTTAAAAACATACGAGATTACCTCCTCTTTGGGAAGTCTGTAAGAAACCCAAGGTAAATGAACCATTAAATAAAATTAAGCTTGTCAACTTTACTGAAAAAAAGTGACGCAGTTTTTCCAAGCAAAAATTACAATTTGCGTGAAGTTTTACCAAAATATGAGAGACTTATTCTTACCTACCCTGGCTACCTTCACTCAGTCAAAAGAAGAATAATATTTATTCATTAATCTTTTGAGTTATAATTTCTTAAAATATAGAAAGCACGAGGTGGGTCAATTTTTTTACGCTTATATTAGAAAAAACATGTGCTAACAGTAGAGCTTAAGATAGCCCGAAAGTCTAAAATCGTCAACCTGCGCTGATCAAGAGTGAGTAAGTACTAGATTATTTCTTCTATAGGTACCTACTTAAAGGAAAAGCAGTGGGACAAGTTCCAGCTAATATTATGCACTTAGTTATACTAATTAATGGTTAATTGATAATAAAACACTTATTGTGACATTGTACAATTTAAATTATAAACATTATTCAACAATTAAATAGGTAGGTACATTAAAATTGTCTGGGAATAATTCGGTGCATAGCATCATTCATACATATCATACATTCATGAATAAAGAAATCCCCAACTAGCGTACCTACCTACTTTATGTCCTACCGTACCTGTTTGTACTGCTATGATTTTTCATGTAAATAGGTACATATTAATGTTTAAGATATTTATTACATACAATATGATACAATAAAATATTATAACGGTTAATTATATAATAAATATAATTATTATGTGTAAGTACGACATATCTTACGACTAGCGACAACTACGTACCTAGGTACTACTAAATACATATCAATACATTCATAGGTTTTTTTTTTTATTTACAAACATGAAACATTGTAGCCTCCTAGGGTTAGGAGATGCTACCTCGATTACATTATGGACCACCGTTGCACAGTACCTAGCATAGATCTATGGACAACGTTGGCGGTTGGTCAGTTTTTAATATTATTAGGTACTAAATACATAAGATTGAGAAGTTTTTTAGTACTGGAATACAACACTATACACTGTTACTGTCACCACTATCATCTACCTTAGCGTTCTTCATACCCTCCGTGACCTGATCAGTGCCGTCCCCTTTCTCGTTGATCTGCGCCAGGCAGAGAGACACGATGCGCTCCAGCCCGCGGGCCGTCTCCTCCGAGGAATAGATGTCCATGACCGGCACGTGAACAAAGAGCGTGCGTGTGTTGTCTATGCTTAGGGACGTGTAGTAGATGTACTCGCACAGGTACCTGGAGTACATATCATTCATGAGATAGGTGTGCCTACTTTTATTACAGGCAGTTTTCATATTTTAAGCGGTGCTACTGACATGTGGTTTGTATAATCAGCCTTGTCTATATATTATTTATAGTTGTCACTGCTGGAGCACAGGCTTTAGGAGGGAGTGGGCCATAATTCACCATGAGGTCGGTCATGTCGGTTTCCTAACGATGTTTTCCTTCACAGTTTTGATAGCAGTAGTAATGAAAAGAAAAACAAAGAGCCTGTGTGGGGGCGGACCTCCGATCTACAAGGCTACAACTCGTGACGGCATGGTCACGGACGGTTTCATTTGGCTACAAAGGCCGTCCGAACTGTGGTTAATCATATCCACTACGTACGTCACAGATTATTCACAAGAATACCAAATTATAGTATTTAACATAGTGACTATTTTTCGGGTAGTGCGTATGTTACCTACCTACATTTCCGACGTAATACTAACGTAATTAGTATTTCCTCATCAAATACCTACCAATAAAAGGATAATTAGTAAGCAGACTAAAGGAAAATTCATATTACTATTCATAATAATCTCCAATACACATATAAACATAATACCATTACCACAATAGCATTCAAAAGTGTTTGCACTGAACACATACCTACCTTTTGGATTTGAATTATTGTGCAATGTAGCATTGGTACTTAGCAGTCAGTTCTGAGTGATAAATGATAATGTGATAAATAAGTAAACATATCTTATCTAATCAGTGAAATGTACTATTGTTTAGCACAAAGACCATGGGATAATAAGTTGTATGTGTGTGTACAGAAAAAAATAATGTATTACACCAAAGTAGGTACATGTTTGACATGAACACCTTAGTAATTCTTGTTAGGATGCATCTCAAAAATAAACTATATTTTGCATACAAATGTGCTCAAAATCGCAAAATCGTGCTTGCTTAGAGAACTACAATAGATTTGTCATATATAAGAAGTTGTGATTGCAGATTGCTCCTTCTCACAGATAGAAGGCCAGTGTCTTGGGAGTAGCACATTACGGGCTGATTATGATATTATGCTCATCTCACCTGCCAGCATCCTTAGAAACTTCAGCTCTATATCGTTCATCGGGTGGGTTGTCACCATTGAACTCCTTGCAGATTTGTTCTACATTCAGCTTGGTATATAACCTGATGGCTCCCTCTGCCAAGCATGCACAGTTTGCTGGAACTTTGTCAAAGTAGTCCTTCTTCTGGTAGCCCTTCCTGTGGGCCTGGGCCTCCAGCTGCAAGCACTGCCCCTTGCTTGATACTCCTACATGGATCATCAGCTGGAGAATGTAAACAATGTCTTTTTAAGATGTATTTTGCAACAGAGAAAGCTAAGTAAGGGCTTTCTCCAGAAATAAAATGGTATAAAAAGTAGTTATAATTACGGTAGGATGTTGGGTTTATTTATTGTTATGTTTGATTGTATTCTTCAAATTAGGTTCAAACATATGGCATTATGAGCAGGAAAAATCTATATAGTTAGGTAAACATTTGATCAAAGGACTTGCGAAGTATGGGTAACATAGTGGTTGCCATGCCAATGTTTAGCATGGGGAAAACAATAAAATTCATTGTCCTATGACGATCATTTAATATGTGTAGTAACACAAATTAAGTACATACTTTACACACATATTACATACTGCAAATGTGTAATACATGTGTAAAAACGTTAAAACGGGGCTTTTATTTTTTGACAACTTTAATGTGGTACAAATAATTAATTTGTGGGTTTATTACATTTATGTTTTAAACGATTATCACAAATTCGTACAGTTTGTGTAAACCTCACCTTAGGGGTATGTGTCTCCCACAGCGCTGGCACGAACTCGTCCACGTTCTCATAGGTGACTGGCAGCTCTATCAGAACCAACTCTACATTGTGTTTCTTCTCAATTTCATCTTTGTTCATTATTTTCACTGCCTCCCAGCTAGCGTTCACCGGGTGGTTCAAATATGGACCGAAGCCCGTTATAAGTACAATGGGTTTGAACCAATAATCGAGCTCGTTGATCATCATGCTAAGTTTTATTTTGTCACAAAGTTTAAATATATTTTGTTTTTGTAGCAATGAATTCGGTACGACTGGTTTCTTTCTGTTTACTGATTTGACACAGTTTGTCAGATGGTCAGATGTTTGACTGAATGACAGCTGATATAAATCAGCTGACTTTTATTGCGTCATTTAATGTTGGTATTACCGAGTTCCTACTTTGCAAGTTGGTATTTCTGATTGTTCCTTTTTTTTATATAGTACTCTGTGGTTGGGATGAAGTTTGAGAAAAATATTTTGGGTGCGTCTCATTTGATCTTATCATGATGGCATAGCTAAGCGTACCCCTCTGCCAAGACCGATTGGCCATACGGTTTGACCAGTTTTCTATAACTAGTTCATTCGCCAACCGCCGCCATTGTGTAGGTATCGTTTTGTGTCGCAAGGAAGTCCTCCTAAAAAATGGTTAAGTAATTGTGCAGTATCCTTGTGAAAAAAGCGATCTGCGACTTCAAATTTTCGAAACCATGGTGTTTCGTATCAGTGGTAAATATAAATTACCTATACATTAAAAAAATATATTTACGTATACAGTGTCGAAGTAACTAATCGTTATTGACTTAACGATAGAAAAAATACAGTACCCCAGTTCCCATTATACAGTGAAACTTGGTTAAGTGGGACCTGGATAAGTGAGAAACCTCCATAACTGAAACTCACGCTGAGGTCCCAACACTTTGGCACTGAATTGCCTCTGTTAGTGAGACGAAGCGGACCTCTATATCTGGGATTTGTTCCTTCCATTTTATCGTCATAGTTACCGACTGCGAGTGAATTTTATATGCATTTAACCTCTAAATAATAAAGATAAAAAATTATGTATAATATTTACATAATACTTTATTTTATTTAATACTCGCACCTCTATAACTGAAATAACCTGTATTCTGACCTCTAAATGAGACAGATATTTATTTATACCTGGATATCTGAGACACTGGGTAAGTGGTATACCTCTATAAGTGAGACAAATTTGCAGGTCCCTTGATGTCTTACTTAACCAGGTTTCACTGTATTATTCTCCTCTGACCTCTATGACCACAGTACGTCGGTAGCGCTAATGCAGTACAGGGGTAGGATTTGCATAGTGCTGGGACAACGCGAATGAATGATTCGCCAAATAAATGATTTTTTCAGTCAATAGGTTCAGTAACCAGTTTTTTTGTGTATGTATCTGGAAAAGTCAGCTTGAAATAAAAAAAATATAACTATAAAAGTTCTTTGCAAGTCGATTTAAATTATTTTCTTTTGTAAGTTTAGGATAATAAAAGAATAATAGTTTGTTCGTTTCGTAGTGAGTTTTTGTAGCTCATGCAATTTGAAAAAGAAACACAATAATTATAATACCTAGATAGCTAAATATGACGTCGAAATCTAATAATCCACCGCGGACCGTAGGTACCTACGCTGTTAAAAAAACGTAGTACAAATCGCCAGCACTGCCTCAAATACTCGGAATGTAATATGTACGCGGTCGATCTCAAATTCTCTAGAGTTATTGAGTCTAGTGACGATACTGAACTTCTTCAAACCGATGTCGACGCGTTAAGTCAATGGTGTAACGATAACGAAATGTTACTAAATATCAACAAATCGCACCTTTAGAATTAAAACGACACAATTCAAAAAAATCAAAAATTGAGTTATCGTCATAAAATGACTCAAAACAAAAATATTGAAAAGACTTTTTTATAATTTGCAGCACAAACATAGTCACTGACGTAAATAATCACGAAATAATAGACCAAATAGTACGGAAGTGTTAAAAAAAAAAAAAAAAATACTTTATTTCAGACCTTGATCCACACACTACTTAAACGCTATGTTAGTTTTAAAAGTAATTAAAAATAATAAGAAAAGCACTAATTCATATATTTGTTGCACTCACCTGACGCGCCGGGTACATGCACATGTACACGCACCCAATGCGCCATAATGGTGCGCCATAGTGGTTTAAGATCTTTAAAACTTCTTTTGCTATTTCCCTAAAAGTCACTTTTTTGAGTTACGTCGTTTTCATCTAAAGGTGCGAAATGTTACTACGTGAAGTACACCCGGAAAAAGAAAATAACAGAATTGTATTGCAATTAAATGAAAGAAAATTCAAAACTCATATTAAAAGTATACTTTGAAAACAAGCTTATAACAAATTAGAGGATTATATAAAGGATAAGAATGCTTGGAAACATTGGTCCTGCTCCACAGGACAATCTAGTGTCTAGACAAAATCAAACTGGTTGCTTAGTAAATTACGTAATAAATAATTTATGGGTCTCCCTTGTTTTACCGAAAAGAAATTGCCAAATTATCACTTCCCAAACAAATTTTCGCATAATTTCATTTGCCAAATTATTACTTACCAAAAAATCTCTTTACAAATAATTTTTACGAAAACCCATGTTTGGCAAGTGAACGTTTGAACAATAACTTGTTCACCAACTAGTACTTTTACCATTTTTTATCTAGTCAAATATTTCAGTTCGTATAACATATTTTACGCAAAATTAAATAAGCCAAATATTTGGTGTCGTCAATTTTTAACTTACCATTTCTGTTTAGTCGATTGCGTAGCCAATGACAAAAATTTTGCATCTATATGTTAGTTGCACAGATTATACAAATTAAATTACAATGTGTAAATAAGTGGGTAGATGGTATATCATATAATCATAAAAATGTCGCGCGATGTGGGTAAGTCATGCAAAACACTATCACTGTGTTTTGTAGCGGAAGTTTATTGAGATTGTTACGATAATATATATTTTCACAATCGTAGTAATCTCTTTTTTCCATATTTTTTTCTATATAATTTAGTCGTTTCTGGCGTAGGTGGCGTAGGTGGTCACAGTTTTAACCTAACCTAACCTAACCATTTTTTTTAAATTAATAACCTACTGTAACTAGTTCCATAAATAACCTAATTTCTAGTAACCATAAATTTGACTTGTTTCAGACAAATTCAAGCACATAAGCTTACAAAGAAATACGCAAATGACATAAAATTTAACAAACAAGTAAAATGTTCCCAAAAAAAAATTCAATTCCCAAAAAAAACTTATTTTTGCCTTTATATTTTTTGTCATAACAAATCATTTGACTAAACGTTTATTGTTTATATATTGTTTGCTGTAATAAATCATTTGATTAAAGACCAAAAGCCTTAATGACATTATCCTTGGTAATAATCTGCCAAGTAAACATTTGACCAAATGAAAATGTGCGTACTAAAATTATTCCAAATATTACATTGGTATAAAAAAAGATTGCTAAAATTTGTTTGGGTAATGAAAATTTGGCAAAATCTTTTCGGCAAAACGGCAGGATCCCATAATTTATAATGTTGTACCATACTATTTTAACATTTTGGAATAACTTTACCTCTCACTCATTATTTTAGGTTAGAAGGGCCTACTATGGATAGGTTTATCAAGCTACACGTCAGACATGGGGCTTGATAAATCTTCCTCAAAGACTTGTATTCTGCGTTTTTGTTTTATATTCTTGAACGTTACTACTAACATAGTTTTATAAGATTTTTACTTAATACTAACACACTATGGGCCCTCGATGCCTGACAATAAACGATTTTTATTTTTTTATTTTTTATTATTGATTTATTATTATTAACTTTTAGAATGTTTGTAAATATGTGAGCACGTTCAAAAATGCCTTTCTTGTGCCTATTTGACATAAATGATGTGACTTTAACTTTGACATCATTTAGCTTTGCAACACCGGACTGCAAAACAATAAAACGGATGTGTAAAACTGTTATTCATAACAAAATAATAAAAGTACATGTGATTGATTGTCTTATTTTATTATTTACTAGCTTCCGCCCGCGGCTTCGCCCGCAAAATATGTCGACAAATTATCCACATAAACCTACCTCTTCAATCACTCTATCTATTAAAAAAACGCCATCAAAATCCGTTGCGGAGTTTTAAAGATCATACATTGGGATATAGGGACAGAGAAAGCGACTTTGTTTTATACTATGTAGTGATATTGTCCCCTTTCTTACTTTTTGACACGTGTATATAAATTGAAAGCCCGTTTTAAAGAATGGGGTATGAATTCATTCCGAATTGCCGACCCTAAATGCAGAATGATAGGCAATCAATATAATATTATTAGCTGACCCGACAGACGTTGTCCTGTCTTAACTGTGGTACCTACCCTACCTACCTTCCTACCTGCCTACCTACCCTACCTACCTAGCTACCTACCCTACCTACCTAGCTACCTACCCTAGCTACCCTACCTACCTACCCTACCTACCCACCCTACCTACCCTACCTACCTACCTACCCTACCTACCTACCTACCTACCTACCTACCTACCTACCTACCCTACCTACCTACCTACCTACCTACCTACCTACCTACCTACCCTACCTACCTACCTACCCTATAGGAGGAAAATCAGCAGCTGATCGACAAAAAAATAAAATAAATGTATTCTGCTATTCAGGGCGGAGACAAATCCAATGAAACAAAAACCATGAAAATTGGTCCAGCAGATCTCGAGTTATAACGAAGGGAACAAACCCGACTTTCTTTTATATATATAGATTGAGAAATAAGAAAAAAAAATGGATAATAAAAATAAATACAATCGTTCTTTTTCTATAGCACTATAAATTGTTTTGTGATTAGGTACTGGCGGCTACCTACGTAGTTTCGCAGGCACTAATCATTAAGCGTATTTTTTCCAAGAAAAGAAAACAGAACTTTTTATTCATTCATTCATGCAATGAAATACCACTCGTTCCTTGTGCCTCAACACTAATAGTTTGTGTTTGTTGTCGTAGGACAATTGCATAGATACGCACAAATTTGTCAATGTGTACCTATGTGTTTTTTACTGTGTGTCTATAATTTCTTTGTGAGCGTTTCAGCGTTTGTAGCAATAAGCATGTCTCTGTGTGTGGTTGTCAAATTTAATCGCCCCCCGCAAAAAGTGGCAGAAAAAGTTGTTCGATGATTCGCCGCTTGCCATCTCCATAGCTTAAATGCTCTAAACATTTGATATATAAAAATGTAAACTCATTTGGTATATTTTAATTTCAAGAAAGTTTGTAAAGATATAGTAAACGTTTGATATACCACCTGTTGATATAATTTCTTTACGTATAAGATTCATATTATATTCTAAAACTTATTTCGTATAACTTTATTTGAAACTAGCCAACCCTATAGGTAGACGTTGTCTTGTCTTAACCCCGACCCTACCTACCTACCCTACCTACCTTACCTGCCTACCCTACCTAACCTACCTACCTTACCTGCCTACCTACCCTACCTACCTACCCTACCTACCTATCTTACCTACCTACTTTACCTACCCACCTTAGTTTTCTCACCGTTTAAACCTGGACTACGACAAACATTTCAACACCAAAATCAGCTAAATCGACCCAGCCGTTCTCGAGTTTTAGCGAGACTAATGAACAGCAATTGATTTTTATTTATTTATACAGATAGATAACGTTTATTTGATCGAAAATCATTAGGTTTATCGTTAACACCCCCGATTCAGAGCATTCCGATTCGGATGGGTTAGGTTAGAACAAAATGCAATATTGCTGCTTCATCCTATACGATGCAAAAGCAAGCGAATTGAGCTCGGGACTTTGGGCAACTCGACTTAGACAGGTTAGGTTAGAAGAGGATGGCGTGGTGTTCCAGACCCTGCCATCCATTTCGTGGTTTTTTTCTATAACTATCGATAAATTATTAGAGCTGCGTCGACCTATTTTGGCAGGTGGTAATCAGTTATTAGGTAGGTTACTAACTATGACAGAAATTAACTATAATTAAATAATTTATTAAACAAAAAAATATTGTTTTTTTAAGGTATGTTGTCTCTGTGTATTTCAGCTAGACTTTTTATAATATCATATTAGACTGAATAAGTTTTATAACTTTTGAGTGGTATGTAACAAACGATTTTATATTGCAGTAAGCTAAGCTTATAAAAAACTTTTTTACAAAAAATAAAACCGACTTCCAAAACAAAAACTACAAAGTGACAAATAATTTTGATTTCGGAAGTCGGTGTCTTCGGTTTTGTATTTTCATTTTTTGCCACCGACTTCCGAAATCAAAATTATTTGTCACTTTGTAGTTTTTGTTTTGGAAGTCGGTTTTATTTTTTGTAAAAAAGTTTTTATTTTTCACTTTTTAGTTGTGGTACCTACCTACACAACCCCCCCCTCCCCCCCAAAATTACACTACCTGGTATGTAAATTACCGTGACAGGAACTTATTCGAACATCGTCCACATATATTAAGTAGGATTTTTTAGATTTTTGTTGATTTTTCAAAAACCGCTTATTCGATTTCGATAAAATTTATATGGGACCATTTGGGAAGTATACCCTTTCCAACAAAAAAAGAATTTTTCAAATCGGTTGGCAAGCAACGGAGTTATGCGCGAACAAACATAAAAAAAAAAAAATACAAACATCCGAATTGAGAACCTCCTCCTTTTTGAAGTCGGTTAAAAATTAGTTCGTTTGAAATGATATCAATCGTTTATTATGTTAATGATGATTAAGTATATCAAATAAAATTAGCTTCATTTGTAAATGTTATAGATTTTGTTGTTATATCATCGTAGGTATATTACTTAGGTACCTACCCAAATATTTAAGTTTGACAGGAATTTATTTATATAATTTGCTTAGGATATTCGTATCAATGTATATCGCAATAGTTATAAAATTGCCTTAAAATGAAATATTATTCATTAGGTTTTTAGGCAGCAGCGTGAGGGAATGTTCCCTCGGGTGCGATGACTAGGGAGTCTAGTGAAACCCGCCGCGCCGACGCGCCGCCGTGGGGTAATTCAAATAACAGCGGACACCTGAAGAAAAGTAAACTAAGGCCGACGTATGTTTATTATTTTATATTTTTTTATATTATGTTTCGAATGTTTTTTTTATATCCTAAACTAATTGATTAGCATCTGAGATTACTCCTGGAGCTCCTGAAGATTCACAAAAACATTTTGCATTATATAACTTCAACCTCTTAGCATTGTATGTATAATTCCATAGCACGTTTGTGAGTATTAGTACCTACTTTAAAGCTACCATTTACTGAGTAAGTCTTACATTGACTTGAATGTGCCCTGGCGGCTGAGAGCATGTCATGCTCCCTGTAATGTCTCACTGATGGTGGTGCGTATGTTGGATCATTTAGCTCCCATCAAAATGGTTGAGCTGAATGGTGCTACTCCATGCGTCATGTTCATGAACGGGCGCCGTCAGTAGGGTCTGGTCACCTCTTAGCTGCCACGGCTGTTTTAAAAAAATAGTTCTGAATTGTTTTTTTAAATCTTGTGATTATGGACGCTTTTATTAAGTTCTGCATCGTTCTCACGTGTATATTTCAACATGAATGATGTAACCCAGTTTTTGAAAACATATTTTGATTTAAAAGAGTGTCCATGGAGTTTCTTGCCCGTTCTTCTCCATAGGTACATACCTACTGCTTTGGAATGGGCAACTAGCTTCATCTTTCTGACTGACCGACCCCTTGACAATTCAAAAGTGCCTGTAATTGGTTTATCTATACATATAATAAAACAGTAAAAAAACTGTGTCTGTACATTGAATATATTAAAAAAATAATAATTGAGGGGGGTTTAGAAACAGTAATAGAGCATGAATCCAAAAAAAAAATTTTGTCTGTTTGTCTGTATGTCTGTTTGTCTGTTTGTCTGTTTGTCTGTTTGTCTGTTTGTCTGTTTGTTTGTACACGCTAATCTTCGGAACTACTGGACGGATTGGAATGATTTTTTTTTTGTTGTATAGGTATTAAGTCTGGGCAACATATAGGCTATAATTTATCTTGGAAACTTGAACACCTGATGCAGAACCGCAACAGACCAGCTAAACTATAAGAGATACAAAAATGATACCTTAGCAAAAATTGTTCCACGTGATTAGCATTTTCTGCTGAGAGAATAAATTTGAAGATCTGGAACACCTGATGTGGAACTCCAAGAGCCCAGCTACACTGTAACATATATAGGAATGACGTCTTAGCAAAAGTTGTTCGGTCTGATGGGCATTTCCTGTTGACTTATAAAAATCGAAGATCTGGAACACCTGTTGTGGAACTCCAAGAGCCTAGCTACACTATAACATTATATAGGAATGACGTCTTAGCAAAAGTTGTTCGGTCTGATGGGCATTTCCTGTTGACTTATAAAAATCGAAGATCTGGAACACCTGTTGTGGAACTCCAAGAGCCTAGCTACACCATAACACATATAAGAATGACGTCTTAGCGAAAGTTGTTCAGCCTGATGAGCACTCTCTGTTGATGTATAAAAATTGAAGATCTGGAACACCTGTTGTGGAACTCCAAGAGCCTAGCTACACCATAACACATATAGGAATAACGTCTTGGCACAAGTTGTTCAATCTGATGAGCACTCTCTGTTGACTTATAAAAATCGAAGATCTGGAACACCTGTTGTGGAACTCCAAGAGCCTAACTACAACATAACATATATAGGAATGACGTCTTTGACGTCTTTGTTGTTCAATATGATGGGCATTTCCTGTTGACTTATAAAAATCGAAGATCAGAAACATCTGATGTGGAAATCAAAGCTATCACTAATTTTACTGTGTAATTATAAAATAACATAAACTGGGAGTACCTGCACGCGGTGAAGGCGGTAACAGTTTAGGACTGATTTTCGATGACGATGGTATATCATTGAAAATTTGACTCTACTGGCCAAAACTCCTATATATTTTTTATTTTATCGTATGAATATGCCTTCGGGCTTATGTTGTTTGAGTGTTTAATTTCCTTTTCCATTTATCTTCGTGACACTGTAGCCTACCCGGTAACGCAGGGGAGCAGTCATTTTAATTTAGATTTTTATTGATCAGGTATCTTCACAATAAAACTATGACCATGCCTAGAAAGAGGTCAAATCTTTCCCAATGTTCCAAGAGAGCTAAAAGATTGAGGATCATAAGATCCCAAGAATCTACCGAAGAGCGTCAGGAGAGACTTGATGTTGTTCGAGAACATTAGGCTGCAACTCGCTCCGTGGAAACCTCTTCGGGTCGCGAAGCACGCCTGCGTTCTCAGCGTATTCATTAGGTCTCTAGAGACCAGTGAAGAATATGATGCGCGACTGACCTCTGATCGTGAACGCCATGTATTGTCTCGCGAGTCAGAGACGTTCACGGAAAGAGAATTACGCTTGAGTTCCAAGCGTATCTACGCATCGACTTCTAGGTCTCTAGAGGAGGAATATAATAATGCGGTTACCAAAATGAAAACGATGACAAATGGACTGTATGTTTTGGTGGTTGTTGGAATGAAATAAAACTAAAGCTCAGTGTGATAAAAGATTTAAATGGGAAAAATGATAAAAAATAACATAAATGGCGACCCCGTTGTCGCTGGCATAAGCAACAGGGTCCGCGTACGAAGTCGCGGGCAGAAGCTAGTTTGAAATAAATGCTTTGAGTTTGAGTTTGATCCAGGTTGTTGTAGGTACTTAATACCTATTTTATCTGTGTAATGAGCAGAGATCGGAGTAGGTAGAGTGTATCTAACTAAACTTAGAGTCAGTATTTTTAACATAGAGTGGATCCTCTGCTAAACCTTGTAATATTATGATAATGCATACCGCATTGGTCTAGCGGTCGCGAGCGCTACCGCTCAGCATAAGGTCCATTCCATCCCCGGATCGCACAAAGTGTTATTAATTATTGATTGGACTTTACTATAAATGATTGCTTTGAAGAATCATATTTTTTTTTGGGTTGACTAAATAAAGTTGGCTCGTTAAGTTATTAGGTGAATTAAAATATCGCAAAATAATCGAGTAAACCAGAAAATAACCAGTCAACTTTCAAGTAATTTTCCTTTAATTATGTACTAACGAAAAACACACTTTAATAATAAATACTTTTAGTATGGAGTTATTTGTTATGCAAGGCTGGAAAGTTGATTTTTGGCGCGAGTACTTCTATTGAAATCTGAGTAAGCGAAGGATTCTAGGGTTGCACCATGAGCGAAGCGAGTGGTTCGAATATAGAATCCTGAGCGTAACGAAGGTTTCAAAGGTACGAGACGCAGAAAAGCTTTGCTGCCGAGCGCAACACACAATTTTTCACCTCACTACAGCGAGGAAACTGCTAGGTGCAAGAAAACAGGTGTTATATGTTGAGTTTTATTTTGTTGAGAGCGTCTCAGATACATTGACTCATGTAAAGAAAATAACAGATACTTGGCAATGTATCCAGGGCCTTAATCCAGGATTAAAATGTAATGCCGCCCCTGGGCACCGGAAAAAAATCCGCCCCAATACTGTAATTTTACTTAAACTTATACATTGCTGGAAGAAATTAAGGGATTAAAAAAATATTCAAATTTTTGGTCAATTTTCGTGGTTCGGACACACAGTCAATTGCTTGAGACACACGATCACTTGCCTCAGTCACACAGTCACGTGTTTTGGACACACAATCACGTGACACAGTGACGAAGTCACGTGACTCAGACACACTGTCACGTGCCTCAGTCACACAGACACGTGATTCAGAAACAAAGTCACGTGACTCAGACACAGTCACGTTTCTCAGACACAAAGTCACGTGGCTCGGACTCACAATCACGTGACACAGACACAAAGTCACGTGCCTCAAACACACTGTCACGTGCCTCAGACTCACAGTCACGTGACACAGACCCACAGTCACGTGACACAGACACACAGTCACGTGCCTCTGACACACAGTCAAGTGCCTCAGACACACAGTCACGTGGTTCGGACACACATTCAATTGCTTGAGACACACGATCACGTGACACAGTGACAAAGTCACGTGACTCAGACACACTGTCACGTGCCTCAGTCACACAGTCACGTGACTCAGAAACAAAATCACGTGATAAATACACGCAGTCTCGTGCCTCGAACACACGGTCAAGTGCCTCAGTCACACAGTCACGTGACTCAGACACACAGTCCCGTGACTCAGACACACTGTCACGTGCCACAGACACGTGCCTCAAACACACGGTCACGTGCCTCGGACACACGATCACGTGCCTCTGTCACACAGTCACGTGTTTCGGACACACAATCACGTGACAGTGACAAAGTCACGTGACTCGGACACACTGTGACGTGCCTCAGACACACAAGCACGTGACTCAGAGACACAATCACGTGACACAGACACAAAGTCACGTGCCTTAGACACAGTCACGTGACCAGAACACACAGTCACGTGCCTCAGACACACCATCACGTGCCTCGGACACACGATCACGTGCCTCTGTCACACAGTCACGTGACACAGACCCACAGTCACGTGACCCAGTGACACTGTCACGTGCCTCAGACACACAGGCACGTGACACAGACACACAGTCACGTGCCTCAGACACACAGTCACGTGATTCGGACACAGTCAATTGCTTGAGACACACGATCACGTGCCTCAGTCACACTGTCACGTGTTTCGGACACACAATCACGTGACACAGTGACAAAGTCACGTGACTCAGACACAATGTCACAACCTCAGTCACACAGACACGTGACTCAGAAACAAAGTCACGTGATAAAGACACACAGTCTCGTGCCTCGAACACACGGTCACTTGCCTCAGTCATACAGTCACGTGACTCAGACACACTGTCAATGCCTCAGACACACAGTCACGTGCCTCGGACACACAGTCACGTGCCTCGGACACACGATCACGTGCCTCTGTCACACAGTCACGTGACTCAGTCATGTGCCTCAGACACACAGTCACGTGGCTCAGACACACAAGCACGTGACTCAGACACAGTCACGTGACACAGACACAAAGTCACGTGCCTTAGACACAGTCACGTGACTTGAACACACAGGTACGTGACTCAGACACATGGTCACGTGTCTCAGTCACACAGTCACGTGAGTCAGACACACTGTCACGTGCCACAGTCACGTGACTCAGAAACAAAGTCACGTGACACAGACACACAGTCACGTGCCTCAAAGTCAAAGTCAAAGTCAAAGTCAAATCATTTATTTCAAATAGGCACAAGTAAGGCACTTTTGAACGTCAAAATGAACAAGAAATAGAATTGATTCTAGTCGGATTCCTCAGACACACCGTCACGTGCCTCGGACACACGATCACGTGCCTCTGTCACACAGTCACGTGTTTCGGACACACAATCACGTGACAGTGACAAAGTCACGTGACTCAGAAACAAAGTCACGTGACACAGACACACAGTCACGTGCCTCAGACACACCGTCACGTGCCTCGGACACACGATCACGTGCCTCTGTCACACAGTCACGTGACACAGTGACAAAGTCACGTGACTCAGACACACTGTCACGTGCCTCAGACACACAGTAACGTGACACAGACCCACAGTCACGTGACACAGACACACAGTCACGTGCCTCAGACACACAGTCACGTGATTTGGACACACAATCACGTGACACAGTGACAAAGTCACGTGACTCAGACACACTGTCACAACCTCAGTCACACAGACACGTGACTCGGAAACAAAGTCACGTGACTCGGACACACTGTGACGTGATTCGGACAAACAATCACGTGACACAGTGACAAAGTCACGTGACTCAGACACACTGTCGCAACCTCAGTCACACAGACACGTGCCTCGGACACACGATCACGTGCCTCTGTCACACAGTCACGTGTTTCGGACACACAATCACGTGACAGTGATAAAGTCACGTGCCTCAGACACACTGTCACAACCTCACTCACACAGACACGTGACTCAGAAACAGAGTCACGTGATAAAGACACAGTCTCGTGCCTCGAACACACGGTCACGTGCCTCAGACACAGTCACGTGCCTCGGACACACGATCACGTGCCTCAGTCACACAGACACGTGACTCAGAAACAAAGTCACGTGATAAAGACACACAGTCTCGTGCTTCAGACACACCGTCACGTGCCTCGGACACACCATGACGTGCCTCTGTCACACAGTCACGTGACACAGACCCACAGTCACGTGACACAGTGACAAAGTCACGTGACTCAGACACACTGTCACGTGCCTCAGACACAGTCACGTGACACAGATCCACAGTCACGTGACACAGACACACAGTCACGTGCCTCAGACACACAGTCACGTGTTTCGGACACACAATCACGTGACAGTGACAAAGTCACGTGACTCAGACACACTGTCACAACCTCAGTCACACAGACACGTGACTTAGAAACAAAGTCACGTGCCTTAGACACAGTCTCGTGACTTGAACACACAGGTACGTGACTCAGACACATGGTCACGTGTCTCAGTCACACAGTCACGTGAGTCAGACACACTGTCACGTGCCACAGTCACGTGCCTCAGACACAGTCACGTGCCTCGGACACACGATCACGTGCCTCAGTCACACAGACACGTGACTCAGACACACTGTCACGTGCCACAGTCACGTGCCTCAGACACACAGTCACGTGGCTCAGACACACAAGCACGTGACTCAGACACAGTCACGTGACACAGACACAAAGTCACGTGCCTTAGACACAGTCTCGTGACTTGAACACACAGGTACGTGACTCAGACACATGGTCACGTGTCTCAGTCACACAGTCACGTGAGTCAGACACACTGTCACGTGCCACAGTCACGTGACTCAGAAACGAAGTCACGTGACACAGACACACAGTCACGTGCCTCAGACACACCGTCACGTGCCTCGGACACACGATCACGTGCCTCTGTCACACAGTCACGTGTTTCGGACACACAATCACGTGACAGTGACAAAGTCACGTGACTCAGAAACAAAGTCACGTGACACAGACACACAGTCACGTGCGTCAGACACACCGTCACGTGCCTCGGACACACGATCACGTGCCTCTGTCACACAATCACGTGACAGTGACAAAGTCACGTGACTCGGACTTACTGTGACGTGCCTCAGTCACACAGTCACGTGACTCAGTCACTTAGTCACGTGCCTCAGACACACAGTCACGTGGCTCAGACACACAAGCACGTGACTCAGACACAAAGTCACGTGCCTTAGACACAGTCACGTGACTTGAATACACAGGCACGTGACTCAGACACATGGTCACGTGTCTCAGTCACACAGTCACGTGACTCAGACACTGTCACGTGTTATAGTCACGTGACTCAGAAACAAAGTCACGTGACACAGACTCACCGTCACGTGCCTCGGATACACGATCACGTGCCTTAGTCACAAAGTCACGTGACTCAGAAACAAAGTCACGTGACTCAGACACACAGTCACGTGCCTCAGTCACACAGTCACATGACTCGGAAACAAGGTCACGTGACTCAGACACACAGTCACGTGCCTCAGACACACAGTCACGTGACAGTGATAAAGTCACGTGACTCAGACACACTGTTACGTGCCTCAGTCACACAGACACGTGACTCAGACACACAGTCACGTGAGGCGGACACACGATCACGTGACACAGACACACAATCAAGTGACACAGTGACAAAGTCACGGGACTCGGACACACACACACATCGGGGTTTTGTAATGGCAACACTGGTAGCCGGTTGTCAAAAAAAAATGGTCTCTAAGTTATTTAATGTAAAAAATTAATTTAATTATTATAATAAGGCTAAATTAGTGTAGTATAGTCGTAGCTAGTTATTAAGTAGTGTATCCAGTGACTGAATAGTGTTTTTTTTTGTCGCGAGAACTTCGCACAAGGAAGATAATTAACCGGCTGTCAACTCGCCTCACCCAACGGTGACGGATTTCAAATTTATCATCAATCCCGGGGAGTATTTTGTTTTATTTATGTTATTGTGCATAATAATTACAGACCACAGTACATCACAAAATACTGCTCAGGTTCATGAGCTACGTCCATCACACACTGGCACGGTTTATGTCTCCTTTTGCTTGACAACTAGTGGAAGCAAAATCGAAGACGAAAACATTCGCTCAGACAATAAACACTACATAATCTACTACACAAAATAGGCTCATTAGTGCCTATTGACTATTGATTGTTTATTCCTTAGTACTCGTAGACATAAAATTGTTATAGTGAACTATCCTTCTTTGTGTCATATAAACAGTGTTGGTAATTATTGTAGCTTCAGTTCTGTTGAATTTCCCTTTCTTCATAGTAAACTCAACCAATAATAACTTCCTTCCGTATGACGACCTACTGACCCATAAACATTCATTGCAAATCAATAATATCATTGATTTTAATAAGAATTTTTTATAAGTATTTTTTTTTCTTTAACTACCTCCTAAAATTTTTGTTTTTTTTTTCCCTTTACTATCTCAATTGAATCATAACGCTTTTTAATGAAATAATCATCTAAGTTTTATTTCTTTGTTATCATTCAATTCTAAATAGTTTCATCCCAGTACTTTCTATCCACATTGTTTCCCCCTCTCTTATTCTTTTACTCACTTAGCTTTCTCTTCTCTCATTTTAGGGTGCTTCTAGGGTTAGCTTATCAATATGTTGACCCGTAGAGCTGCATCCCTGGAAGAAAAACTGAGGGCTACGCTGAAGGAGTTGGAATCTAGCAAAACCCAGTGCAATCAGTTGCTACAGGAAAGGGAAGACAGTGAGGTGGAAGTTCAATACATTAATAACAAGAATACAGAGCTTAAACACCAATTGGCTGAACTACATAAACAGCATATCGACATACTTGACCAGCATCAACAACTCCGTCAACTTGTGTCCAATTTCCAGCAATGTAGTGACACACATGAACTGGCCTTGAGACGGATATCTGAGTTAGAACAGGAATTAAGCAGGGCCCACAACACAATAACTCATTTGGATTCTCTTAAGGCCAGCGAAGAGTCTGCGATCACCTGCAGTCTTTATGATGAGTTGGTTGGTAGCGGGTCCAGACCACCTTGTATTGAGCCCATTGTAAATTCAGAATCTGGAATTCTATATATGCACACTAAAATTAAATTATGAGTCAATATTTCGACGCCACAGCATTCAAAGCAATATTCGATGGCCAGTTCATCAGTTATAGGCAACGGGTTAAAACTTATGGCCAGTTCATCAGTTATAGGCAACGGGTTAAAACTTGACCTTTTTTTATTAAAACGCATGTTCCACCGCGTTTCTTCCCGTGTCTTGTGTAACTGGCAGCTAAGTTGTAGTGTGTAAGTGCCAGATTACTTTCATGCCCTGATTTTATAAAAGTTTCACTCAGACAAATAAAATCTAAATCACCAATCTGATTTGCCAAGTCGGTAATTGTGATTTCGAATATATCAGTTTTATTTAAAATTCCAGCTATGTTTTGGTGTAACAGTATGAATTTTTGTTTACTTTTAAAACTGTCACTACTAACAGTAACGTTTTTACGCGATGGAACGAAAAAGAGTTTTTTGGGCGTTTTTTGGCGATTTTGGAGAATCACAGTTACTCCCATGATTCTCCAAAATCGTATCATATTCAGTTGGATAGGTCTCAATATCAACGAGTAGGCGACGGAATATATTATCAAAAATACGTTTTTGACCGAGTTTGTTAAGCTTACCGGTATTGTAAGAGAATGTTTCATCAGATAGGTCAAAATTACTGTCAAAAAAATAAGCATAGAACAACTTTATGATTTTCTATGTCCATGAAAAGCAATCTATTAAACATTTCGATTTTATAATTGTGTATCAGAGCCCCTTGCACATACGTAGGGCAGCATATAATGACATTTGTATTAGTTACACTTTTAAGAGATTCTCTAATTAAATTGATTATTTCAATTGATCCCCCGATGCCTTTAAAATCTTGCTCGCCAATCATAATAATACAGTAGTCATCTAAACTATAATTATGTATCTTATTACCTATATTAGAGAAAATGTCTTTTACACTACTATTACGTGACAAGTAATGACAGAACTCGAAGTGTCGGCCAAAAGTGTTTTCTAATATTTCTAGTGTGCCGCTGTGCTTGCAGTTACTGAGAATACACAGCTTTCTTTTTTTCCTACCCTCTTTTGTTATTACCCGTTGTGGTGTCTTGTTGTGTTTATTAATTTCTTTTCGGATATAATTGCTATACTCAGCCAATTCTGATGCTTCAGTCTGTGTTTGCTTATCCTCGTATATTGCTACAGATTCTGTTTTAGGTGATGTATGAAAAGTAGATGACTCTAATAAAATATTTGAGGTCTCAATGCAGTGTCTTTCAATGTTACTGGAGGATTGTTCTTGGCCTAGGGATGCAACACGTAGAGTATCAGTAATAGACCGCCTATTTCTTTTTCTCGCAGACAATAATTTTAGTCTTTGCGGCTTTGTAGGACTGCTTGTACAAAGATCTTTTAAAGTATTAATATAAGTTTGCTGTCGTAAAACTGTTTCCTTAAGTTCATTGTTGTCGCATATCACCTTGTCCAATTCATTTTGTGTTAATTCAAATTGGTATTTTAATTGCTGTATTTCAACCTTCATTTCTTCTAATTCATTTTTGCTAATACCCGTTGAAAGATCAAGACTTCTTGTGTTTATGTCCGAATTCGATTGGTCAAATGATGAGTCATCATTACTGAATGAATCTATCGATTTAGATCTAAACAGTTGCTTTCTTCGTCGCAATGTTATGTTGTCGTTTTTTTCCATAGACATGGTTGAGAAATACCACTAGACAATATACGAAAAGAACAACTTGTCGCTGGGATTGAACTCGAGCCCCGCCGTTGAAAGGACGATGCTTTATTGATGGAGCTACTTGAACAGTTAAGTTTACTGCCGAAATAGTGTCGCTCAATGTAGATTCACGATTTTTGAACTAATGAGTGGCGGTTATTATGATTCATGTACTGGAAATTTTTGCACTGTTTCTTTGTTCACTTGATTTTTTAATAACAGATAATTTAGTTATTTAGGATTGTTCTTTCACTTTTTAATATTGGTTTTTGGTTATTATTTATTCGTAATGTTTTTATTGTAGATATTCACTTTATTTACTTTAGTAATATTTGGGTTTTTATTGTTTTGTTCTCACTGTTTTTAAAGATAATGTCTTCACCTTTTTGTCCTGGTAATATGCTCACTTATAGGTTATACTTATTCTTACACAGTAGTACTTAAAATTAGTCAAAAACAGTATTATAACTATTTTTAAATATTTTTTTTATACGGAGCTTCATAGGGATCGAACTCACGACTTCGAGCGCGTCGCGGATTAAGTTTATTCATAGAAAATTATGATGTTCAGGTGTTATGTTTGACTGAACACTGGTTGAAAGAACATGAAGTAGTGTTTATTAATGATGATTATTTTACCGTACAAAGTGCATTTGTAAGAAAAAGTGCTATTCGCGGTGGCTCATTAATTCTTGTTTCAAACAAGTTAAAATGTAAACAACGTTTAGATTTAGTTAATTTGTCTATTGAGCGCACTATTGAGTTGTCTTGTGTTGAACTTGAGCGATACGTGGTAATTTGCGTTTATCGACCCCCCTCGGGGGATTTTATTAGTTTCGAATCGGTAATGGAGTATTCACTCAATAGAATAAAATCGACTAATAAAAGTATTATTTTATGTGGTGATTTTAATATTAATATTTTAGAAGTAACTCCTTTAAGTATTAGACTTCTTAATCTGTTTAGGTGTTATAATTTAATAAACTTGTTTTTTGAACCTACTAGGATCACGGCATCTTCGTCGACTTGTCTTGATAATATATTTAGTGATTATGATGCCAAAAATAAATTTGTGCTTAGTGACTTAACATCTGACCACTGTGGCTTATTAGCTAGCTTCCCTGTGCCATTACATAAAAAGCCGCAAAAAATAGAATGCAGGCCTTATACTAGTCGTTGCACCAAATTTAAAGATAATATAGCTCATCGAATTTCACCATCTATAGCAGACCTTGAGAATCCTAATGAAATCTACGGAGCCCTTTTTGATGTTGTGCAAAAAGAGTACCAATCTATTTTCAAAACCATTGATATCAATGGCACTGCAGTTAGCTTCAACCAATGGGCTACCCCAGGCATTTATCAAAGTAGAGCGAGACGAGAGAAAGTTTGATACTCCTTTCCTAGAGTATGTCAAAAATTATTCAAAATTATTTAGAAAGGTTTGTGTCTTTGCAAAATCAAAATTTTTAAGCGAAACAATTAAAAAATCCAATAATAAAATAAAAACCACTTGGAACATTATTAACAATGAAACGGGTAAATCAGTTAAACAATTAAATGAACTTGAGATTATGGTCGACAACAAATTAATTAATAAAGCAGCTGACGTAGCTGAGGTTTTTAATGATTTTTTTGCCAACATACCTATAACTACGACTCGCTCCTTAAATTCTTCACCGACTAAAGCTGAAAACCTTCTCCATAGTAGTGTGCCTAGATGTAGTCGCTTATTTAGCTTCGAACATGTAACGCCTCGTGATGTAGTTAACGTTTTTAATACACTTAAGTCCAAAAACACTGGTGATTACTGGGGCATCTCCATTAAACTTTTAAGTAATATAATAGATATCGTAGCCCCCTATCTAGCTGTTACCTTTAATAAATGTGTTGATTTAGGAACCTTTCCTGACCTCATGAAAAGTAGTAAAGTCATTCCTTTATTTAAATCAGGTAATAAAAATAACGTTGGCAATTTCAGGCCTATTTCAATCTTACCTGCATTTAGCAAAATATTTGAAAAATTAATACTCAAGCAGTTGCTAAGACATTTTAAATAGCCTCCTTCATGATGAACAATATGGCTTTACAAAAGGTCGTTCGACTACTGATGCAGGTGTTGCTCTGCTGAAACACATATTTAGCGCATGGGAGAACTCGCAAAATGCTATTGGAATTTTCTGTGATCTCTCCAAAGCTTTTGATTGCGTGCACCACGACACGCTTTTACGTAAACTACGTCATTACGGTGTTCAAAATGAAGCTCTTAACGTAATAAATTCATATTTACAGAATAGGTTTCAATGTGTAGATGTTAATGGTGTGAAATCTACTGAGCTACCAGTTCAGTTAGGTGTACCTCAAGGCTCAATACTAGGTCCATTCTTATTCTTAGTGTATATCAATGACTTACCATTCCATTTAAAGGGTATCTGTGATGTTGTACTGTTTGCAGATGATACCTCTCTTATCTTTAAAGTAGACAGAGATAGACTAGTTTTTGACGATGTTAACAGTGCACTCTCAACAGTAACGGATTGGTTTACATCTAATAACCTAGTTCTCAATGCGAAGAAAACGAAATGTATAAAATTCGCCTTACCCAATGTCAGAAATCTAGGACCACAAATCATATTAGATAAAGAGGTGCTTGAAACTGTAGACACAGCAGTCTTTTTGGGAATAACAGTAGATTCTAAACTCCAATGGAGCCCACATATATCAAGACTAGCAGGACGGCTTAGTTCAGCCGCCTATGCCGTCAGGAAAGTAAGACAATACACTGACGTTGATACAGCCCGGTTAGTGTATTTTAGCTATTTTCATAGCGTTATGTCGTATGGCCTTCTGCTGTGGGGCAAAGCCGCAGATATAAATAATATATTCGTTCTTCAAAAACGAGCTGTTCGAGCAATTTACCAGCTAGGTGCCAGAGTATCTCTGAGAGATTTTTTTAAAGAAATTTTTATTCTTACGGTAGCGTCACAATTTATTTTCGCCAACATTTTATATATTAGACAAAATATACACTTGTATACTAAAAACAGTGATATTCACAACATCAATACTAGAAATAAGGATAAACTACGTGCTCCCTTTCATCGGCTTCATAAGGTTCATAACTCATTTGTGGGGCTTGGTATAACCTTTTATAACAAGCTGCCCTCTTCTTTGCTAGAATTGCCTTTTAATATGTTTAAAACTAAAGTAAAATCTATCCTTTGTTCAAAGGCTTACTACCAACGACTACTTAAATGACAAGAATAGTTGGTCGCTGTGATTAAC
Source organism: Hyppa rectilinea (assembly GCA_951799385.1). Lineage (NCBI taxonomy): Eukaryota > Metazoa > Arthropoda > Insecta > Lepidoptera > Noctuidae > Hyppa > Hyppa rectilinea. The sequence continues at coordinate 17,820,644 of OX637318.1, read as the reverse complement.
ACAAGACAATGTTTATGTTCTTTCTCCAGAATTAGCTTCATAAAATTATTTTTAATATGTATTCAATTCATTGTGTTTTGTTTATTTTTTTTATTTTTTTATTAGCCATTTATTGTTGACATAATCTACTCATTACAATGTTTTTTTTAATGAGTTGTATTGCAAAATGTGGTTAGCTAGAGAACTCGAAAGTTGATCATATTTATTTATCTTGATCCTAGTTAGTAATCATTAGCAATTAATTGATTGATTTTACTTCGATGGTCCTAGTTTATCATTTGTAACTTCGAGTTACGGCTGTATGGACATAGTACAGCATTGCACATGTAAGCGGGCACGCACTTTTACCTGGAGGCTCTTTTTTTTTTCTTTTTACGCTTGAGTACAGTCAGTTTTAATTGTTTTAATTGGTATATTGACGTGTGCTAGCTGACATGTGGCAAATGATTGATTTTAATGTGATGTGTTTCGTAATGTTAATTACTTCTCATACGATAAATGTGTAGAGTCAAGTTCTTCCAACTAAACAGACAGCTGTGCTGCTGGGGAGTTTGTTGCGCCACTTCTTCTTCCCAGCTAAAGCACTAGGAAGTGGTGAAGGGTGGGCGTGTTTGGGGGACTGTCTTATGTAACTTTGACCTTCAAAAAGTGCTGATCTTCAGCCTAATTTGAATAAATGGCTTTTGATATTGATTTTGACTTTTGACTGTCACGGGCCTCAGACACACAGTCACGTGACTCAGAAACAGAGTCACGTGACTCAGACACACAGTCACGTGCCTCAGACACATCGTCACGTGCCTCGGACACACGATCACGTGCCTCTGTCACACAGTCACGTGTTTCGGACACACAATCACGTGACAGTGACAAAGTCACGTGTCTTGGACACACTGTCACGTGCCTTAGTCACAAAGTCACGTGACTCAGAAACAAAGTCACGTGACTCAGACACGTGCCTTAGTCACACAGTCACGTGACTCAGACACACGGTCACGTGCCTCAGTCACACAGTCATGTGACTCAGACACACTGTCACGTGCCCTAGTCACGTGACTTTGACACACAGTCATGTTCTTCGAACACATAGTCATGTGTTTCGGACCCCCAGTCACGTGCATCAGACACGCAAACACGTGCCTCAGACACACAGTCACGTGACTCAGACACACAAGCACGTGACTCAGACACAAAGTCACGTGCCTTAGATATAGTCACGTGCCTCGGACACACGATCACGTGACACAGTCACACAGTCACGTGACTCTGAAACAAAGTCACGTGACTCAGACACACTGTCACGTGCCACAGTCACGTGACTTTGACACACAGTCATGTTCTTCGAACACATAGTCAAGTGTTTCGGACCCCCAGTCACGTGCATCAGACACGCAAACACGTGCCTCAGACACACAGTCACGTGGCTCGGACACACAATCATGTGACACAGTCACACAGTCACGTGACTCGGAAACAGAGTCACGTGACTCAGACACACAGTCACGTGCCTCAGACACATCGTCACGTGCCTCGGACACACGATCGCGTGCCTCTGTCACACAGTCACGTGTTTCGGACACACAATCACGTGACAGTGACAAGGTCACGTGTCTTGGACACACTGTCACGTGCCTTAGTCACAAAGTCACGTGACTCAGAAACAAAGTCACGTGACTCAGACACGTGCCTTAGTCACACAGTCACGTGTCTCAGACACACTGTCACGTGCCACAGTCACGTTCCTTAGTCACACAGTCTCGTGACACAGACACACAGCCACGTGACACAGACAAACAGGCACGTGACACAGACACACAGTCACGTGCCTCAAACACACTGTCACATGCCTCAGACACACAGTCACGTGCCTCAGACACACAAGCACGTGACTCAGACACACAGTCACGTTACTCAGAAACAAAGTCACGTGACTCAGACACACAGTCACGTGACACATACACACAGTCACGTGACGCAGACAATCTGGCACGTGACACAGACACACAGTCACATGACACAGACACACAGTCACGTGCCTTACACACACAGTCACGTGCCTCAGACACACAGTCACGTGCCTCAAACACACGATCACGTGCCTCAGACACAGTCACGTGCCTTAGATATAGTCACGTGCCTCGGACACACGATCACGTGACTCTGAAACAAAGTCACGTGACTCAGACACACGGTCACGTGCCTCAGTCACACATTCATGTGACTCAGACACACTGTCACGTGCCACAGGCACGTGACTTTGACACACAGTCATGTTCTTCGAACACATAGTCATGTGTTTCGGACCCCCAGTCACGTGCATCAGACACGCAAACACGTGCCTCAGACACACAGTCACGTGACTCAGACACACAAGCACGTGACTCAGACACAAAGTCACGTGCCTTAGATATAGTCACGTGCCTCGGACACACGATCACGTGACACAGTCACACAGTCACGTGACTCTGAAACAAAGTCACGTGACTCAGACACACTGTCACGTGCCACAGTCACGTGACTTTGACACACAGTCATGTTCTTCGAACACATAGTCACGTGTTTCGGACCCCCAGTCACCTGCATCAGACACGCAAACACGTGCCTCAGACACACAGTCACGTGGCTCGGACACACAATCATGTGACACAGTGACACAGTCACGTGACTCGGAAACAGAGTCACGTGACTCAGACACACAGTCACGTGCCTCAGACACATCGTCACGTGCCTCGGACACACGATCGCGAGCCTCTGTCACACAGTCACGTGTTTCGGACACACAATCACGTGACAGTGACAAAGTCACGTGTCTTGGACACACTGTCACGTGCCTTAGTCACAAAGTCACGTGACTCAGAAACAAAGTCACGTGACTCAGACACGTGCCTTAGTCACACAGTCACGTGTCTCAGACACACTGTCACGTGCCACAGTCACGTTCCTTAGTCACACAGTCTCGTGACACAGACACACAGCCACGTGACACAGACAAACAGGCACGTGACACAGACACACAGTCACGTGCCTCAAACACACTGTCACATGCCTCAGACACACAGTCACGTGCCTCAGACACACAAGCACGTGACTCAGACACACAGTCACGTTACTCAGAAACAAAGTCACGTGACTCAGACACACAGTCACGTGACACATACACACAGTCACGTGACGCAGACAATCTGGCACGTGACACAGACACACAGTCACATGACACAGACACACAGTCACGTGCCTTACACACACAGTCACGTGCCTCAGACACACAGTCACGTGCCTCAAACACACGATCACGTGCCTCAGACACACAGTCACGTGCCTTAGATATAGTCACGTGCCTCGGACACACGATCACGTGACTCTGAAACAAAGTCACGTGACTCAGACACACGGTCACGTGCCTCAGTCACACATTCATGTGACTCAGACACACTGTCACGTGCCACAGGCACGTGACTTTGACACACAGTCATGTTCTTCGAACACATAGTCACGTGTTTCGGACCCCCAGTCACGTGCATCAGACACGCAAACACGTGCCTCAGACACACATTCACGTGGCTCGGACACACAATCACGTGACACAGTCACACAGTCATGTGACTCAGACACACTGTCACTCGCCTCAAACACAGTCACGTGGCTCAGACACACAGTCACGTGCTTCGAACACACCGTCACGTGCTTCGACCACAGTCACGTGCTTCAAACACACAGTCACATGTTTTGGACACACAATCACGTGACAGAGATAAAGTCACGTGACTCAGACACACTGCTACGTGCCTCAGTCACACAGACACGTGACTCAGAAACAAAGTCACATGATAAAGACACACAGTCTCGTGCGTCGGACACACGGTCACGTGCCTCAGTCACACAGTCACGTGACTCAGACACACTGTCACGTGCCACAGTCACGTTACTCAGAAACAAAGTCACGTGACTCAGACACACAGTCACGTGACACAGACACACAGTCACGTGACACAGACAAACAGGCACGTGACAAAGACACACAGTCACGTGACACAGACACACAGTCACTTGCCTTACACACACAGTCACGTGCCTCAGACACACAGTCACGTGCCTCAAACACACTGTCACGTGCCTCAGACACAGTCAGTTGACACAGACACACAGTCACGTGACACAGACATACAGTCACGTGCCTTAGACACACAGTCACGTGCCTCGGACACACAGTCACGTGCCTCGGACACACGATGACGTGCCTCTGTCACACAGTTACGTGTTTCGGTCACACAATCACGTGACAGTGACAAAGTTACGTGACTTTATTTTTTTTATTTCGATTTGTAAATAAAAAAAAAATATTATACACAAAAAAGTATTATAATGCTTTTATAATTTAAGTAAATTATAATACCAACAAATAGTGATCGTAAGACCTCTCTTTGAGGAGTAGCTAGAGAGGATCTAACACAGTACCATATTTCACAATGATACGGGAAAAGTTGATGTAACGAGGATGATGGAGCACAAATCATAAAGTTGGAATTTTATTGATAGAAAACTGATATTTGATTGTGGACTATGGTATCAAAATTTGTAGGTGGCACAACGGAATAGCCTACGGGCGGCAAATCTGTAAATCCGCCACTGACACGGGTTATTGCAATCTTGAAATATTGTCATGTAAAAACGCGTTTAATAAAAGTCGACATAGTGACAACTGTCACAATAATCAAAATAGTTTCAAAAAAAGTATTAATTCATAGAATTTTTTAATTTATATTGAGGTATTTTGATAAGACTAAAACAATTTTTTTCACTTTCGAAATTTTGCCGCCCTAAAAAATTTGCCGCCCTGGGCACTCGCCCCGACTGCCACTAGGGTAAATCCAGCGCTGAATGTATCTTATGAGTTACATAGAATATCTCCAAAATTAAATACCCTGTATTTTGTTCTATATCCTACTTGTCCTATAAGGAGAATGAAAGAAAAAAAACAAATTTAATACAAATAACTAACTAATTTAATACATATTTATTTTTGCCAAGCAAAGGATTAAATAACATATTATATTAGTATTTATTTTATTTAAAAATTAAACTTAAATTACTACACAATTGGGTATTTGACAGGGTAGTATTTTATGGCATATTTAAATGTGACGTCACAGATTTTTTTAATCAAATGGAATACTTATTAACATTAGTTCCAATTTTACAATTATATCCTCGCAAAATATTTTATTTCTGTACTGTGATGGAAGTTTTTAAGGTGAGCGGTATTATTTAATATTTTATTTTAGACCGTGTCTTGCATTTTCAGTGGACTGGCAGTATAGAAAATTATTAAATAGAAAGGTTCGAATTTTAAAAACTCTTTCCACGCTAGAGAGCAAAAAGCGATTTTGGGCTCAGACTTTGAATGACAAACAGACTCTTTCCGAGCCTGTGAGGTGAAAAATAATTTGTTACAAATGTATCCAAAATGCAATTAATAATTTGCATTTTTTAATCATGCGATTTAACCACAGAACATATAAAGAGGTAGACAAAGAGATAGACCTCTTTATCTGTTCTGTGGATTTAACCGTCATTTTTATGATGCCGAGGTTTTAGACAGTTAAAGTTAGTAGTTTAGTTTAAGTTCTTCTTCTAGAAATTAAGGTAAATAAACTCTACCTATTCCGATCTCTGGTAATGTACCTATACATATACGTAGAAGAATAAATAAAACCATGTTATTTATTTCTATTTATTTATTTATGTAAAATAGGTACACCAATAGCATATAATAGTACGTTAAATAGTTCGTTATATACAGGTATGGGTTCTTATATATATACCAATTACAGGTGTACACGCCATTATTACAAAACAAAGCAATTTTCGTAAATTATAAAAAAATAAAATGAAAAACAAAATGAAATAAAGTGAACAGCTTTGACATAAGATTACAAAAAAGAAAGAATTAAAAAAAATGCTTATCTTACATCAATAAATGTAAAATAAAATAAAATAAGCTTAACTAGGTTAGTGTATGACATTGGCCATTTAAATATTTGTTTAAAAGACTGCCCAAGAGGAAGGAAGGAGAGGAAGGAAGGATTTTTAATTTCAGCAGGGAACCAAAGAACACATCCTTATCAGAAAGTTTTGAATTGATTTCGTTATATTGAATACACATTATATTCGATGATGGCGAGTATCTCCCCATGTTATTTCTACAAGTGCGCGATTCCAAAACTCTGGTTATTGGCTGTCTAAGAAGATTATTTAGGACTGAGAGCATGACATGTTCAAGTATTGGTCACAGTCTAATTGAGCATTAACAATTTTGTACAGAAAAACGAAGTCATAGACTGTACAGTCACGAGCACCAATATGTAAGTATACACCTAGCAATTTTCAGAATCGATTTTCTCATAAAGTAACTATTTCAACTTTAAAATACGACATGTACAGTAAACCTATGGATACAATTTCAATTAATAATTAAGCAGAAAACCGCTCACGAAATTAGCTAAGTGTATACATAATTTTGCTCGCAACTGTACGACGTTGCGTTGCGTAGTGACTCAATACGAAAGAAAGCCAAACGTTATTCGTTTGGAGATCTGTGCGATATTCCCGAAGACATAAGTATAAGCAATAATTATGTCTTGTAAACACACGCTGAACATTCTCGAGAAGCTGCGAATGTACAACGTACATGGGATTCCATGCTATACTGGCAAATTCAAGATGAGAACGCGCCAAGGCATTTTAAAGGATGATTTTATGATACCCAGCATTTGAGCCTATTTGAGTATACCTATTTGAATAAGCAGTTTAAAAAACTTATCTACAATAGTTTACTTTTACAAATTCTTAGGTATGTTCATAAAAATATAAAATATTTAGGTAAATGATGTATCTACAATAAGTACAGCGTGCCCAGAATAACTGAGGGGCCTCAGTGGCCAGTGAGTGAGAAATAAAGGTATAATTATGCTGGGCGCACTGTACGATTTCAACATATTCTCGCGTACACGGGTAAGCTGCGTTTAATCACTCAACTGATTGAGGCAAACCTCCAAGATGCGTTCCAGTCCTTGAGCGATGAGCTCGAATGAAAACCCCTTTAACGGAACATGTACAAATAATGTCTTCGAACCGCCGCAGCAGGCGAGCGAGGTGTAATAAGTGTATTCGCAGACATACCTGTAACAAAAACTTCACGTTAATAATGTTACAGCTAGAAAACACAGGACCCTTGGAATACCTACGTTTTATAGCTTAACGCTGATTTCAATTCACATTTATTAAATACCGTATCCATAATAATATAGTGAACTTAATAACAGTTCATTAACGATACAAATTAAACACATTTTAACAACACAACAATAAAAATCCAAAAAAACAAATACACATTACATAAATTATGTACAGTCGTGGACTTTAATTGTTGAGCCACTTGCCACTGTTCGTATTTTAACCGTGTAACGCAAATCGTTTAGTCGGTTAAACTCGTACATCCAGACATGGAAAGTCATTATTGTCTTTTGAATTTTGTTTTGCGGGCTTAGTAAACGTAACCTAGCAATAATTGTTTTAGCGTAGCCATGGTAACGGTGAAATATTATGATTGGTCTTTGACATCGGCATTTCAACTGTCTCGGAGAGGTTTTCAGTAATAACGATTATTTAGTGAGCTCTAATTCAAAAGTGGTCAGTACCAAAATAGAATGGATAGAAATAAATGCTTTGAGTTTGAGTTTGCACCTTAATTTAAACGAATCATACCCATTGCATAAGTACCTATGTATAATTTCTTTGATAAGTAGATTCCAATAATAAGACTATCGTTGTATTTATGTAATTAGCAAGTCATGTGAGATTGATACACTTGTTATAAAGTTAATTTTAATGATAGCGACTACTATTAAAAGTTCGCAGATTTTTTATTACTAACTTCCGAATAACATAATCTTCATAATTTACAATTAAATTGAAATTTGAAATAGGAGTAAGATATTTTCAAATTAATGGCTCTAAACTAGTATGCATTCCAGCTGAACGAAGGGAGAAAACAGCTAAATTGCATGAATAATTTGAATTTGATCTGCAGCTATTATTTTTGTTATTTCCCCGACAATTCTCAACCAAGTTGAATGTTAATAAATTTAATGGAAGCTCCATTTCCAGAGTTTGGGTACTCCGCATTTATTCAAGTTATTTTTGCAGAGTAGATTCAATTTTTTTTTAATGTCTTGGTCGTCGATAGCAAAGTAAAACATTCGTTTTTTGTATTATTCCAAGGAATATTAAGTACTCAAAATATTGTTGGGTTTAAATTAGATCAAAAAAAGACAGACTACAGATCGTGTATACACATGCTGCAAGTAAATTTTATCTTATCTCATGCTAGGGGCCAGGACTCAAGTTATCTTATGTTACCTACATACTTACCGGATACTTCGAATCAAAAATATTAATTTTATTGGCAAAAACGATAAAAATGAGCTTCATAATAAACATTGTAGATAGCTGGTGGAAATTAGGTATATTGCAGTAATAACTGGCGATAAATTTCGTATTTCACGTAGATACTATATATATATACAGTGTGTTAGGTTAAACGAGGGACATGCTTTCAGGGTGTATAGTACCCATAAAAATGAAGAACTTTGACTACGGGAGCAACTCTGAAATCACGAAAAAAAAATCTGTTGTTCAGTACATTTTGACGTTAAAATGAATGAAATAGCTGATACTTTTTTTAAATATTATTTCAGGTCTGGTCCCATAATGAAAGTTGTTCATTTTACAAATTTGTTCAGAGTACAATATGAAAATATGAAAGTAGGTATGTCCCTCGTTTTACCCGGGCAAAAGCTATCTGTGTAAACAAACCTTCCTCTTGAATCACACTATCTATTGATGAAAACCGCATTTATAATCGTTACATAAAGATGTAAGTGTACAGATGGTCAGACGGCGGGGAGCGACTTTGTTTTATATACTAGCTTCCGCCCGCGGCTTCGCTCGCATAATATGTCGACAAATTATACACATAAACCTTCCTTTTGAATCACTCTATCTATTAAAAAAAACTGCATCAAATCCGTTGTGTAGTTTTAAAGATTTAAGCATAAATAGGGATATAGGGACAAAGAAAGCGACTTTGTTTTATACTATGTAGTGATTGAGATAGTGTGGAAGCAAAGGAACATTTCGTTCAACTAGGGGAGCTGTATCATGAACAAATGCGACTTGATCGTTTATTCAGAAGTGTACCATATTCTGAATAACAGGAACCGCAAAGTGGTCGACTCGCGAGAGTTATGAAACAAGATCATTCAGAAACTATCGTTACTCGATAACGATGTTTCTGAATGATGCACTGCACATGGCCAATAGTTCACCAATAGACAAAATTATACTGAGGGCCAACCGTTTAACGGATCATGTTCATTTTTTGTGACAAATCTGTTGAAGAGAACTTTAACTGACACTTTGATTGATTTATGGGACATGTGCCCCAAAAGACTGGCACCGTAGCCACGTTGAATGCGAATGACCTATAAATTCTGGTCATAAAAACCTAGAGTCGACCAATCGCTGGGCGATATCCCGAAATACTTGATGAACACTCGGACCCAACGGCCTTAGTGTAGACCGTACCTATCTATAAAATTACTTTAATTACGGGAGTCGGTGGCAAAAAAACGAAAATACAAAACCAAAAACACTTTTAAGTCATTTTGTGGAAGTCAGTTGTTTTTTTTTTTTAACATAATCAAGACACAAAATGGATTAATACGTATTATCGAAGCTAAGTCAATAACTACACCAAGTAGTCAATAAAATATGTGCGGGACCACTTCCCAAGCTCTCTACCGAGAAAGCTCATTGAAAGATTTTTTTTTAAATCGGTCGACAATTGACGTTCATATCGATGAACTAAATAACGTTTAAAAAGTATTTATGAAAAGTATGTAAGTACCAGCTAGTTCGAGAAGTCTCAATTTTGATCACACTTTTCTCATACAAAGTGTGTCAGAAATGTCTGGTCAAATTCGATTTTTTTTTGCCGGGGGTTGCGGCACTTTCATGTGTTCCCGCGACCCCCGGCGCAGGTGTGAGAGGGACACCCGGGGTGGGTTTTAGTAAAAAAAAAAACAAATTTGGGTGAGGTTGGTTGGATGAGGTGGGTGGTTGGATTTTGTCTAAAAATGCAGCCACTAAATTGGCACAACTTTTTACAATTAAAAAAAAGGTAATATAGAAATTGCCAAGCCGTGTCCTGCGAGTAGGTAACACGAGCTTCCAGAGCTTTCCGTTCGAAGGTCAAGATCTGCGCAGTCAAATTTTATTACAATCACCTACTGCCGTAACTAATCTAACTAGCCTTTTATGCGCCAGCACCCAAAGCATGCGTGCCACCACGAAGTAAGTTTGCGAGTAGGCTGCCTACTCGAAACAGGAAAACACCAATATTTCTTCAAACAGGAAAAAAGTGGTCTAAAGGTATTTAAATCAATATTTTGATGTCCATTTACAGCTAATGTGTGTAGGATTTTTAACATAAGCCCGACATAGCTTCGAATATTTGAAGTCTAAAAGATCTGATAGCAAAGAGATACGAAATGCGTTTGAATTTTTCGCAGAAATAACTGGCATTTTTGCCATTGTGTGGGTGCCGTAGAGTGGTGGTGGAGGGCTCGTTTGACTTACTTGCCAGCATCACACGACTTCTCAGCCTTGACCCCTTCAGCGGGTGGATTATTATTGAACTCTTTGCACAAGGTGTCCACGTCCAGGTCCGTAGAGATGGTGTCCGGCCCGTCGGACGAGTGCTTGTAATCTACCGGACATGTTTCGTTTGCATCTTTATGTTCGTAACGTTCTTTAGCCGCCTGAGTTTCTAACAGGAAATGTGAAATTTGATCCTTTACACCAACGTGAATGGTCAACTGAAAATAATACAGTTAAAGTTAATGGAGCATATGTGGGTGATGATCAGTGTATCAAAGCATTTCTGCTACAATCACATAACATAATTCTTTTTTGAAAAAGTGATAGGTACTTTTCACGGAGTGTTGGAGTTCGTAGGTCAGGTATGAAACCCGCGTGGACGAATTCTTAGACGAAGTGCTAGTGGGCTCATACGAAGTGTTAGTACTTTGACATTTCATTCAAAAAAGTTGGTATCAATACAAATTTTTGTTTTTTTTTTCATAATACGCACTAAAAATTTTAATGTATCTTCACACTAAAAATTAAAATGACTTGTATAAGTTACTATACAAATAGGTACTGTTGTTAGTAAAAAGCTTTTTTTTAATCAAAAATAAATTGTGCAGGTAAGATAAACAAGACTAATCTAATTTCTTGGAAACTATCCTTAACAGATACTTGATCCCGTCTGTTTAAATCAACTGATTAGTTTCTTCAAATGGAATTATTACATGCTAAAACAATTACTTAATAAATACATCCTAGACTAAAAAATATATCCATAATGTAACAAGTGGTAAAATAAGGGGAAGAGCTCACAGGGCGTCAAAAACTTCATACAAAAAGTACATATTGGTTTTTTTAAATACTTCAAATAATTATCATCTGCAAATTATGCGAATGTTTAGGGAACACTATAGATCTACAATAAAACAAATGTTGTAAGTAGGTACTCACGTCTGGTTGATGTTTGGCCCAAAGCTTAGGCAAGGATTCGTCGACACTGTAAACAACGTCTATTTTTTCTTGATACAAATGTATACTGTATTTATCCTCAATGTCCTGTCGGTTCATACAATTCACGCCTTCCCAACTTGGATTTACTGCAACTTGGGGAAAAGGGCCAAATCCCGTTATTAAAACTCTTTTGGTGCACATGATTTTGAGAAGATCTGTAGTATTGTACAGTATTGTGTTAATTGTGTTAATGGCGACCGTCCCTGACTGTGGCGGTGGGTCGTCTGCATCTGTTTGAATAACCCAACGTTTATAAACTAGACGGTTGACGCAAAACGTTGTTTTTGAATGGATAAAAGTTTTAAATTAGTACCTATTAATGAGTTTCCTTAACGTGTTTATTAAATTTTATTGTTTGCGCCTAATAAAGACGTAATATTCTGATGTATTATTTAATTCTCTACGTATTATTTACCCTTAATTGGAAATTCCGATGGATTTCAGCGAAAATGACAGGTTTAAACATCCCGTTGACGCGTAATTCACATAATTGTTAAAATTTGGTGGTTTTTTTTTGTATTAGGTACCTAATTTAATTCGTCCCTTTTAGTTGGCTTTATTTATGAATGAAAATGAATTGCTCGTATTTATCAATGAAACAAAGAGCTTACCTATACATAATTGATAAAAATGATAAACCAAATGTAAGAAACACATTATGATTGCAATGATATCATCGAAATTATGCATTTTGCACCACATATTCGAGAACTTTTTGTATTCATATTACTTAGAATAGTACCGTAGAGTTGTGATTGTTATTTAGCTTTGAAATGTAAATATGATTAGATTAGCCTTAAAAGTTGTGACTCATGTACAAAAACTCGTTTTCGGAACCTGTCCAGCTCCAGTCGCAGGAATCTCGAAGTTGCGTACGAAGTCCTATTAATTTATGCCTAACCATAAATTGCAAAATAACAGAAAACTAATTTCTAAGAAGCTGCCAGCGTTTTGTGAACTTTCCTGTTGTCAGCGTTGTGGGAGGAAACCAGCATATCTGAGAGATATTTCTCAACAGCATGTGAAGCTAAGTCAGAGGCCCATGGGCAGCATAAAAACTCTGGTTAGTCACTAACCACACGAAAAGAAGAAGCGATATGGGCGATTTTTTTGATGCCCTTTGATTATACTTACATATTAGGTATATAAGTACATATTATTATGAATAATTATATGGTTTTGCATGTAAATATAAAGTAGTAGGTAAATAACAAATAAAGAACCTATACCTATCTATTGTTCTGCATCTTCAAAATTCTGTAAGTAGGTACACTTAGTTCGCATTAAAAAATTCGAATTTGAATTTCAACTTACTTGTACCTAACAATTACCATGAATAAGAATAGATATGTAGGCGACAAATCCAAACGTCGATGCTCCAGCGCTCCTAGGGGCATTTCTTGAAAAAATATTATATTTGCCGGGTTTCGTGAGTTTTTGAAAAAACCCCGAAAATTGTTTTTTTTGCAGCTAGGTAAATTTTAAGGCACTACCCTCATCAAAATAATGTGAAGGGCACAAAAAGAGTCCTTATATTTTAGGAGATATTAAGATTTAAAGAAGTTGACATGTTTAGGATAATGACGTTTAGTGTCGGTGAATGATGATTTTGATGATTGTAATGACGCTATGTTGCACCGAATGACAAACATTATTATTTCAAAATCAGCTTTGTAATAAACGAAATAAATATTTTCTTTAAAATAACATACCTTAATCTTATTATAACAATCGCTTTTCACTTATAATTTTAGATGATTTATAACTTGAGGTAGTTAAGTTACACAACATCTATGAATTTTGAATATATATATATTGACAAAGACGCCTCACAATAACAGATTAAATTTTGCAAGTTCTACTTATACAGATTTTTATTAGAAATCAGCAAAAAAAACTTACCATAACGTAACATAAATAATACCTTATCTTTTAATATTATCTCTTCTAAAGAATAAAGAAGCCGAAGACTATCACAACAGCTTATAATTCAGTCTCAACAATATTCTTATTTAATCTATATATATAAAAGAAAGTCGGGTTTGTTCCCTCCATTATAACTCGGGTTCTGCTGGACCAATTTTCATGGTTTTTGTAGGGTAGGGTAGGTAGGTAGGTAGGGTAGGTAGGTAGGGTAGGTAGGTAGGGTAGGTAGGTAGGGTAGGTAGGTAGGTAGGGTAGGTAGGTAGGGTAGGTAGGTAGGGTAGGTAGGTAGGTGGGGTAGGTAGGGTGGGTAGGTAGGGTAGCTAGGGTAGGTAGGGTAGGTAGCTAGGGTAGGTAGGCAGGTAGGTAGGTAGGTTAGGTATCACAGTTAAGACAGGACAACGTCTGTCGGGTCAGCTAGTTAAATATAAAATAAAATAAACCTGAAAATCAATAGCTTTGATCTAACCACCCTTTTTTTTTTAAGGCTGAGAAATCATCCTATGACTGCTCCCACTCTGGGTGCAGCGGAAGGGAGTGTCAGACTCTTACTGACTAAAACCCATCCATGTTCTTTCCTTAGCCCTTTATGTTCCGGGGTAGCGGTAACCCTTTCGGACAATCCCGCTTACCCGGCAGGCTTGGCCCTGAGGGCCCCTTCATTTGCTGACATCTCTTTGAGGCGCGCGTGGAACATATACGCGCCGTCAGGCACGGGCCTGGTGCTGATCAGACGGTGAGTCACCCATTACTCACCATCCGCAGGCCCGCGCCTATGGTGGCCGGGAGTCGTCACGTGGCTCCCGACGCCCGGGGCGTCTCCCGCGGCGGCTGGGACGGGAGGACCTTTATCTCTCCCATCCCGCCACCTCCTTCGCGAGCATGACTTTTTCGCAGAAGGAGGCCGATCGCCTCTACGAGGACACGGCGGTGCTCCGCCCAAGCGGGGCAGGTTTGCACCGTGTGCTCTACCGTGTCCTCTGGGCGATCCTCGCAGTGGTGACACCCGGGCGTTTCCTCCCACCTGATGATGTGCAGGAACCTCCCGAAACATCCATGTCCGGTGAGGACCTGCGTCAGGCGGTAGGTGAGAGCGCTGTGACGCCTCTCTACCTCTCTTACCACCACTATCGTGGCGTGCCCTGCGCTGGGTTGCGAAAGTCGCTCATTCCAGGCCGCCATGAGATCGCGCCGGAGGTCCGTCCGCTCCACCGCAATTTGCCTCGGTAACGGAGTTTCCCCCCGGCTTAGTACCTCCACGCGCCACTCGTACAGGCGCGTGAGGACTATCGCCTCCAGATCCCACGGCGGCAGTCCGGCAAGGAGGCTTGCCGCCTCGCCCGAGATCGTGCGGTACCCCCGGATAAGCTGAATGGCTACCACCTTTAGGGGCGCGTTCAGATAGTGGGCGGCTCGCCGCCGCAGTGAACGCGCCCACACCGGGGCCCCGTAAAGGGCCATGGACCGCACGACTCCCGCGAAAGCCTCCGGCAGAAGGCGTTTGGCCCCCTCAAATTGGGCAAGAGCCGCTTGAAGGCGGCCCCAGTCCGTTCCAGTTTGGGGGCCAAACGTCGGAAAAGAGGGGCCTTACCGCCACTATCGTGGCGTACCCTGCACTGGGTTGCGACAGTCGCTGATTCCAGGCCGCCATGAGATCGCGCCGGAGGTCCGTCCGCTCCACCGCAATTTGCTGCGGAAACGGAGTTTCTCCCCGGCTTAGTACCACCGCGCGCCATTTGTACAGGCGCGCGAGTCATTCTGTGCTACAATGCGTCATTATGGGCAGAAACGATTTTACCAATAATGACGATACTAATAATGACGGATTGTATTGTACGAAAACACGTTATAACATGTTAACAAAGCGAGATTTGAAATAAAGATTCTCGCGTAAAGATCAACTCATGAGAGTATTATACAATGTGGATCCGGAATTATGACATTAAATTAAAACGAGCACAGTACCATCGAAAGATTTTAAAACACGAAGATTAGTAGTTAATGGAAAATTTCAAAATTGCAATTTTCAAACAGAATAAATAGCAGAATCAACTGCATAAAACGTAAACACGCTTTATCTACGAAAAGTCACTGACCAGTCGCGCGGCGTAGGGCGCGGGGCGTAGGTGGGTACCTACTTTAGTCGGAGATCAACAATCCAGCAGCATAAACTCACTAAGTTGCGCGTTATTGATTAATAATAATAATAATAAATAATAATAAAATTTATTCAAAAAATATGGTATGACGTTTACAGTTTTTCTTAAATCTATCAAGTTCCCATACCCATGATTTGTGCCTGAACTAGGTAATCCTGTGTTTCAGGCGATTGGAGGTAACATTAATGGGAAAATAATCACTTACATTAATCTTACAGGTACATACGTTAAAAAGGTATATAATAAAAATTATAGTATCTTAACCTAGATTACTATACAAAAAAAAAATAACAATAATACAAACAATATTTACTTCAGCACAAGTAATAACTTCTCTCTATCTTCATAGGACATAGTTTGAAGAGCTTCCTTAAGGATTTTCTTGCAGTTACTTTGATTTTAAAAGGAGTAGATGTTTCCTTTTTTATTGAGCCTGTTATAGAGTAGCGGTCCGAGGTACATATAGAGTAGCGGTCCGAGGTACATATAGAGTAGCGGTCCGAGGTACATATAAAATTTGGCTGTGAAAGCATGTTTTGTAATTTTTTGAGGGCACACTATATCTTTCCGTCTTTTTTTAGAAAATTCGGTGCTGTATGGAAGTGATGCGTGTTGTTTTAGTACAGTGCTCATCTATACATATAATAAATTTGTAGAAAAGTGGTGTCTGTACAATGGAAATAAATTTAAAAAAAGGAGCAGGGGTTGTTATTATATCGATGCCGAACCCGAAATAGTAATTAATTTTTTTTTGTCTGTTTGTCTGTGTGTTTGTGCACGCTAATATCAGAAACGGCTCATTCGATTTAGTTGCAGATTTCACTTATATATTGTAGTAAGCTTCACTTAACATTTAGTGTTTGTTTCATGTCAATCGGTTCATAAATAAAAAAGTTATGTCAATTTAAAGAATCACGGCGAACATTTGTTAAGGTATTCTATCAGAGTACGTACACGCCTCGCGCCTGCGCGTCATGACCTCTTAAGAGGTTTCTGGTGTTTTACAAATAACCCTGTATAAAGCGCGCTGAGAGCCGCGCCGCTGTCATCAGAACCGTTTCCTCCGTAGGGTTTCAGGTGCTTCCTTCTATGTAAAGTCCCCACAGTTCAGCAGCTTATGAAACTCCTCTCGAAGCGTTTCTTTGACACTGTTATAAAGCACCGCAATCCCCTGATTGCGGCCGCCTCCCGATACACCCCGTGCCGCATCAGTAAAGTTTGCCGTCCACAGCATACCCTCATTGCCCCGACGATGCCACCACTCTCCTCCAGGAGAGTAACCCGGCCACCAGCACTGTTAGGAAACCCTATAGACACAGATTTCCGTCGTTCCGTCCTCGCCGTCAAAGCCCGTCGCGACGACCCTGTTCATCCCCATCCCCCCGACCCGTGCTCGAGCCAGCCCGTTTTGCCGCTGAGCCAGTAGTTTTAAATACCCCCGATCCAGCTGTCCCTTGCTGTCCTCCCCCCAGTTGCGCCCTAAGCCGAGGTCCGTACCCCACAGGGAGTGCCCTTAGCGTGTAGTCGCTTAGTTTGTAAGTTTATTTTAAGCCCTGGCTGGAGGGTATAATTCTTTTGTGGCATCCACAGGCAAGTCCGGTTAAGCAGTAGACAACCCTCATGATGGTTGAACTGCGAGATTAAGTGCATCTCGCAGTTCAACCATCATGAGTCAGTCATTCGATTATTGCGATTCACTTGAATACTGACGACTGTTTGCATATTTCATTTATTTATGTTGTAGGGTTTATAGGTTAGGTTCTTTTTCTTATTTTTTTTTTATTTGTAAATCTATACATATAATTTAGTAAAACAGTAAAAAACATGTGTCTGTACATTGAATATATTAAAAAAAAATTGAGGGTGGTTTAGACACAGTAATAGAGCACGAATCCAAAAAAAAATACAGACTGTTTGTCTATATGAGTGTTTCTTAATAATATGATAATGATCTTCGGAACTACTGGACGGATTTGAATGATTTTTTTTTGGTTGTGTAGGTTTTAAGTCTGGGCAACATATAGGCTATAATTTATCGAGGAAAATTGAACACCTGGTGCAGAACCGCAAAAGACCAGCTAATCTATACAAAAATGGTACTGTATCAAAAATTGTTCCACGTGATGACCATTTTCTGCTGAGAGAATAAATTTGAAGATCTGGAACACCTGATGTGGAACTCCAAGAGCCCAGCTACACTATAACATATTATAGGAATGACGTCTTAGCTAAAGTTGTTCAGCCTGATGAGCACTCTCTGTTGACGTATAAAAATTGAAGATCTGGAACACCTGTTGTGGAATTCCAAGAGCACAGCTACACTATAACATACACATATAGGAATGATGTTTTAGTAAAAGTTGTTCAATCTGATGAGCACTTTCTGTTGACTTGCAAAAATCGAAGATCTGGAACACTGTTGTGGAACTCCAAGAGCCCAGCCACACCATAACACATATAGGAATGACGTCTTAGCAAATGTTGTTCAGTCTGATGGTCATTTGCTATTGACTTAAAAAATCGAAGATCAGAAACATCTGATGTGGAAATCAAAGCTATCAATAATCTTATTGTATAATTATAAAATAACATAAGCTGGGCGTACTTCCACGAGGTGAAGGCGGAAACAGTTTAGGACTGATTTTCGATGACGATGGTATATCATTAAAAATTTGACTCTACTGGCCAAAACTCTTTTTATTTTATCGAATAAATATGCCTTCGGGCTAATGTTATTTGAGTGTTTAATTTCCTTTTCCATTTATCTTCGTGTCACGGTAGCCTACCCGATAACGCTGGGGAGCAGTCACTTTGATTTTAATTGATCAGGTAACAAAACAAAACAAAACTATTACAATGCCTAGAAAGAAGTCAAATCTTGCCCAATATTCCAAAGGAGCTAAAAGATTAAAGACCATAAGATCCCAAGAATCTACCACCGCCTGCGTTCTCAGCGTATTTACGCATATACATCCAGGTCTCTAGAGACCAGTGAAGAATATGATGCGCGACTGACCGCTGATCATGAAAGTCATGCATTGTCTCGCGAGTCGGAGACGTTCACGGAAAGAGAAGTACGCTTGAGTTCTCAGCGTATATACACATCGATTTCGAGGTCTCTAGAGACAAGTGCGGAGCGTGATGCGCGACTGACCGCTGATCGTGATTCAAATCTTCGATTTTGAATACCCCGTTGTCGCTGGCATAAGCAGTAAGATCCGCGTACGAACTCGCGGCCAGCAGCTAGTAATAAATAATTGTCGGACTGTTAGTACTTCACAAGATTTATACACGAGGTTAGTGGGGAAAAGGAAAGGGCGGCAAGTAGCCACCTTGAGCTCTTTCAATGGGCAATAACAGAGTTTTACTTGCGCCACCCCATGAAGTAATACAGTAAGTCAGAATTGACTGACAAAGAGCGAAATATACTTGCCTAAGTATTTTAGGATCTGCGATAAATCGAAGCTTTTTGAATACGAATATCAGCTTACGAATTCTATTATTCAGAGCTTCCATATGTTGTTTGAAGGAAAGGGTTTCATCTATTATAATACCCAGGTATTTTATTTTATCAGTTTTCTTAATAATGGGACATTTACACTGGCTATCTGGAGGGACTGGGCAACAATGAGCATGCAGTGCTGAGGGGATGTTCGATATTTGCTTGCGCATCGAAAACTTAATGTAGTTTGTCTTCTCTGCATTTAAAGTTAGTGAATTATTTTGAAGCCATTTATTTACAATATTAAATCCGTGTTGCGCAAGATTGTAGACTTCATTTTCTGAGTCAGCCGAAAAAAGCAAAGCTGTGTCTTGAGCATACGTTATGATAGTGCTCTAGCTTTATATTACAAAGGTCATTTATGTAGATCAAAAACAGAGGGGGCCCAAGAATACTTCCTTGGGGAACACCCAAAGATGTGGTTTTTTGAACAGCGCCGAGGACATTGTCAATCTTTACGCACTGGGAACGATCTTCTTATAACTTTTGAATATTTTCAGCTGGGTGCCTCTTACATCTATGATCTCAAGCTTGCGCAACAGAATTGGAGTGGAAACTGTGTCAAAAGCTTTGGCAAGGTCCAGGAAAATTTCTACTGTGTGGTTACCCTTGTCAAGTTCTTGCGCTAGATAGTCAGTCAGATGATGTACCGCATCGGCAGTCGAAACTTTAGGCCTAAATCCAAACTGCCGTTCAGAAAGGATCGATTTATCTTCCAAATACTTCAACAACCTTTTGTTTATTATTTTCTCCAATATTTTTGACATAGAAGGCAGTAAGGAAATAGGTCTATAATTTGTTACTTGCTCTTTGCTCCCTGATTTATAGACAGGGACAATTACAGCTTTTTTGAGACACTCTGGGAAATTACCTGAAGACAAACAAATGCGGAAAATATAAGTCAGTGGTGGTACCAAAATGTCCTTGAATTTTTTTAATAATTTTATTCGATATGTTGTCCCAGCCAACTGCACAGTCCTCTTTCAAGGTCATGATTATACTTTCTACCTCAGTCTCGTCAGTATCTAGCAGCGCGAAGGATGTTAAAGCTGAATTGCATGTTAAAGAAGTGCTCGTTAGGTTTTGGAATTGACCCAGATTTTTTCTGCTAGAGACTTACCAACATTAACAAAGAAATTATTTGCTGTGTTAGCGGATTCCGCCGGTGACGAGTGTGCTTGTAATAAACCTGAAGATGACTCATATTGTGTCGTGGTATACGTTGTGTCTTTAATATATTTCCAGATCTTTTTACTATTTGTTCCAGCCTTTTCCAATGCCATTTTGTCGTAATTGCTTTTAATTTTTTTTAGGAGATCATTACAGAAATTTCGATATCTTTTGTACGAAAGTTGCAATACTGCATTGTCTGGATTTGATTTAGCTGTCATATGCAGTTTATCCCTATGTTTCATACAGCGAATAAGACCTGATGTCATCCATGGTTTTAAGATGTGATTTTTGCTGCTCCACTGCGCTACGACAGTGTTTTTCTGAATTGCATTTCGTAAGTTTTCAATTACATACAACATGCAAAACTGCGGGTCAGCAGAATTATAGACTGGATCAAAATCGATGACGCGTAAATCGTCTTCAAGTTTATTTATATTCAGTTTTTGAATTTTGCGAGTGTCTCGTTTAGGTAATTTACAATTTAGGGTTAGTAGGGCAGCATTGTGATCGGTTATTGTTGAGTTAACTACAAGTGCAAGTGAAGGGAAATTCGATTTAAGCATAATATGATCCAAACAGGAGCCACTGTGATGTGTAGGAAAGATGTGTGCTGGGAGCAGGCCATGAAAGGCGCATAGGTTGAGGTAGTCCTGAGCAGAAGCATCAGCACTTCCTGGAAGTATGTTTATATTAATATCTCCAATTACAATCAAGTTTTTAATGGATGACAAGATCTGCAAGGTCTCATTCAGAGAGTCAGTAAAATTGCTAGTATTTTTAAAAGACGGAGGTCGATATAAAGCTAATATCGCAAATTCTGATTCAATTTTAACTAACAATCTGTTACACTCGTGCATATCAGGTTCCTTAACACACACATTCAGATGATTTCTTGCATAAACTATCACACCATCTACTACTTTCATACATAATATATCCCGGAATTTGTGGTATGTTTTATTGTTTGGCAAGCCAGCATTCGGTTAAAACAATAACATCACAATTTATGTTTAGCCGTTGCTGAAATGTAATAAAGCTATCAAAATTCTTAAAAACACTGCGAATATTTTGTGTTAGTATGGTTAGGGGAGATTTGTAGCCAGATAGATATTGTTTGCAGTTTTCAGCTTCAGATTTCTCTGTTTTCGAGAAGTATTATGCATTATTGAATAATGCGATTAAAAGTTCATCCCATGACAATTTTTTATCCGGACGATCTCGTTGTTTAACTGTATTCAGAAAAAGCATATGCCACCGGAAAGTAGTTTTTCGCCAAAACGGAGAATGGCCCGCCTAGTCAAACCAAACCTCATGTCTAGCAATAAACTCTTAGTCAAACCACTATAATGGTTTGGTCTTTGATGCATAATTTTATGTCTGATCCTGGAAAGACCCGACCCAAACGTCGAAACTTAATTCGTTATAATCAGGGTTTGAGCAGTCATGCAAGTTTTTATTAGGTACAGGAATAGAATTAATTTGATAGATTTAGGTACCTACCTATTCAAAAAAACAAAGTTCTTTCTGTATCGGAAAATGGTTTTCGTCCCCGAGAAACACAACGGCGCCGTAGCGATCAAGATGGAGAAGTTTTCTTAACTAATAATAATAATAATAATATTATCCTTGGACATTTCACACAACGCCATATAGTCCCAAGCTAAGCAACCTAATGCTTGTGTTATGGTAACGAGATGGCTGATAAACTACTTATATACATTTTTTTTTTGTAAATACACACATATTATAGATAGAAAAACACCCACCCTACTTTAAAATATCGTACCTCATAGACAAAATTCTCATACTTTTGTTTATTCTCTACTAGCTTCCGCCCGCGGCTTCGCCCGCATAATATGTTGACAAATTAGGTACACACATAAACCTTCCTCTTCAATCACTCTATCTATTAAAAAAAACCGCATCAAAATCCGTTGCGTAGTTTTAAAGATTTAAGCATACATAGGATATAGGGACAGAGAAAGCGACTTTGTTTTATACTATGTAGTGATATGAAATGAACTCGAATTTTTATTCAAAGTAGGTAGTCAATCTATCTTCTTTATTTATGTGTATAAAATAATAATCTGACTGACTGACTGGGTGATATATTATTATCAACGCACAGCCCAAATCGTTGGACCCGAGACTTGAAATTTTGCACATAGATACCTTATATAAGCGTAGCGTCTTCGGGGTATTTGGAAATTCCACTTCTAAAGGGGTAAAATAGGGGATGACAGTTTGTTTGAAAAATCTTGTTCTTTGAGTTAATAAACTTGAAACTTTGCATAAATACATACCTAAGAAAACAATAAAGATTTTAATTTTTGTTTTTCTAAGCCACACCTTAAAGGGCGTTGGGTGGTGTCAAAGTTTGTATGGAAGAATTTTAACGGGCGGTCCGATTAACTAAAAATAAAGAATTACGCGTCTGAGCCTTTTCCCAGCTATGTTGGTGTCGGCTTCCAGTTTAACCGAATGCAGCTGAATACCAGTATTTTACAAGGAGCGACTGCCGATCTGACCTCCACAACCCAGTTAGAAACTGGGTATACGATACCCCGTGGTAGAATAACTTGTTTTAAGGTTTATTGAAAAGCTACCTAGCTAGCAATGGGGTGAAAATGGGTCGTGTATTTTAAAGGAGATTCACTTATTATTTTTTAGAATTCAAACGAATAGTTTCAAAGTCTGCTTTATAATGACTTACAAATCTTAAGGGTGGACAATAACATTTTCGGGAATAGATTTGAGAAAAAAATGTTTTTCATGCGGGCTATTCTATATGCGTAAGCTTGCCCAGTAGTTTGGTGATTTTGACACCACTAATAGATGAGTATAGAATGTAGTCTATAAGTTTGGAGAAATTTATACAATATTAGTTACCTACTTGATACATACGTTTCTTTTTATTCCAATACTAGCTGACCCGACAGACGTTGTCCTGTCTTAACTATGATACCTACCTTACCTACCCTACCTACCTACCCTACCTACCAACTTACCTACCCTACCTACCCTACCTACCCTACCTACCCTACCTACCCTACCTACCCTACCTACCCTACCTACCCTACCTACCCTACCTACCCTATCTACCAAAGTCAAAGTCAAAGTCAAAGTCAAAACATTTATTTCAAATAGGCACAAGAATGGCACTTTTGAACGTCAAAATGAACAAGAAATAGAACTGATTCTAGTCGCCCCTTCCAAAAAGTAGTTTCGTGTGGAGAAGAATGGGCAAGAAACTCCACCGTTACTCTTTTAAAATGTTTCACAATGTTTTGTATACATGTATTATAACATTATATGTGAAGACGATGCACCCAGAATAAAAACAATACATCACAAAAGGTGAAAAGAAAAACACATGTAGCAGTGGCAAGTAAACTTAATTATGTCATAAGTGCATGGTGCTCACATATTTACAAACATTCTAAAAGTTAATAATAATAAATTAATCAATGTGTGAGAAGTTATTCCAATATAATAAAATAATATGGTACAAATTACCTAATTTACTTAGCAACCAGTTTGATTTTGTCTAGACACTAGATTGTCCTGTGGAGCAGGACCAGCATGTTTCCAAGCATCCTTATCTTTGATATAATCTTCTAATTTGTAATAAGCTTGTTTACAAAGTGTACTTTTAATATGAGTTTTAAATTTTCTTTAATTTAATTGCAGTATGTCACAAGGTATTTTGTTGTAACATTTAACACAGAACCCCATAAAAGATGTATGTACTTTTGACAATCGAAAAAATGGTTGAATTATTTTATCTTTATTTCTAGTATTAAAATTATGCCTATCACTTATTTTGTTAAAAAGATGTCTATTTTTTCTTACATACATAATATTTTCATAAATGAATTGGCAAGGTACTGTCATAATATTAATCCTTTTAAATAGTTCCCTAAGCGATTCGCGACGACGAAGATTGTAAATAGCCCTGATCGCTCGCTTTTGCAAAATAAAAATGGATTCAATGTCAGCAGCCCGACCCCACAGTAAAATGCCATACGACATAATACTATGGAAGTAACTAAAATAGGCCAAACGCGCGGTTTCTACGTCTGTTAACTGCCTTATCTTTCTAACAGCATAAGCGGCCGAGCTTAGCCGTCCCGCAAGAGTTGTTATGTGGGGACCCCATTGCAACTTGTCGTCTAGCGTGATTCCCAGGAAAACCGTCTGCTTAATAAATTCCAGCTTTTCTCCGTTCAATATGATGTCACAATCGCTACTTTTAACATTAGGTAATGTAAATCTAATGCATTTGGTTTTTTTTTCATTTAGTACCAAATTATTTACCGTAAACCAATCTTGGACCTGAAGAATAGAGTTATTCACGTCGTCAAGATTTTGTGAGCGTCGATTAATTTTAAAGATTAATGAAGTGTCATCTGCAAATAACACCATCTTCGGTTGATTTTGAAGTAATTGGGGTAAATCGTTAATATAAACTAAAAAGAGAAATGGACCCAATATCGAACCTTGAGGAACGCCCATTGTCATTTCCGACCCCAGCGAGTTCACACCATTTACTTGAACTTTAACCTTTCTATCTTTCAGGTATGATCTAAGTAAATCAAGGGCTGTATTTCTAAATCCATAGTGCTCTAGTTTCAGCAGAAGCGTCTCATGTTCTACGCAATCGAACGCCTTAGAGAGATCGCAAAAGATTCCAATGGCATCTTGTGCTTCTTCCCAGGCGCTAAAAATGTTCTTTATTAGGGTGACACCAGCGTCAGTAGTACAACGCCCTTTGGTGAAACCGAACTGTTGGTCATGCAAGATGGAATTTTTATTAAAGTGACGTAACATTTGATTGAGCATCAACTTTTCAAACACTTTACTGAGAACTGGCAGAATTGACACGGGCCTATAATTGTTGGGTTCTTTACTATCACCGGATTTGAACAATGGCACTACTTTACTGTGTTTCATTAGATCCGGAAAGACTCCTTGGTCCACACTAGAATTAAATATGAAAGCTAAATAGGGCGCAATGGTATCGATAATAGAACTACAGACTTTTACAGACATTCCCCAGAGATCTTCTGTTGATTTGATTTTAAGATCTTTAAAAGCTTTTATAACAGCCTGGGGGTTTGTATGCTGAAATGTAAATTCTAAAGGGCATGCCTTTACATTTTTTCTAAGTAAGGCAGCAGAAAGTGCGGCTGAGGAATTTAATGATGAAGTAGTTTTGAGAGGAATATTAGCAAAAAAGTTTTCAAATTCCTGAGCTATTTCTATATCTGAGTTGATGCGGCCATGTGCAGTCTCTAAATTAAACTCAGTATTACGCTGCTTTTTCCTACCTGTTTCATTATTTATTATTTGCCAGGTAGTTTTTATTTTATCATCAGCTGATTTTATTTTATTGCTAATATAAAGAGCTTTAGCTATTTTGCACACACTTTTAAAAGTTTTAGAGTATTTTGCAACATACTGATGAAAGTTTGTATTATTCGTATGTTGCTTGACGCCATAAAGTTCAAAAAGTTTTGCCCTGCTTTTGCGAATACCAGGAGTCGCCCAATCGCTAAATAAAAACTTTGTGAAAATGCTTTTAGTTTGTAGTGGAAAAGAGTCATTAAATTGCTTATTCAATAGTAAAAAGAACTCGGCGTAGAACTCACTTGGGTCAGATATATTATTAAAATTCTGAACACATAAATTACTGGCCAAAGACTTATTGAATTTGTTTAAATTTGTACATGTAATTGGCCTAAATCTTATTTGAATTTTTTGTAGAGGCATATAGGAACAAAATGTTATAGTTTGTCCACTGTGGTCAGATGGCAACTTATTTAATATATCTTTATGTAAGTATTCACAATTACAAAAAATATTATCTATACAAGTGGCAGAGGAGGCAGTTACTCGGGTTGGTTCCATAAAAACGTTGGACAAATCAAATGACCCAAAAAGACTTAATAATCTGACAGTATTCGAGTTATTTTCTAGTAAATTAATATTAAAATCTCCACATATGATTATTGACTTGCTACTAGTACTTAGTTTCTTTAACACATCTTCCATTACAGAATCAAACACAGATAGATTCTGGTAATTTGGAGGTCTGTACACACATACTATAACATGCTTATCTAGCTCAACACAGGACAATTCAATGGTGTGTTCAACAGATAGTCCGATGATGTCTTTTCGTTCTTTAGATTTTATTGAATTTTTAACTAATATTAATGACCCACCGTGTATCATTTGTTTTCGGCTAAAATAGCTAACTACGCAATAATTTTCAAAATTAATTGATACTACTTGATGATCTTTTAACCAATGTTCTGTTAAACAAATGACATCAAACTTGGTATTTTCCAAAAACAATTCTATTTCCAGTAACTTGGAAGAGCAACCTTGAATATTTTGATTTAATAATTTTAATGTATGTTGCACTCCATTCAGTTTATTATTTTTGAGAGTTATATTGCCAGAAGCCTACCTACCCTACCTACCCTACCTACCCTACCTACCCTACCTACCCTACCTACCCTACCTACCCTACCTACCCTACCTACCCTACCTACCCTACCTACCCTACCTACCCTACCTACCCTACCTACCCTACCTACCCTACCTACCCTACCTACCCTACCTACCCTACCTACCCTACCTACCCTACCTACCCTACCTACCCTACCTACCCTACCTACCCTACCTACCCTACCTACCCTACCTACCCTACCTACCCTACCTACCCTACCTACCCTACCTACCCCACCTACCCTACCTACCCTACCTACCCCACCTACCCTACCTACCCCACCTACCCTACCTACCCTACCTACCCTACCTACCCTACCTACCCTACCTACCCTACCTACCCTACCTACCCTACCTACCCTAACTACCCTACCTACCCTACCTACCCTACCACACCACCACCATGAATGCAAACTATCTACATACCAAATTTCAGCAAAATCGGTTGGGTGGTTTAGGCGTGAAAAGGTAACAGACAGACAGACAGAGTTACTTTCGCATTTATAATATTAGTGTGGATTGCGATATAACCGAACTCCACGCGGACGAAGTTGCGGGCAAAAGCTGTAGTGCTTAGACTTCGCGTTGAAGGCTTCTTTATCGACATTTTTAGTCACAACAAAGTTTGATTCATTCATCTTTACGCTTACATACCTGCACGTATTATGTCCAAATAATGACAAATGAGTTTACAGGACAACCGCATAGTGTAGGTAGGGCGCATTTTTGTATATCGACGTTTGACAAAAAATTTACGTGGGTACCTACTTCTAGGATTGCCTAAAATATATCACCCAAAGGGAGAAATTGGAATCTATTTCGACGTTTGCCGAACGGCGCGGTGTGGTACGAACTCTGGATCGAGGCTCAGTTTCAAACCTGTCTGTTCACACACCTCTTACAATATTATGGTTGATAATGGCGAGTTCTAAGGAAACAAACATAAAAATCCAATACGCATGAGACTTTCTGGTCAAAGAAAATGGCATTAAAATATAGTACCTACTTGCTTTTGCCCGCGACTTCGTCCGCGCGGAGTTCGGTTATATCGCACTATCGGGAGGTATTTTTGAGACAAAAAGTAGCCTATGTCGGAACACGGTATACAATCTATCTCTCTACCAAATTTTGTCGAAATTCGTTTAGTAGTTTAGGCGTGAAAGGGTAACATACAGACAGACAGAGTTACTTTCGAATTCATAATAATTATTAGTATGGATGGTATGGATATAACTATTTTTTAGGGCTCCGTGGCGTTTTACGTGGCCCGGTGTGGGCGCGTTCACTGCGGTGGCGAGCCGCCCACTACCTGAACGCGCCCCAAAAGGTGGTAGCCATACGGCTGATCCGGGGGTACCGCACGATCTCGGGCGAGGCGGCAAGCCTCCTTGCCGGACTGCCACCGTGGGATCTGGTGGCGATGGTCTTCGCGCGCCTGTATGAGTCGCGCGGAGGTACTAAGCCGGGGGGAAACTCTGTTTCTGCGTCAAATTGCAGCGGAACGGACGGACCCCCGGCGCGATCCCATGGCGGCCTGGAAACAGCGACTGTCGCAACCCAGCGCAGGGCACGCCACGATAGTGGCGATAAGGCCCCTCTTTGAGGAGTGGCTAGAGAGGTGTCACGGCGCCCTCATCTACCGCCTGACGCAGGTCCTCATCAGACATGGATGTTTCGGGAGGTTCCTGCACATCATCAGGCGGGAGGAAACGCCCGGGTGTCACCACTGTGAGGATCGTCCAGAGGACACGGTAGAGCACACGGTGCAAACCTGTCCCGCTTGGGCGGAGCACCGCCGCGTCCTCGTAGAGGCGATCGGCGGCGGCGACATCTCGCGCCCGGCCCTGGTGCAAGCCATGGTCCGAAGCGAGAGGGAGTGGGAGACACTCACCTCCTTCTGCGAAACAGTCATGCTCGCGAAGGAGGTGGCGGGATGGGAGAGAGAAATCCTCGCGTCCCAGCCGCCGCGGGAGACGCCCCGGGAGCCACGTGACGAGGACGACTCCAGGCCACCGTAGGCGCGGGCCTGCGGGCGGTGAGTAATGGGTGGCTCACCGCCCGATCAGGACCAGGCCCGCGCCGGACGGCGCGTATATGTTCCACGCGCGCCTCAAAGAGATGTCAGCAAATGAAGGGGCACCTTAGGGCCAAGCCTGCCGGGTAAGCGGGATTGTCCAAAAGGGTTACCGCTACCCCGGAACATAAAGGGCTACGGAAGGAACAATGATGGGTTTTAGTCAGTAAGAGTCTGACACTCCCTTCCGCTCCACCCAGAGCAAGAGAAGACATTGGATGATTTCCCAGCCTTAAAAAAAAAAAACTAGCTTTAAGATCAGAAATCTATTTTTAAAACTACTCCCAAATAATGACTCGGCATAAATAAATTACTCACATGTTTTAATAAAAATATGAAATTGACATTTGTCCAGTGAATGACGGTGGTTCATTCACTGGATCTCTCGTCTTGCCCGAGTCCTAAATCCCAGTCCCACAACACCAACACTGCCAACTTTAAACGCTCACCATTTTCAAACAAACAGTGATATAAGAAATCACTGTTGCTACTATAATAGAAAAAGAGTAGCAATTACGAAAAAAAGTACCGCGTTGGGTAGAAATATTCTAATTTCTTATTTTTTTGCAAAAATCTCCGGTTTGTTCATTTACCGGGGTGTATTCATTCACTGGAGCAGCTACCCTACTCCCCGTTGACCTGGAATTATGAATGTGTCTATAGAATTAACTTTTTCCCAACTTACTTTCGTTTCAAGTCCATCCTGTGAATAATACTCTCTTAATTTGTCTTTCTATTTAATACTGAGGTACCTACTACAGTCGGTCTATTCTGTACAAATCTCAATTCTCACCGTGACTTGTAAACTTACCTCATTTTTACACAGCAGTCACTCACAATTCATATTATAAAGGAGTTAGTTTGTGGGTGTGCGTGTGTGTGTGCGTGTGTGTTTACATGTTTGTTACTTCTTCACGCAAAATCTACTGAACGGATTTCGATGCAATTTCGCACAGAGATAGATTACGAATCTGGATGAACACAAAGGATACTCTTTATCCCGTTAGTAGGTTCCCATGGGATTATTTCTGCGAAGCCGGGGACAGAAGCTAGTTTGACACTAAAGACCTTACAAGGTTTGCTATTTCAACCCGTCACTGTTGACGTGATATCATTTGATTAAGGATGTGTATAATAATATATAGGTACGGTAGGTACCACAGGCTAGTGTCCGCAACTCCACGTCAATGCGTGTATATTCGCGTATTACGAGTTTCCTGGAAAGTGTTTGGAACATTTGTAAATGTCGGGTTATAGAATTTATAAGCATAGGGGGTATGGAGCCAACATTCACTCGGCATCGAACTGCTATAGAAAGCGGTGTATTTTTCAAATAAAGATTTTTTTTAGTTCTAAAAGTTTTCAAAATGCTTCCATTTGTTGCATACAAAGTTTTACACGAGTATAGCAATCCGTCTGATCGTAAAACAGTTTTAATGACAGGATTCCCTACTTTCCCTGGACATGACACTAATCCAAGTTGGGAAGGAGTTAATTTTATGAACACCAAAGAAATTGAGAATAAGCACCACATAACTTTGCACAAGGAACCAGTTCCTGTGGATTATTTGACTGTGGATCTGACTGTTCGAGAACTGCTGGACATAAGGCGGCCGGATGTGAGTAGACCCATGTCATACTGGTGGCTCCTGCGTTGTGCACTGAGCAGCGCCGGGCGCACCTGGCAGACAGGCCCGTTATTACACGCTGACTGTCTCAATTATATGGCCCTACTTTGTTAATCAGGATTCACGATCCTTAAATCTGATGTGTGTACGCCAAGATAAGATTTATCCATAAAACTAAGCTTTCCTATCCCGCTAACTATTCGTTTTAGCCGTTTTAGCCAGTTCACTTAGTTAGTGTGAAATAATAATTGTTCTTTGTTAACCTCGCCCTTTTTTCTGAATTATGTGTTAAAGCTCTTAATAAAGTAATATGTTTCATTTTTTTCAGTTGACCATTCTTGTTGGTTTATCCCCCAAAGTTTCCAGCTTTGTGTTAGAAACACGGGCTAAAAGAGATGGCTACAAACGAGTAGATCTCGACAACCGCCAAGCCGCGCAACAACGGAACGCTTGTCAAGGGCTGGAATTCATCCGCACAAGCCTGGACGCGGCGGCTATCCGCGATGACTTCAATAGGTACTACTCGCCAGGAGGCGAGCTACATGCTGAAATATCAGACGATGCCGGCGGGTGAGTTTCACGTTAAGATACTAATTTCCGAATGCCATACAAGAAGAAGTCGGTTAAAATCCAGCCAATTTGCGATTGCTTCAATTGCTTCATGCCCCTATCTCAATTTGTTCGGGGTCGCCACAGTGACGGATTGATTGTCATCCGTTGCAGTGCCTCACGGTTACTGGCGGGGGTACCTTGTGGACTGATGTGTACGGGGGGATCCGGAAACACTGAATGTATCTACATAGTGAGAATGACTTACGCACTTACTTAGAGTAACTTATAGTCTTGGGTGCGCTCCACAGCAGCCAACGGCTGAGCTTGTACAATAAAGCAATAGCTTGTTAAGCAAATTGACACTTTTTTGTTGACCCGGGCAGAAAATCCTAGTTGTTGTGGGGGGTGACGGACTCACCCCACGTCCGTCGCCTCTGGACCCATTTAGGGGGGCTGGAAGAAGGCATTGAAGGAGTTATCTCCCTCTCCCTTTCCGCGAGCCGTACCACCGTATCCCAGGCCTGCTCACTGTCGACCATAGAGTTCACTCCGGCCGGCAGCAACAGGTCATTGCCTACCTCAGAGACGAGGGCACGGCGCGGCTCCAGCCATGCGGCACACTCTGCCAGCGTATGCCATGCCGTGTCCTCCCGACAGTCGACGCACTGGCGACACCGAGCGTCTGGCTCCCTGGTTATGCGACACAGGAACTTCCCGAAGCAACCATGCCACGAGAGCACCTGTGCCGCGCGAAACGTCAGTGAGCCCTGTCTCTTCCTGAGCCACTCATTGAGCACTGGTCGGATCGCCTCGATAGTGTCGAGGCCGGCGGTAGGGCGTGAGAGCCTGTCCCACCAGTCCGTCACCAGGACCTCGCGGAGTTGTGACCGATGTTGCTCTGGTTGTCGCTGCATCGGTCGCTCGCCCCGCGCCAGCATTTCCTCGCGCCATCGGAACAGTGACGCGAGCACCTTCACCTCCAGGTCCCAGGGCGGGGACCCGACCAGCGCACAAGCCGCCTCGTAGGAGATAGTGCGATATCCCCTTATGACTCTGACGGCCATAGCTCTCTGAGGCTTACGCAGGACAGAGATACTCCCGGCCGTCAGATCAGCCGCTCAGATTGGGGCCCCGTACAGGGCCATCGATCACACGATCCCTACGTAGAGCCGCCTACAGGCGGCGCTCGGGCCTCCCAGATTGGGAAGCAGCGTTGGGAGCGAGAAATGGGGGCCAATGTCCCACCGGCTGTCGAGCAGCAATCCCAGGTACTTCATGGTAGGCTCAACAGCGATTCAGACCCCCCCGACCACAATGTGTGATCCCGGCGGCAGGGGTATGCGGCTCACCACCTTGAGACCGCCGCCGTCGCCAGCAACGCTGCTTTTCTGTGCGAGCTCCCCCGGGCCGTTACCAACGTGACGTAAGCGTAACACGTTAGCTGCACGCCCGGCTGGAGCTCGCCCCTCAGTGGTAGCTGATGTTTCACAGGAGCGGTCCGACTACCGATCCTTGCGGAACACCACACGACACGGGGCGCTGGTGCCCGCCATCATGCCCAACGATGCGGCGGAGGTAGAGAGGCACTTGATGATAGCGCAGTGCCTCTCGGATACAACTCCAGGTGTTGAAGGCGTTAGATATGTCCAAGGACACCGCCATCACCACCCAACCCCGCCGCGGGACACCGTTTCCTCCGCCAGGACTCTCACCCGCGATATCGCGTGAAAGCAAGTTGACGCTACCTCAACCTGCCGTGTTGTGAATATTCGGTCCATTAACTAAGTTAGGTAGTTAATTCGTTTATATGTATATCATTTTTGTTACAGGTTTCTCTGCGAATACATTTACTACACAGCTCTCTGCCATAGAAAAAGCCCTACCCTATTTGTGCATGTTCCTCATACCAAGTATTCATCGGCGCAACTTGCACGAGGACTGGAACACATCCTAATATTATGTCTGAAACACTTGGTTAAGGCTAATGACAAAAGTATAGAGATGTAGCTTTCATTAGTTTAAATTCCATTTTGTTGTTCTTTCATGGTGTGTACGTGCATTACTAAGTATGTCATCCGCCTAAGTACCTACCCACTTGTGAGTACTACGTCCATTAAAATATTTACCTATTAACCTAATTTAGAAGTTTGCTTTGTCTGTTTTGACTTTATAAAATTATAACCCTGCCTATAATGTAAGTTTTTCAATAAATCATATTTATTAAGATATGAAATGCTACTTATTTACACTACCGGCCCTGGGTAGTAGTTACATCACAACATTGCTTCTACAGCTTCTGCCCGCGACTTTGTTCGCGTAGAAAATCGGATACCTACGTCATTTGAACTATCCGTTTGCTATTGGTTCTTATTATTTTAGAAAGAGTTTTCATATATTCATCATTACTGTAATGTACGAGTTTTTTGAAGGCAGGATTCGGCCATGTCAGTCTTAGCTCAATCCGTTTAGTGGTTTGAGCTTTGTATGCAAGATCTGTCTGTCAGTGACGGTTGCCTTTTATTAAAACAGATGTACTATTCTGATGTTCTTTATTTCGGCCTCTCACAGGAGGAGGCTTGCTTTTATGCTGTTATAAAACTATTTTATTATATATTATATTCTAAGCTTTATTTCCGTTCAATCGACCAACATGCACAAATATTGCTGTATGCATTCATTAATTCAACATAATCCATATTTATATTTAGATCCTGTCTTTTCTTTTTGACACCGGGCACAGTAAACTTACTTGTGGTACTCCAGGTCCTCAATTACGTTACTTTCATTTGCTGCATAGAAATAGAAATAATTTATTTGCCAATAATGTAGGTAACAAATATGGTGTTAATTTATGGAGAGTCCCGATACATTTTGCCTTATGGCATGCAAAATTATTTAATTATTCTAATCATTGCTTAATTGCTACGTTAACATTTTGATAATATTTCTATACAATTGAGACAACATAATGACTTAGAATTGCATCTTACATTTTCGCTTACTTATAGCATAAAATAATCAAATCATCAAATATTTGGATTTGGCCATCTACGCCCACTTGAAAAATTCACCATAAATATACAAATAATGAAGTTCAAAGGAAAACTATCACAACTAAGCAAGCTTTACAAGTTGTCGAGTAATAGTCAATTTAACAAATTGTAATGAAGAGCATGTTTTTCAACTATTATGTTAAGCTTGTTCGTTGTGCGTGGTCCGACACTATCAATGGTACCTATGGTTACTTCACAATTCATGAAAAATATACGATACGATCAATCGCATATCCGATTGCAATGCAAAATTGCAAACAGGTATCTGAATCGCCCCAAGAGATATTCATACTCATTGCTTCCGGTACGGACGTGCTAGGTACAGAGGCCAGCACATCAAGTTACCAGAATCTGTCAAATTTCTTTGATAGTATTTCAACTTTATTGCAAAGATATAAGGTTTATTCCTAATTGAGAAAATTTGACAGTTAGGGATAGCTTGATGTGCTGGCGTCTGTACTTAATTACCCATATGATAAGTTAATTAATGTATTACAAGGTGCATGTCTGAAGTCGAAATTTCATTAGATTCTATAAAAAACAGAAAAATGAGTATGTATGCAACGCGGCGGCCGGCGCCCTACCTCCCGCGCCCCGCACTGTCCCCGCCGCCCGCTCGTAATCCATTCATCTTAAAATAATATTTGATAGGTACTCTAAAAGTCGTGTGTATTGCCGAAATTTTATTGGATCTTTAAAAAAACTGTTTCATTTACGTATACTATGACAGATAAATTAATAAAAAAAGACGGAGGAATTTTTTTCACTGAGTTATTGGCAGAAAACCGTAATGCTATGTTACAAACGCAAAATCTATTGGATCTTTGTGCAGTGCGATAGGTACATTTGACGATATTAAAACATACAAAAAAAGAAAATTTCATCGTTCATTTAAATTTCATCGTTCTCACATGTATATTTGAACATGAATGATGTAACACAAATTTTGTAACCATATTTTGATTTGAACTAGTGTCCATTTAGTTTCTTGTCCGTAGGTACTGCTTTGGAATGGGCTACTAGTTTCATCTTTCTGACTGACCGACCCCTTAACAATTCAATTGTATGTAATTGGTTTATTTGAAATAAATGCTTTGAGTTTGAGTTTGACTTTAAAAGACGTAAACACATATGTCCTCATTAGCTGCGCAAGTTTGGCTGAATGAATATACACCATAAAATTATGAATTATTATTGCCTAAAATATGCATTTATCAGGGAGTGCACACTCAATTTCATGGAGTTGGCACTTTCTCCATTCTTTTTCTCAAAATCGGTTTCACATTTTCGTCTGCTTTGAAGCCAGCCTGTAGCACTATTCATCTCGCCGTAATTCGTAGTACTACGGAAATAGCGACTGACTGACTTCTCCCACTCTGGGCGGAAGGGAGTGTCAGACTCTTACTGAATAAAACCCATCCATGTTCCTTCCTTAGCCCTTTATGTTCCGGGGTAGCGGTAACCCTTTTGGACAATCCCGCTTACCCGGCAGGCCTAGCCCTAAGGGGCCCCTTCATATGCTGACATCTCCTTGAGGCGCGCGTGGAACATATACGCGCCGTCCGGCACGGGCCTGTTCCTGATCGGACGGTGATCCACCCATTACTCACCGCCCGCAGGCGCCCGGGGCGTCTCCCGCGGCGGCTGGGACGGGACGACCTTTCTCTCTCCAATCCCGCCACCTCCTTCGCTAGCATGTTCGATAGCTGTTTCGCAGGAGGTGACTGCCTCCCATTCCCTCTCGCTTCGGACCATGGCTTGCACAACTGGAACTCATGCTGAGGTCCCAACACTTTGGCACTCAATTACCCCTGTTAGTAAGACAAAGCAAACCTCTATATCTGGGATTCGTTCCTTCCATTTTATCGCCATAGTTAATTAGTTACCGACAGCGAGTGAATTTTATATCATTAACCTCTGTAACCGAGATGACATCGTTTTGTTTGTTTACTTACCTACGTATTCTCATTCTACCGGCTAATTCCGGACTTAACTAATGTTGAGCCTCAATGACCTGCAGTTTCAGTTTTGCTTTACTATCATACGGATGTTTATTTGCAATCAATTTAAAAAACTCACGTATAATGTTTACATAATACGTTATTTTATTTAATACTCGCACCTCTATAACTGAAATAAACTGTATTCTGACCTCTTTTGGTGGAACCCTGTAAATGAGACAGATATTTATGTATACCTGGATAACTGAGACAAGTGGAATAGGTAGGTACCTCTCTTTAAGTGAGATAAATTTGCAGGTCCCTTGATGTCTCGTTTAACCAGGTTTCACTGTATTTCAAACATATTGAAGCAATTTTCTTGAAAAAGAATTAATATAAAATAGTGTTAATGATTTAGAAAGCACACTAGATAATTTTGTTTAAATCAGATTATTTTTTTATAATTAACACCCTAGAATGAGTATTTTCAGTGCATGAATTTTCCCATTTTTAACCCATACGTACTCATAGTGTTTCTCCTTGGCCAAGATTTTAACTTTAGTCAAAAGTTTATTGTATTCAACACTCAGATGATCGTTTACATACACACGCTGAGAAATGCCGTGAAACCCGATGTCGGAAATGGATAGGCTCTTGTCGACGCGAGCGGCCGCAATAAAATCTTCCTTGACATAACGATTTAGGAAACTAACAATTATTAATTTTTCACTGGAGTTAAAAATAGGAACCCGTGAAATGTAATTCACCTGATTTTTTGCACAGCTGTAGTTAACCTTCCGGCCAATGGCTTCGACAACAGAATATAGATTTTCATCTTTTTTAACGGGTACTCCCTTAATTTCAATATTATTAAGTCTTGACCGCTGTTCATAATTCCACAGATCATACTTCGTCTTCGCCAAATCAGTCTGCAAGCTATTCACGGTTTCCTGAAGCCTGTCGAGCTCAGCTACTTTTGACTCAACTTCCTCAGGTCTTGTGCCAAGCTCATCCAGTTTCCCACCAGTGCCATCACATGTCAACTTTAGCTCGACTAAATCATCCTTAATCACTCGAATGTCGTCTACAAGAGTCGGCAAATCAATTAACTGTCGTTTCATGTCGCGGATTTCACACAGTATCGTTTCGAGAGACCCAGGTTCGGGAGTAAGCACTGCTGGTGATGGGACTCAGCATGTGGGGCATTTCCATTGTGCCATTCTAGCGGCACCCAGCTTTCTCCATCCGGCTTCGGAAATGTTCGCGCAACCAAAATCCAGGTGCTTCTTGCAGCTCCCACATTGGACGCCATCATTGAATTGCGTCCTGCAAGCTGCACACGTTTTCATTTTTTAAAACACTTGACACCATGTACCGAATAAATACACTGGACAGCAAATAAACCGAGCCACCCGCTACCTAGGCACTCTAATTCGATTTTCTCAAAAACTAAAAAACCTACAATCATCAAAGTTGTACAGTCAGCATCAAAAGTTGATGACCACATTTAGATTTTCAAAATCGCTGTACACCGTATTATACATAAATTGCTCAACATGACAAGCGCCAGAAATGAATGAATATCATAAAAGGGCATAAGTAGGTGAACATCACTTTTCAAAAATCGCTAAACAAAGTTATATTAAAAAAAGCTTATCATTCTTCGTCTCTAAAGTCTCTGAACAAATTGTCAAAAATAGCTTAGCATCGTTTATCTCTGAAGTCCCTGAACAAAATGTTTTTTTTTGGGTTTAATATGTGTGTATTTTTTTTCAGTAGGTATATAAATTAAGTAGACACATGCACATTTAAATCATTAATTACGTCGATGGCAGTGGCGTGCACACAGTTTTAAGACAGGGTAGGCAGAAAATTTTACTCACCAAAAATACTACACGTTGGTTTTGGTTCGTCGTCTTGTCGATTGATAATGTCAATCGACAAGACGACGAACTGCCAACTCAAATATCCATAGATTGACTGATTTTATAGACATATCAATTTACGGATATTCGAAGTGACCTTTCGGCGCGATTATTTGATGTTTTGTAATGTTTGTGTGAATTGCAAAATTTAAATAAAATCATTGAAAAGATGGTGGTGTGAGTATACTAAGTATAGGTATAGGATTGTTTTATTTGTATATTAAATCTACACGCCTTTCTTTCTGTAAGAATATCTGCAATATGGAATCGTAAAAGTTGGGAAGGCGTTTTATTTCCGTAAGAAGGTTTTTTTCTATTGAAATCGTGGAAAGATCTGTAAGTCGTTGCTGGCCTATTTCTTAAATAGGTGTGTATACGTTTTAGCGACGAGAATGACCTTTCGGTTGAAGCACTGCTCGCGGGAACTGTAACAATTAATTTTGCCAAACGCAGTACTTCGGGAAAAACTGTAATTATGTTATTTTCGTAAAAATGTTCTATAATTTTGTAAATACTAAGGTTTTTGAATTCGGCAGATTTATAAACACATTTGAGCTCATTGATAAGGCGGTCTTAGTTAAAGTCGTATAATTTATAAACATTTACGAATTGCGATAGGTACTAATTCAACCGGAAAATTGTCATTATATTTAATGAAATTTTCGCATGAAAGTAGTCCAAAAAATTTTAACTCTTTCAGATTTTTATATCGGTCGCGACATTCGATGGATATATTGTCTATAATTTCAATAAAAATCCGCTTAAAATTGGTTTTCGCGTCCTCAACATTACGTTTTCGTTTTGGCGGCCCTGTGCTTATTTTTACGCCTTCAAAAATTAATTCAAACCTAGATCTGAATGATTCCAAAAACGATTCAAAGTCCCTATTTTTTTTTATGCAATAAGTCACATCTCATGTCTTTTTTTGCATAATTTCGTAAAGCACATCAGTTTCTGCGAATATTAAATATTATCGCGTTGCTTAACGAAACTTCATGTGTTTAACGAAATTTTCGTTAAACACATGAAGTAAAAACTGGATTAAAAGTCTTTTAAATTGTGTAACAAATACGAAACTTGACTTAATGTCTCGCCATCCCAAGAATCTTCGTTTTCAGCCATATCCTCAAATAAATCAATTAAATGTAAAGAAGAATTGAAAATTACATTTACAGTACGCGAATTGTAAGTCCATCGAGTGTCAGCAACGCGAATCATATTGTTTTGTATTAAATTTACGATTAACTTTACCTTTAGTTTGTATTAATTGCAAATCCGGTGTTGGACGACCTATCTCGATAACTAGTTTTTTTTCACTGAAAGATAGTTTTGAAAACACATCATATTTTATTTTCTCAATACACACACCATCTGAACCACTTTCACAGACAATATTATCCATTTTTCACTCTAATAACAATGTTAAAATCCTAAATATCTGATAGCTCAAGTCACAAACACAACACACATAAAACAATATGGCTGTTCATTTATAATGACTATTAAAATTACGTAGTAAAAAAGAGTAAAAAGGTAAATTTAATACGACAAAAAAATGATGGCCATCAAAATATATAAAATTCAATGAAACAATGTTACTTCTTAAAATATTTGCACTGCATAGCAAACTTTCGTTCGTAAATGTTCGGAAGAGATCGTAATTTTTCGTGTTAGCTTTAAAGAATAACCAGTGAGACACTGGCTGTTCATGCAGTTGTGTGCGTGATTTTTGTCATTGTGTGTCAGCAAAGCCCACGTAGCTATAGGAACGCACACACATAAAAATCCGTATCACCACGACATTCTACTGAGCACACATACAAAACATTCAGACACAAATAGTTTGTGTCTATGCCGTGGCGCTAGTGCAGCGCGAATCGATGATGTGAAATTACTTGAACGACCAACTGTATCGGATCATAATGATAACACACCGGCCACTCGATAGGTGGAGCTGATTTATGTTTTAAGATTTTTATGTTGTTTTGTTTATTGATAAAATAATATTAGATCTATTATCAGAACTAGGGTAGGCAGTGTCTTTTTGTTTTTTTTTATTCAAACAGAATCTGCGTGATTTTTGAAAGTGAGTCTTATAGCTATACAAATAAGGTTACTAATCAATCGTAATACAGAAAGCTTAGATGACGTCGACGGAATAATTTTCCGCTTAAAAATTATTCCGTATCTTTATAAAAGTACTTGCGAGCTTATTTTGAAAAATAGGCTTAAAAATGTGCTTGCCTCTTGAACACCCACTTCTAATATTTCTCATTGATACAATGAAAAAAAAAAATATAGATTTTGGAAAGTTAAATTCGAAATTAACATCCATTTAATTTTTTTTTACATTTGGATAGGACAAGATTGGATTTATAACTCTGAAGATAGTAACGAGCAATTTTTTAATTCGCAGTTCAGCTACTTTTGATATAGAGGAGCTCGTGGCTAAGTACTAACAGCCGCACAGGTCGATCCACCAGGTTAAGCTACGCTTGCCGGGGTTGGCCGTGGATGGGTGACCATCTTTACATACCTAGACTCCTCCGTGGCTCGGAAAGCACGTTAAGCCGTTGGTCCCGGCTGTCATTTGTGCATCTTTGACAGTCCTTACGGGTCGTCAAAAGCCCGAAAATCTGACAGCCAGTCTTACCAAGGGGTATCGTATTGCCCAGTTACTGGGTTGTGGAGGTCAGATGGGCGCTCCATGTAAAATACTGGTATTCAGCTGCATCCAGGTAGACTGGAAGCAGACCCCAACATAGTTGGGAAAAGGCTAGGCAGATGATGAGTTCAGCTACTTTTGATAAGTAGTATAAGTTTACACTCTACGGATCCGAAACAAAATAATGTTCAGTAACTTTTGTTATTTATGATGTTAAGTTATTTTTGGACGTTGCCAAGATTACACTAGATAACCAAAACAAGCATTTTAAATAAATAAAATAAATAAAATTCATTTAATTCAGGCATAACACCCATATTGCACAATTAATACAAAGAATAAGAATAATAAAAATGTCAAAATGCTGCTCCAAGGATAAATGAGATAAAAAATAAAATTAAATTAATGTCACAAACATACAGTAAAATACAACTTTAGAACGTCACAGAATTAAAAATTTAAATAAAACGTCACAATACAACAGTCACAGAATTAACATTAAATTATCATACACAATACAGACAGAATTACACATATAAACACAACAATCATAGGCATTTTAATAACGTACAAATAACATTAAATTCAAATAAATAAAAATAAAAAATTTAAGGGCACTATCATGTATGCCTGCTGCAGCATTTTCGTAAATAGGGGCACTCAAATCGCCCAGCGATTATTGCCAGGACAGTGTTGGAGCTGGCCCGCACCCTGCGCACTAAGGACGCGCACCGCTTGCGCATGGTGGCGTGAAAACAGTCGGTGCGCGCTTCCGCAAACATGCCCGAAGCACTGCAGAAGCGGGGCAGCCCCAAAACCGCCCGGAACGCGTTGTTGTACTGGACGCGGAGGGCGTTGTAGGACGCTTGTGTGTAGCGGGCCCACAGGCTGCACGTGTATAGTGAGGTGCAATACGCCTTGAACAGGGTTATTTTCACTGTATCAGAGCAACGTGCAAACCTGCGAGCAAGCATGTTAGCCCTTTTCGACAAAGCCCTCCGCTCCCGTTCGATATCAGCATGATCCTTGAGGTCAGCCGTGACTATATGCCCCAAGTATTTGAACTGGTCCACTCTGTCTAGCGGAACACCATTCAGACAGACAGGTGGTACATACTCGAGGCATTTAGCACCGCCGGCCCCAAAGACCATGCATTGACTCTTCACAACATTATATTTGAGCCCATGCCTATCCGCGTACTCCTCACAGACATGAACCAGTTTCCTCAGGCCACAGATCGACGCGCTCAGCAGCCATGTCATCGGCATAACTAAGATTATTGACGCACGCGCCATCCACGTGGCAGCCGACATGTCGACTGCTGAGCGCGACGATCAGCGCGTCCATGTAGAGGTTAAAGAGGGTTGGCGAGGTCAATCCACCCTGTCTCACTCCACACTCAAGCTGGTACGGTTCCGACATTGCCCCCGCCCATCTGACGCTGTTGACCTGATGCGTATACCAGTACTTGAAGATGGTCACAAGTTCACGCGGTAGGTTAATGGCAATTAATTTATCCCACAGAATATCATAGGCAACCAGGTCAAATGCCCTGGATAGGTCGAGGAAACACGCATACACAGGCGTGCTACGATCTGTGTAATATCTGACGGTATGCTTAAGACACAGTATAGCACTTTCTGTAGAGAGTTGCGGTCTAAAACCAAACTGGTTATCATGTAGGCTTACATATTTATCCAGCTGTGTATTAAGCAAACCGTCAAACACTTTGGCTATGATGGTGGCTAGGGAAATGGGCCTATAGTTAGTTTTATCAGAAAGGTCACCTGTCTTATTTTTCACCACAGGCACCACCACAGACTTCATAAGGTCTGCCGGCAGGTAAGAGTGGCTCACGCACAGTGAGAAGAACATCGCTAAGACTCTAGATATATGCGGGCCAGCATGCTGCAGGTGTTCAATGCTGAGGCCGTCGTGGCCCGGAGATTTGCCCCTCGTCATTTTCATGATAATTTTATCGACGTTTCGCGCAATAAATCTTACCCCAACTGGCTCGATCGGTAACTCAGCATTAAAGACCCCATCCGCAGGCCCCAGAGGAGATTGTACCAAAAAATGGTTCCGAAAGACATCCGCAATGTCCTTATGGCCACTCACACCATCGACACTCACCGGAAGGCCCGGCCTAACATTTACCTTGCTTGTACTCTTCCAGAAACCACGAAAGTCACCCTTGGAATGTTTCTGCGCAAGAGTGTCCATACGCATCTGATCTTCACGATCTTGGCAAGCCTTCAAACGTGACTTGAACACTCTTCTGCTCTCACAC
Organism: Hyppa rectilinea; assembly: GCA_951799385.1. Lineage (NCBI taxonomy): Eukaryota > Metazoa > Arthropoda > Insecta > Lepidoptera > Noctuidae > Hyppa > Hyppa rectilinea. The sequence continues at coordinate 17,777,526 of OX637318.1, read as the reverse complement.
ATTTCGGTGTACATCGTACCAGACCTAGGCCTACCACACGCTACCCAATCTGTAAACTTCTGCCGAGCCACCCCGTGAGCCCCTCTGATATGCTCGTTCCAACCCACTACGCGCGGACCACTCCCCCCCGCCCGTCTGCTTCCTCGACCCACCAAAGACGCATCGCGAAGGGCAGCCACAATGTCAGAGTACAGACCGTCTAAGACACGCCTGTGGCCGACGTCATTACAACAACAGTCAGCACAACTCATACACTCGGGAGGAAAATCTATTAGTCTCAACCGTTGGTTACACAAGTTTGTATAAATAGCGACCTGTTGCTCGTTTCTTACACCCCAGAGTACGTTATTATTGTCAATTACATTATGAGGCAGCTTCGGTGACAATAAATTTAAATTACATTCAATAACCAGAGGAAAATGGTCAGACCAAATAGTATCATATTTAATGTACACATTAACAACCGATCGTTTTGCGGCTTGGGTTACAATACAGTGATCTAGCCAGCTGCAGGACCCATGAGCGTCACTAACAAATGTGTACGCACCTGAATCAGAACCCAGAAAATCAACATCAACACACAATCAACATTTTATATTGTTCAGTGACTTTTGTAAAACTGAATGTTATGATGTTTTCGGATTTTATAACGATCAGCAATTTATGACAAAATGGTGTTCAGTTAATTTTGAACTTCAATGATGGTCATTCAATACTGGCGCCCTTCTTGTTGAGCGATTTATGGGTGATATAATGTACAGTGATTTTGAAAATCTAAATGTGGTCATCCACATTTGATGCTGACTGTACCTACAGAAAGTGCGTTTCATGGTGATTAAAATGAAAGGAAACTCATTGGCTTTAATAAATATTTCAGTGTTTATTAAGGATTTTACAAAGAAGAGTCGTTTTCCAGTCGTGACAATCGTTAGTAATGATAAAGTGAAAAAAAAAAATTAAACCCAAAAACAAAGATAAAATAAAAAAAAAGTTTTTGATCAATATTCCGTATTCCCTCCCCTTGCTCGGATAACTGCCAGCATCCTTGTATTCATCGACCTTACGAGCCTGACGATAAAATCTTGAGGAATTGTATTCCACTCCTCTTCAATTGCGATTCGCAGCTCTGGAAGCCTTGTTGGAGCAGGTACCGGGGCTCGAACCCGACGTTTCAGCTCATCCCATAAGTGTTCTATCGGATTCAAGTCCGGGCTTCGAGCTGGCCAGTCCATCGTACGAATGCTGACGTCGCGTAGATACTGGGTCACCACATGAGCAACATGAGGCCGTGCATTATCATGCATCAATTGCATATCCTGTCCGATATATCCTGCGTAAGGTACCACATGGTCTGCGAGGATTTCAGTAATGTAGCGATGAGAAGTCAGTCCACGTGTACGGCCCGTCGGTTCGATGAAAACTAACGCTGTATGTGCTGTTATAACGAGATGCCGCCCCAGACCATTACAGATCCTCCTCCATAAGCAACAGTTTCCTCGATGCAACACTGAGAATAACGTTCTCCAGGGCGACGATATACTCTCTGACGTCGATCACTTCCATGTAGACTCACCCTGGTCTCATCAGTGAAGAGTACATTACTCCACTGCTCTAATATCCAATCCCTATGCTCTCGAGCAAATTCAAGTCGTGCTCGACGGTGTGCTACCGTTAATGCTGGGCCTGTTGCAGCTCTTTTTGGGGTCAGGTTCCGTTCAGCAAGTCTCCTTCTGACGGTATCTGAACTTATGACCACTTGGCGTTCGTCACGCAGACTTTGTTGGACTTGAACTGCGTTGAGGTGGCGATTTCGCAGAACAGTAAGGTGGATATAACGATCATCTGCTGCTGATGTAGCCCTAGGTCTGCCCGTACCTGGACGGCGATCGAATGCTCCAGTCTCTAGGTATCGTCTGTAAACTCGTTGCACCGAAGATCTGCTGATTCGAAGCCTTCGAGCGACTTCACGTTGCTTAATGCCTGCTTGAAGTAATGCTACAGCTTGAGCTGCTTCCTGAGGTGTTGTATCCATTATTAATCGAAAAAAGTAGCAAAAACACACGCGTCTGAACAAACGATGGACAAAAACTAAGGAAATGATAAGAAATATCCGACTACCCTCATTGTAGAGAAAAAAACGCTAATTTCAAACGAAACGAAAAAAAACGAAGGTACTTTATCAACTTCGTTTTTCACAGAAAATTCTCTTCGTAAAACGGAAATATCAATCCCGTCATTACCTAAATCTTTTTATGAACAGTCGGCCTTTTTTTTCTTTAAATGTATCTAATTAGCGAATCAGAGAAATGCTCCCGCTATGGTCTATAATGCTTCGATACCAACTGAACGCTGCCCTAACACGCCCCATGCTTATAAAATTCCACTCTGTTATCAGCACGCACTACACGCATGAATTCCCTCAACATCCAAAACAAATTCATTAGCCGATAAGGAAAATTGGGGTGCTTCACCACAAATCATCAAAATCTATTATTAAATGTCAACCGTGACCACAAATATATAACTTACAAACAACTAGATTTCCTACTAGTTTGAGAGTATTTATGAGTATTTTAACGACCGTTACTGAAATTAATAATATAATAAGCAGTGTTTCTTGCCTTTATTGGCCGGCTGCAGTGAACACTGACGAGGAACAGAGCTCCCACCTCATTCTCGCCTTTATTGGCCGGCTGCAGTGGAGAGTCGCAAGAGCAAACGTACTCTTTAGCACCTCAGGATATGTTGCCCCCTTATCGCTACGACACTATGTACTAGCGACCGTTTTCGGGGGCCCATTATCGAGTGTGCAAGTCACAAAATGTGTAGGTATACTAGTAGATACATTTTCCATATCCTGTAATAGTCCTGCATCAACCGGGGGTTGTCGTTTGGTGCACTTGCTTAGTACATACAGGAATAATCGTCGGTTGGTGCCTCCTCAACATTTAGAAATATCTAAGGGGCATCTGCGAGTTGCCTTCGGTCCCTCGTACGCCTTCTAAAGGTTCGGGTCCCCAGGGGCCCCAGAAATGTGAAGAGACAGAAAAACGAAATATGTACGTAAAGTAAATATTTTATTATTCAAATGTACTTAGGTTTAATACTAGTAATTATTCAGATAAGGAACTTAAGAAAAGACACAGAAATTCGAATTATTTTAACGATTATTACAGACTATTTTGAAATTAAAATTTTTGCGCAACAAGAAGTCCAAACGAACATTAAACAACATCATATCCGTAATAATCGTCCTGAGATAATTGCTTGAGACACAATTCTAAAATGCGTTCCAGTCCTCGTGCAATTTGTTTGGTCGAATAATGCTCCTTATGAGGAACATGCACGAATAGGGTAGGGCTTCTGCCTTTGTAGAGAGATGCGTAGTAAATGTATTCGCAGAGATACCTGTAACAAAAACACGTATTTAATGTACCACTATCATGTCAATCTAGAAGGCTGTAACTGTGTAAGCTATCCTGCATCCTCTTATCACGACGTCATGATGAATAAGTAGTTCTTGTAAGGCAAGCACCCAGAGGAAACTCACTAACTATTATCTACGTTCAGATTCTATCCACTCAGTATCCTGGCGACCTGCAGGATCAAATTTAATTTAAGAAGACTTTCATGACGTGATCCTTTTATTTATTAGATCGAGACGTTAGACGCGACAGCTAACTTACCGGCCAGCATGACTTGATATTTTCGCGTGTAGTTTGTCGTCAGGATTACAATTAAACTTCCTGCAGATAGCCGCGACATCCAGCTGAGTAACTAAAGTGCTAGGTCCATCACACTTGTGCTTATTGTCCTTGGGACAACAGTCGTCGTTATCCCCGATAGTATATTCATATTTATTAGCTTGTGTTTCTAACACAAAGCATGAAACTGCTTTTGATACACCAACGTGGATCGTCAACTGAAAATTAATGAAGAAAGTAAGTCAAAAACAAAAAACTGCCTAACTGCCTACCATCAATAATTTTATTTTCCGATGTAATCAGTTTGTGAAGAATACGCATTTGTGTGAAGGATGATCAGCGACCAAACAATACTAAGGTATACAGGCTCAGTCCAGGATCAAGGATCAGTGATTCAAGGACGGAATAATAAATGACGCTAATGGAGCAGATATATATATATATATATAAATATTGCCAGACTTTCGCAATGTAAGAGAGTACTATGAACGATAAACCCTTTAGAATACCTTTTACTAATAAGTAATGCCTTTCTAAACAAACCCATCGACATAGTACAGGGGAAGTTCTAACCAGATCCCCTCACTGGCTGCCTGAGTATACACGGACACTTAAACCAGATCCCCTCACTGGCTGCCTGAGTATACACGGACACTTAAACCAGATCCCCTCACTGGCTGCCTGAGTATACACGGACACTTAAACCAGATCCCCTCACTGGCTGCCTGAGTATACACGGACACTTAAACCAGATCCCCTCACTGGCTGCCTGAGTATACACGGACACTTAAACCAGATCCCCTCACTGGCTGCCTGAGTATACACGGACACTTAAACCAGATCCCCTCACTGGCTGCCTGAGTATACACGGACACTTAAACCAGATCCCCTCACTGGCTGCCTGAGTATACACGGACACTTAAACCAGATCCCCTCACTGGCTGCCTGAGTATACACGGACACTTAAACCAGATCCCCTCACTGGCTGCCTGAGTATACACGGACACTTAAACCAGATCCCCTCACTGGCTGCCTGAGTATACACGGACACTTAAACCAGATCCCCTCACTGGCTGCCTGAGTATACACGGACACTTAAACCAGATCCCCTCACTGGCTGCCTGAGTATACACGGACACTTAAACCAGATCCCCTCACTGGCTGCCTGAGTATACACGGACACTTAAACCAGATCCCCTCACTGGCTGCCTGAGTATACACGGACACTTAAACCAGATCCCCTCACTGGCTGCCTGAGTATACACGGACACTTAAACCAGATCCCCTCACTGGCTGCCTGAGTATACACGGACACTTAAACCAGATCCCCTCACTGGCTGCCTGAGTATACACGGACACTTAAACCAGATCCCCTCACTGGCTGCCTGAGTATACACGGACACTTAAACCAGATCCCCTCACTGGCTGCCTGAGTATACACGGACACTTAAACCAGATCCCCTCACTGGCTGCCTGAGTATACACGGACACTTAAACCAGATCCCCTCACTGGCTGCCTGAGTATACACGGACACTTAAACCAGATCCCCTCACTGGCTGCCTGAGTATACACGGACACTTAAACCAGATCCCCTCACTGGCTGCCTGAGTATACACGGACACTTAAACCAGATCCCCTCACTGGCTGCCTGAGTATACACGGACACTTAAACCAGATCCCCTCACTGGCTGCCTGAGTATACACGGACACTTAAACCAGATCCCCTCACTGGCTGCCTGAGTATACACGGACACTTAAACCAGATCCCCTCACTGGCTGCCTGAGTATACACGGACACTTAAACCAGATCCCCTCACTGGCTGCCTGAGTATACACGGACACTTAAACCAGATCCCCTCACTGGCTGCCTGAGTATACACGGACACTTAAACCAGATCCCCTCACTGGCTGCCTGAGTATACACGGACACTTAAACCAGATCCCCTCACTGGCTGCCTGAGTATACACGGACACTTAAACCAGATCCCCTCACTGGCTGCCTGAGTATACACGGACACTTAAACCAGATCCCCTCACTGGCTGCCTGAGTATACACGGACACTTAAACCAGATCCCCTCACTGGCTGCCTGAGTATACACGGACACTTAAACCAGATCCCCTCACTGGCTGCCTGGGTATACACGGACACTTAAACCAGATCCCCTCACTGGCTGCCTGAGTATACACGGACACTTAAACCAGATCCCCTCACTGGCTGCCTGAGTATACACGGACACTTAAACCAGATCCCCTCACTGGCTGCCTGAGTATACACGGACACTTAAACCAGATCCCCTCACTGGCTGCCTGAGTATACACGGACACTTAAACCAGATCCCCTCACTGGCTGCCTGAGTATACACGGACACTTAAACCAGATCCCCTCACTGGCTGCCTGAGTATACACGGACACTTAAACCAGATCCCCTCACTGGCTGCCTGAGTATACACGGACACTTAAACCAGATCCCCTCACTGGCTGCCTGAGTATACACGGACACTTAAACCAGATCCCCTCACTGGCTGCCTGGGTATACACGGACACTTAAACCACTTAGATATGCCGCATATGTTTCTTCTTTTCTTCAATGGAACACATGGTTACTCTTCCTGTTCATAATCAAATTTCCAACCGATATCGGGAACACGATCACACAGGACTTCATAGGGGTACCTCCTAACAATATTCTAATACTATACAATATACTAATAGCTCCAGGAGCTACCGATTTCCAAATGAAGCCCTTCAAAGCCATCAACCGAGAGCCTCTGGTTTATTAAAACTTTAAGTTTCTAAACTGCGTGACATTCATGAAAAATCTACATCAAAATAATAATATGGTTACCCACACAACACTATCCATAAGTACCTACTTTGTTCGCTATCGTATGTATATAACTTTATGTATATACTCACATAAGGTCGTACATTTCTCCACAGCCGAGGAACAACGTCATCCACTTCCTTGTAGGTCACATCAATTTCATTTCGGATCAGTTCAAAATTGAATTTCGTTTCAATTGTTGTAACGTTCATGGCTTTCACCCCCTCCCAACTTGGGTTCGTGTTATCTCCATTGAAAGGTTTAAATCCTGTAATTAAAACCTTTTTATCATTAGTGAAAACACCGGGAGCCATTTTTTAAAGGGATATAATTGAAAATTAGAATAAAACAAATGCTCCCTTTGATACTTCGATACCAATTGATTGTTGCCAACACTCACCACGTACATTTATACGGTACACTCTGAGTAGGTACCTACTTACATCAGAATCATTCATGAATTTCCTCAACATGTAAAATAAAGGCTCTCCCACATAGGCGCGTTATTATCTGTCGATAAAACCGGATGCTTTATTGATACGAAAAAGATTAAAAAAACGGATATTTGCGCCAAAAATGACGATAAACCAACAAAAAATAAAAACAACTTAGGTATATCTGTTTTAGTACAGAGGCCAGCACATCAAGTTACCACAATCTGTCAGATTTCTTTGAGGGAATTTCAACTTTATTGCAAAGACATAAGGTTCATTTTTAATTGAGAAAATTTGACAGTTAGGGATAGCTTGATGTGCTGGCGTCTGTACATTACCTATGTGACATGTGTTAGGGCAGCTAAAATACTAAAAAACACTAATACGAAATAGAATTATCGGACGATAAAAACGGAGTGGTGTGCAAGGAATCGGGACGCACTGTAGCAACAACACATCCGGTATTATTGGCCGATAATAACGCGCCTATGTGGGAGAGCCCTTAAACAAGGAAAGTATAAAAGCCACTATGTACCCACTGTAAGCGATACGGATCTCTGACGTCGTACCCTAGAGCCCGTAGTACCATATTAGGTTCTTAATGAAATTGCCATTTTACATGGAAAAAATTCAAACAATTTTTATTAAACAAAAGTCTTTATTTAATTAATAGAAGTAGGTATTGGCCATTATTGTCGATTAACTTTTGCCAGTTAATGGAAGTTCATTGATGAACCCTGTCGGACATTCTCGCTGACCCGGCAGGCATCAGCCCTAACAGGCCCCGATCTAAGTGCTGACATCTTTTCGAGGCGCGTTTAGTCGTGGAAGACGATCGTGTCTACCGTCTCGGGCTCGTCCTGTGCCTGCAGTCTCGACATAGATAGTGATCGCTTTGCGACAAAATCGGTCGCTACGTCCTAACGATCTGATAATAACGATTTTCGGTAGTCTCAACTGCCAAAGCTACCGACTGTCATCGCAAACTTATCGATAATTTTCGCTGAGATACCGATTTTTCGCAATGTTATCTAATTTACTTACGACCATTTTTGACAGCCCGATAAGTGTTCGCTACGTTTAATAACTCTGGATTTAAGGTTATAAAAACAATAAACTTAATAAAAATTAGAGAATTATGGCTGAAGAATATTTAGCGTGGGATTTGGTCGTGCTTGAGCACAGGCGTGATATGTTAATGCGGCGACAAATTGCACGGAATCGGCGTGAAAATGAAAATCCTTTGGATTTAGAGGATGGCCAATTTCTGTACCTATACAGAATAAACAAGGACATGTTCCATGAGCTCGTTGATGAACTTCGCCCATCTCTTCAAAGACAACGGCCTTACGGACTTTCTGTGGAGTCGCAAGTGAGTATCTTTGGATTAGGTACCGTGCCTTGATACGTACTTGTACGTGCTACCAACTACCTGTTGGCTTGCAGTGGGGTTGCAGCATGAGCCAAAAGTCAGTAAGCCGAGTAATACATGCTGTAACTTTGGCTATTAATGAAAATCTATTAAGAAGATACGTCAAATTCCCCATGACCCAAGAAGAACGGTGTGCAGTTAAAGAGAAGTTTGGAAATGCTCCACAGCCATTCCCAGATACGATTGGAGCCATAGACTGCACACATATAAAAATTTTAGCTCCAAAAGTTCACGAAGAGGCATATGTGAGTGGTCACCATGAGGGCCATTCATTAAATGTGCAAGCTGTTAGTTACCCTCAATAGTTACTTTTTCATGTCTTTATTGATTTTCAGTTATAGGTGTGTGACCCAGATCTGTTGATTTTAAATATTAATGCTCGATGGCCAGGAGCTAGACACGATGCTCACATATGGGCAAATTCACCCGTGCGCTCAACAATGAAGCGACATTTTGACAACGGGGACCACCGTACATGGCTACTTGGTAAATAATAATAAATGTACATTATTATCTCACGAAGAGGTTGCCCATTAGATTGCTTGATTGAAAGTAATTTATATGATGAATCTTTTAGGTGATGATGGATATCCTCTAGAGCCATGGTTGATGACGCCTTTAAAAAATCAACGCCCTGGGACACCGGAGTATAATTTTACAAATGCTCATTGTTCAGCCAGAAACATAATTGAAAGATGCTTTGGTGTGCTGAAGTCTGTTTTTAGGTGTCTGTCCCACCAACGCCAGTTGATGTATGAGCCATACACTGCTGGCCTAATCGTCAATGCATGTGCAGTGTTACACAACATGCGTATAAAATACAAATTAAATCAACCAGAGGCCACCACATCAACGCAAATACTGGACAATGATGGTAGAGTTAATGATGATGGCCTAGAAATGACAGGTACCTAATCCAATGATTTATAACATAAAGTCAGACTTATGTACCATTGTAATTTCTATATGAATATTCCTAATTTTTTTTTTTTATACAGGACTAGAATCTGCCACTGGGCGAGCTGTTGCAGAGCGCATACGAAGAAGACTCATTATCAGTACTTTTACATAATTTTATACTATATTTTATTGATTCTGTGCGATCTAAATAAAACACATATAAAATTATTAATTATTTTTATTTACAAATTTTGCAAACGCGTCAGCTATTTTATTTGCAGCCTGCACAAATAGCTGCGACGCATCGGCTAGCGTTTTGAGTGCCTCAGCCTGCAGTTTGGCAGCGTCTGCTTGTGTTTGAGCTGCCGCTCCCAGCGCCTGTAATAAAGTTAGATGTACATAGTATTGATTCCCTAATGCTCTCTAGCGTGCCAGTGATTCAAATAATAAAAAGGTAAAGTATACTAAAACATACCCTTAATGTATCTGCATTTGCTTGTGCAACTGCCTGAAATTCTCGTCGAGCTGCACTGTGCTGTTCAGCGACGCTTTGGCGAGGATTCAGATCTGGAAATACCCAAAATTGATTTGTATTGTAGAAATTTTAAGAATTTTTGGCTGACCACCTTGGGGTAATGTTTATTTATTTAAACATCATGTACAATGGTGATACATAGGTGGCCTTAACGCAGCAAGGAATGTTTGTATTAGTAAATAAAATTTAAGCTTACTCCTATTTCTTCTGGGTCTCTCTCGGTGTGGTGGTGGTGGTGGTGGTGGTAATGCAACAGTTGCTGCCCTGCTGTCACTCACTGCTGAAATAATCAATTACACATGAAATAACAATCATGAAAAGAAATATATAGGTATAATTAGACTCAAACTTACAAAGGAGATTGTTCTAGACCGCCCTATAACCAACAAACATTTGACGTGTACGTTAATTTTAATTATATTCTAATATGCTTTTTAAAAATAATAAATTCAAGCGGACACTGTTTAATTCTTAATAGGTTTTTAAAAGTGACCTCATTGATTTGATTACCAACTGAACTCGCCATCTTTCAAGGAATTGTCAATGTGAATGTCACAAAAGATTTGACAGTGTCGCTCTCGCTCATATTACATAAATATCGATATCGACGACGATGTCCATAATATCTAGTGATAAATAATGGATGTTCGATATTTATCACTTCCAAAACATTGAAAATGTGCAACATAGAAGTTTTTCATGCATATTTTTTTCATGGAATTAGTTCCGTGAACATTTTATTGGAACTTATGATGAATATGGCCTAGCACGATTATGATGAAAATATAATGAACAAAACAAACTCACAAAATTGTACTTACTAGTCGAATGAGGGATTTTCTCACAAGTGAGAAAATATTAGTTCAAAAGAGGCGTTGGTAAAAAATACGTCACTGTCTCAGGTTTTTGACATCAAATAAGCTTTCTTATTTACGGATCTTATTTTTGTTATCAGTAGCCAGTAAGCCAGTAATTTTTACCCACGCCATCTATTGAACTATGTTTTTTAACTTGTCAGAAAATCTCTCATTTAACGATTGAAATGTCATTTACGACGCAGCTCTAGTGAATTGTTCTCATAACCATTTCACGACTTCAATAGCCATATTTTTACTTTTTAAGTACTTAAACTCTATTTTTAAATGTCGCAAACTAAAACGTTACACATTGTTCGTTGGGAACAAAATATTTTATTTTAGCATTTATTTAATTGGAGTAGAATCATAGCAACAACGTGTTTATGTTTGAAACGGAACAAATTAATTTACATTTGACATATTGATCTTTCATTTTGGTCTACCTACTAAATTAAAACCACAGATTAAATAGGTGGTCATTGATAATCGATATACAATGATTGATCTTCAAGACAGCATCTCTACGTCACTACGTCAGTCGGTGCCTGTGGCTGTGTTGTGTTGTTGTGAATACCTACCTATTTGGCGATTTCTTTTGGCGTTTTTGATTTTGTTTCTGTTTAACGGACTACAATTTGGATTGCTTTCAACGTGACCTGGCTTCGAATAACTGATTCTGTGATCTGCTTAAACGACACCTTAGCATTTTGACAACGGATAACGGACTTCGCTTAAAGTAAATAGTAAACTTCCCCCAATAAATAATAACTGTACCTAAAAGGCATAATACAACTGTATTTACGGGTAATATTTTACTGTATTTGAAGTTTAATGCTTTGTAGAAAACAGAAATAGCGATTTTAGAAGGAATTACTTAAGTTTTCTTTTATTAAAAATAACCTCAAAATCTGTTCCTTTTCTTTAAATAAATGTTTTCTCTAAAGTGTCCGTCAAGAAACTTTGTTCTTATGGGCTACTAAGGGCAGTTTACAAATAGAAAATGATTTTTTCTATGCTGTTGGCTCCAGGGCGAACAATGTATGGGCGTAGAACAATCTCCTTTGCGGTGTTGACGACTGAGAGGTCGCATCTTGCACCTGTTCTTGCAAGGCTGGTGGCGCTGTAACACCTGTTGCTCGGCTGTCAGTTGGTGCTAAAATATTTAAATCCATTAATTTACATGATTTTTTGCTGACATGACTAATCCACACTAATATTATAAATGCGAAAGTAACTCTGTCTTTCTGTCTGTCTGTCTGTCTGTTACCTTTTCACGCCTAAACCACCCAACCGATTTTGCTGAAATTTGGTATGTAGATAGTTTGCATTCATGAGAAGGACATAGGCATATTATTTTTTGGAAATTCAACCCCTAAAAGGGTTACAAGGGGTGGCAAAGTTTGTATGAGAAAAATATTTTTATTGCACATTTTTGCATAGGTAGGTAAGTAGGGTAGGTAGGGTAGGTAGGGTTGGTAGGTTAGGTAGGGTAGGTATCATAGTTAAGACAGGACAACGTCTGTCGGGACAGCTAGTACATAATAAATTACATAGCAGTAATAAACATAACAAAAAACACCAACTTACTTATTTCTAATGGCATGACGTCCATGACCATGACGTCTGCAACTGTAATAAAATAATCCGGCACATTAAAAAATTACAATAAAATTTATACTATTTTTTAAAACAACAACTTAAAAACTTACACTGAGATTGAGGTAAGGTGAGAACCTCTGAAATATCTACGCCAGCCTCCATCTCTTGTTGTAATGACTGTAAATAGTAGTAAATGTGCTTTTAGTTTTATAATCATTTCAAGATGAAATAAATATTATATTATTAATTTGTTTATGAGTATGACACCCTTCTCAACACAATAATCACCAACTTACATCTTCCTCTGGCATAGCGTCCGGGCAGTTGGTGCCGAATGTGTAATCTACACCAACTATGGACGTTACCCGTCTCTCCACCTCAGTCAAAGGAGCTGTGTTGACCCCTCGGTTGCCAGTTCTAACCGTTTCTTTTTTTAATTTTGCTGCTTTAGTGCAGCTGCGGCTTTGTAAGTCTCTCCAAACCTATAAGTAGGATAATTTATTCAAGTGAATATAAATAAAACTGACAAGGCATGAACTTACTGTTAAAAACCAACTGAATCTTTGATTGAGACTAACCGTTATCCACTGCTCTGGCGACTTGATTGATGCGTTAGGGAGTTTGTTGAGCTCCTTAGCAACCTCCTTCCAGCCCGTTTCAAAATTTTCCCGTCCCTGGAGGCCGGTAAATTTTCGAGTGTGCAGGTATGGGCGGGCTTCTAGGAACGCCAAAAGCGCATCAACCTGCCCCGACGTTACACGTGGCGTACGCTTACGCCTGAAACATTTAATATATTCATCATCTAAACACAAAATACTTTGGACAAAGTATTAATTTAGTAACAAAAATAGTAATCGAAAATAATCGTTGTAGGTTGTACTTACCTGACGCTCACACTGCTGTTGTTGGCACTCTGGCTCGGGCCTGCGCCTGTGTCACGGTCCCCCACCATTTCTAAACCGTTTTTTTTTCCGTTATAAAATTGGAGATCTAAAATTAATTCAAATTCTTGTGTGCAAAACAAACTTGACATTGACACGTCTGTATTGCAAGGAAGCGAACTATAATTTTCCTTGTTAAGTGTTTTTCTTAAAAACAATACATCCTACTTACACGTTTCGATGCAAAAAAGTGTTAATATGATAAGGTTCACCTATATTTTGTACAATTTTCAAAGAAAAATAATTATTTGAGAATATCTTGTCCACCAATTTACCCTAAAACGAAGAATTTTTTTTTACTGACAATTTTTTAGCATAAAATCACCGCCCTATGAATACGGATTTCGTTAGCGTATCAACGTCGCAAAGTCAAATTACTGACCGATTTTGCTCGCTATCTCGGTTGTCGAGACTTGCATTTATCGTTATCGTCGTTATGACAAGCGAATTTTTTCGGTAATATTTAACGATCGGTAGTTAGCGATCGCATCGCTATCTATGTCGAGACTGCAGCCGCTGATCGGACGGAGAGTAGTAACTCATTGTCCGCAGGCCCGCTGCAAAACAAATGAGCAACTTGTCATTTTAAATCGAATGAAAGATATCGATCTTCAGACGAGCCAATATCAAAAATCGGCATAGCAGTGGTAGCCTAGTGGTGTGACCGTCGGACTGCCAAGTCATAGGTCTTGAGTTCAAACCCAAGGCACGCACCTCTGATTTTACGGATTCATGTGCGTATTGTATAATTATCACTTACTTAAAAATCGGTGAAGGAAAACATCGGCAGCATAAAAATTCTGACACCAGGTTAGTCACTAACCACAAGATTCAAAAATCGGCAATTTCTTAGGTAAGGACTTAATACGGATAATAAGGATGACAATATCGGTAATTTTTAACAATATATAACACCGGCTTTTGCCTGCGGCTTCACTCGCGTTAATGTCAAAGGTTTTTGTATGAATAAAGATTTATATTAAAAAAAAAAATTGAATTTGACAAACATTTCGGGTTGTAAGTACTCAGCTTGTTGTTTGGCCGTTGCAATCATGGGCTCAGAACGGAACATTATTTTAGGACGCTATGCTCCTATACATACGCAATATTGTGTGTCTTTCTATTTGGCGCTAATAAGTATACATTTTAATTTAAAAAAAACTTAACACGCTACTAACGTTCCTCTAATAACATAATTCAATCATGATTTGAAAGACACGTGGCGCCGTCTATTATCCAATCTACCAAATTATACTAACCTACCAACCAACCAATCCAACCAACGAACCAACCAACCAACTTAGTGTATTTTTCCTCGGGAAATGTACTTTTTTTTACTGGGTCGGTAGTTGATAAATTGCCCTCCATACAGCTGCCCCTGCAGCTCACGTCAGGGAGACAGGTGTTGCTGGGCTTGGACGAAGTTGGGTGGTGGCGGGTGATGTTTTTTCCCCAATACAATAGGCTCGGTTTGGCAATAGGGTCAATTGCCCTTACTACATGGGACTTCAACATAACTGGCGAAATGTAGGGGTGTATCTACCTACTGAAGGTGCACCTCTGCCTAACCCTTCGGGGAGTACCTCCAGGCGTGATGATATGTATTACCTTAGGCGGTAGATGTTAAATGACCTGTGCCTGCAGTCTCGACATAGATAGCGATGCGATCGCTAACTACCGATCGTTAAATATTACCGAAAAAATTCGCTTGCCATAACGACGATAACGATAAATGCAAGTCTCGACAACCGAGATAGCGAGCAAAATCGGTCACTAATTTGACTTTGTGACGTTGATACGCTAACGAAATCCGTATTCATAGGGCGGTGATTTTATGCTAAAAAATTGTCAGTAAAAAAAAATTCTTCGCTTTAGGGAAAATTGGTGGACAAGATATTCTCAAATAATTATTTTTCTTTGAAAATTGTACAAAATATAGATGAACCTTATCATATTAACACTTTTTTGCATCGAAACGTGTAAGTAGGATGTATTGTTTTTAAGAAAAACACTTAACAAGGAAAATTATAGTTCGCTTCCTTGCAATACAGACGTGTCAATGTCAAATTTGTTTTGCACACAAGAATTTGAATTAATTTTAGATCTCCAATTTTCTAACGGAAAAAAACGGTTTAGCAATGGTGGGCCGTGACACAGGCGCAGGCCCGAGCCAGAGTGCGTCAGGTAAGTACAACCTACAACGACTATTTTCGATTCCTATTTTTGTTACTAAATTAATACTTTGCGTATGTCCAAAGTATTTTGTGTTTAGATAATGAATATATTAAATGTTTCAGGCGTACGCGTACGCCACGTGTAACGTCGGGACAGGTTGATGCGCTTTGGCGTTCCTAGAAGCCCGCCCATACCTGCACACACGAAAATTTACCGGCCTCCAGGGACGGGAAAATTTTGAAACGGGCTGGAAGGAGGTTGCTGAGGAGCTCAACAAACTCCCTAACGGATCAGTCAAATCGCCAGAGCAGTGGATGACGGTTAGTCTCAATCAAATATTCAGTTGGTTTTTAACAGTCAGTTCATGCCTCGTCAGTGTTATTTATATTTACTTGAATGATTATCCTATTTATAGGTTTGGAGAGACTTAAAAAGCCGCAGCTGCACTAAAGCAGCAAAATTAAAAAAAAGGAAACAATTAAAACTGGCAACCGAGGAGTCAACACAGCTCCTTTGACTGAGGTGGAGAGACATGTAACGTGCATAGTTGGTGTAAATTACACATTCGGCACCAACTGCCCAGACGCTATGCCAGAAGAAGATGTAAGTTGGTGCTTATTGTGTTGAGAAGGGTGTTATAGGGAGTGACGCGTTTGCAAAATTTGTAAATAAAAATAATGAATAATTTTATACTTATGTGTTTTATTTAAATCGCACAGAGTCAATAAAATATAATGTACGCATGTTGTGTAATACTGCACATGCATTGACGATTAGGCCAGCAGTGTATGGCTCATACATCAACTGGCGTTGGTGGGACAGACACCTAAAAACAAACTTCAGCACACCAAAGTATCTTTCAACTGTTTCTGGCTGAACAATGAGCATTTGTAAAATTATACTCCGGTGTCCCAGGGCGATGGTTTTTTAAAAGAGTCATCAACCATGGCTCCAGAGGATATCCATCATCACCTTAAAGATTAAACATATAAATTCCTTTCAGTAATCTAATGGGAGGTTGCCCATCGTGAGATTCATGATGATCATGTTCGTGAGATTATAATGTACATTTATTATTATTTACCAAGTAGCCATGTACGGTGGTCCCCGCTGTCAAAATGTCGCTTCATTGTTGAGCGCACGAATTTGCCCATACGTGAGCATCGTGTCTAGCTCCTGGCCATCGAGCATTAATGTTTAAAATCAAAAGATCTGGGTCACACACCAATAACATTATTAAGTATGTAAGTACTTATTTTTCATAGAATATTTAAAATAAATAAAGACATGAAAAAGTAACTATTGAGGGTAACTAACAGCTTGCACATTTAATGAATGGCCCTCATGGTGACCACTCACATATGCCTCTTCGTGGACTTTTGGAGTTAAAATTTTTATACGTGTGCAGTCTATGGCTCCAATCGTATCTGGGAATGGCTGTGGAGCATTTCTAAACTTTAACTGCACACCGTTCTTCCTGAGTCATGGGGAATTTGTAGTATCTTCTTAAAAGATTTTCGTTAATAGCCAAAGTTACAGCATGTATTAGTCGGCTTACTGACTTTTGGCTCATGCTGCAACCCCACTGCAAGCCAACAGGTAGTTGGTAGCACCCACTTGCGTAAAATCGGAGTGCCGTCAGAATCTAATAAGAAGAAAATATAAAGTACAATCTTAGATATTAGACAAAATAAATATAAATTTTATCAAGGCACCTAATCCAAAGGTACTCACTTGCGACTCCACAGAAAGTCCGTAAGGCCGTTGTCTTTGAATAGATGGGCGAAGTTCATCAACGAGCTCATGAAACATATCCTTGTTTATTCTGTATAATTACAGAAATTGGCCATCCTCTAAATCCAAAGGATTTTCATTTTCACGCCGATTTCGTGCAATTTGTCGCCGCATTTACATGTCACGTCTGTGTTCAAGCACGACCAAATCCCACGCTAAATATTCTGCAGCCATAATTCTCTAATTATTATTTGTTTATTGTTTTTGTAACCTCAAATCCAAAGTTAGTGAACGTAGCGAACACTTATCGGGCTGTCAAAAATGGTCGCAAGTAAATTCGATAACATTGCGAAAAATCGGTATCTCAGCGAAAATAATCGATAAGTTTGCGATGACAGTCGGTAGCTTTGGCAGTTGAGACTACCGAAAATCGTTATTATCAGATCGTTAGGACGTAGCGACCGATTTTTGACGCAAAGCGATCGCTATCTATGTCGAGACTGCAGGCACTGATAATAACGATTTTCGGTAGTCTCAACTGCCAAAGCTACCGACTGTCATCGCAAACTTATCGATAATTTTCGCTGAGATACCGATTTTTCGCAATGTTATCTAATTTACTTACGACCATTTTTGACAGCCCGATAAGTGTTCGCTACGTTCAATAACTCTGGATTTAAGGTTATAAAAACAATAAACTTAATAAAAATTAGAGAATTATGGCTGAAGAATATTTAGCGTGGGATTTGGTCGTGCTTGAGCACAGGCGTGATATGCTAATGCGGCGACAAATTGCACGGAATCGGCGTGAAAATGAAAATCCTTTGGATTTAGAGGATGGCCAATTTCTGTACCTATACAGAATAAACAAGGACGTGTTCCATGAGCTCGTTGATGAACTTCGCCCATCTCTTCAAAGACAACGGCCTTACGGACTTTCTGTGGAGTCGCAAGTGAGTATCTTTGGATTAGGTACCGTGCCTTGATAAAATTTATATTTATTTTGTCTAATATCTAAGATTGTACTTTAAATTTTCTTCTTATTAGATACTGACGGCACTCCGATTTTACGCAAGTGGGTGCTACCAACTACCTGTTGGCTTGCAGTGGGGTTGCAGCATGAGCCAAAAGTCAGTAAGCCGAGTAATACATGCCGTAACTTTGGCTATTAATGAAAATCTATTAAGAAGATACGTCAAATTCCCCATGACCCAAGAAGAACGGTGTGCAGTTAAAGAGAAGTTTGGAAATGCTCCACAGCCATTCCCAGATACGATTGGAGCCATAGACTGCACACATATAAAAATTTTAGCTCCAAAAGTTCACGAAGAGGCATATGTGAGTGGTCACCATGAGGGCCATTCATTAAATGTGCAAGCTGTTAGTTACCCTCAATAGTTACTTTTTCATGTCTTTATTGATTTTAAATATTATTTGAAAAATAAGTACTTACATAATTAATATGTTATAGGTGTGTGACCCAGATCTGTTGATTTTAAATATTAATGCTCGATGGCCAGGAGCTAGACACGATGCTCACATATGGGCAAATTCACCCGTACGCTCAACAATGAAGCGACATTTTGACAACGGGGACCACCGTACATGGCTACTTGGTAAATAATAATAAATGTACATTATTATCTCACGAAGAGGTTGCCCATTAGATTGCTTGATTGAAAGTAATTTATATGATGAATCTTTTAGGTGATGATGGATATCCTCTAGAGCCATGGTTGATGACTCCTTTAAAAAATCAACGTCCTGGGACACCGGAGTATAATTTTACAAATGCTCATTGTTCAGCCAGAAACACAATTGAAAGATGCTTTGGTGTGCTGAAGTCTGTTTTTAGGTGTCTGTCCCACCAACGCCAGTTGATGTATGAGCCATACACTGCTGGCCTAATCGTCAATGCATGTGCAGTATTACACAACATGCGTATAAAATACAAATTAAATGAACCAGAGGCCACCACATCAACGCAAATACTGGACAATGATGGTAGAGTTAATGATAATGGCCTAGAAATGACAGGTACCTAATGACAGGTACCTAATCCAATGATTTTTATGATTTATTTACATAGATGAAAGATGCTTTGGTGTGCTGAAGTCTGTTTTTAGGTGTCTGTCCCACCAACGCCAGTTGATGTATGAGCCATACACTGCTGGCCTAATCGGCTCGGGCCTGCGCCTGTGTCACAGTCCCACACCATTGATAACCCGTTTTTTTTCCAGTTTTATAGATTCGAGATCTAAAATTCATTCAAATATTTGTGTGCAAAACAAACTTGACATTGCCACTTGACAGTTTGTTTGTCAAGTTCAACGTCTGTATTGCAAGGCAGCGAACTATAATTTTCCTTTTAAGTGTTTTCTTAAAAAAAATACATGCTACTTACACGATTCGATGCAAAAAAGTGTTAATAAAAAGTGTTAATATGATAAGATTCACCTATATTTTGTACAATTTTCAAAGAAAAATAATTATTTGAGGATATCTTGTCCACCAATGTTCCCTAAAAACGAAGAATTTTTTTTACTGCCAATTTTCTACCATAAAATCACCGCCCTATGAATACGGTTTTCGTTAGCGTATCAACGTCGCAAAGTCAAGTTAGTGACCGATTTTGCTCGCTATCTCGGTGGTCGAGACTTGCATTTATCGTTATCGTCGTTACGGCAAGCGAATTTTTTTGTTAACATTTAACGGTAGTTTGCGATCGCATCGCTATCTATGTCGAGACTGCAGGCCCTGGGGCTGCAGTCTCGACATAGATAGCGATGCGATCGCTAACTACCGATCGTTAAATATTACCGAAAAAATTCGCTTGCCGTAACGACGATAACGATAAATGCAAGTCTCGACAACCGAGGTAGCGAGCAAAATCGGTCACTAATTTGACTTTGCGACGTTGATACGCTAACGAAATCCGTATTCATAGGGCGGTAATTCTATGCTAAAAAATTGTCAGTAAAAAAAAATTCTTCGTTTTAGGGTAAATTGGTGGACAAGATATTCTCAAATAATTATTTTTCTTTAAAAATTGTACAAAATATAGGTGAACCTTATCATATTAACACTTTTTTGCATCGAAAAGTGTAAGTAGGATGTATTGTTTTTAAGAAAAACACCTAACAAGGAAAATTATAGTTCGCTTCCTTGCAATACAGACGTGTCAATGTCAAGTTTGTTTTGCACACAAGAATTTGAATTAATTTTAGATCTCCAATTTTATAACGAAAAAAAACGGTTTAGCAATGGTGGGGGACCGTGACAAAGGCGCAGGCCCGAGTCAGAGTGCGTCAGGTAAGTACCTACAACCTACAACGACTATTTTCGATTCCTATTTTTGTTACTAAATTAATACTTTGCGTATGTCCAAAGTATTTTGTGTTTAGATAATGAATATATTAAATGTTTCAGGCGTAAGCGTACGCCACCTGTAACGTCGGGGCAGGTTGATGCGCTTTTGGCGTTCCTAGAAGCCCGCCCATACCTGCACACACGAAAATTTACCGGCCTCCAGGGACGGGAAAATTTTGAAACGGGCTGGAAGGAGGTTGCTGAGTAGCTCAACAAACTCCCCAACGGATCAGTCAAATCGCCAGAGCAGTGGATGACGGTTAGTCTCAATCAAAGATTCAGTTGGTTTTTAACAGTCAGTTCATGCCTTGTCAGTGTTATTTATATTTACTTGAATAATTATCATATTTATAGGTTTGGAGAGACTTAAAAAGCCGCAGATGCACTAAAGCAGCAAAATTAAAAAAATAAACAATTTAAACTGGCAACCGAGGAGTCAACACAGCTCCTTTGACTGAGGTGGAGAGACGGGTAACGTCCATAGTTGGTGTAAATTACACATTCGGCACCAACTGCCCCAACGCTATGCCAGAAGAAGATGTAAGTTGGTGATTATTGTGTTGAGAAGGGTGTTATAGGGAGTGACGCGTTTGCAAAATTTGTAAATAAAAATAATGAATAATTTTATACTTATGTGTTTTATTTAAATCGCACAGAGTCAATAAAATATAATGTACGCATGTTGTGTAATACTGCACATGCATTGACGATTAGGCCAGCAGTGTATGGCTCATACATCAACTGGCGTTGGTGGGACAGACACCTAAAAACAAACTTCAGCACACCAAAGTATCTTTCAACTGTTTCTGGCTGAACAATGAGCATTTGTAAAATTATACTCCGGTGTCCCAGGGCGATGGTTTTTTAAAAGAGTCATCAACCATGGCTCCAGAGGATATCCATCATCACCTTAAAGATTAAACATATAAATTCCTTTCAGTAATCTAATGGGAGGTTGCCCATCGTGAGATTCATGATGATCATGTTCGTGAGATTATAATGTACATTTATTATTATTTACCAAGTAGCCATGTACGGTGGTCCCCGTTGTCAAAATGTCGCTTCATTGTTGAGCGCACGAATTTGCCCATACGTGAGCATCGTGTCTAGCTCCTGGCCATCGAGCATTAATGTTTAAAATCAAAAGATCTGGGTCACACACCAATAACATTATTAAGTATGTAAGTACTTATTTTTCATAGAATATTTAAAATAAATAAAGACATGAAAAAGTAACTATTGAGGGTAACTAACAGCTTGCACATTTAATGAATGGCCCTCATGGTGACCACTCACATATGCCTCTTCGTGGACTTTTGGAGTTAAAATTTTTATACGTGTGCAGTCTATGGCTCCAATCGTATCTGGGAATGGCTGTGGAGCATTTCTAAACTTTAACTGCACACCGTTCTCCCTGAGTCATGGGGAATTTGTAGTATCTTCTTAAAAGATTTTCGTTAATAGCCAAAGTTACAGCATGTATTAGTCGGCATACTGACTTTTGGCTCATGCTGCAACCCAACTGCAAGCCAACAGGTAGTTGGTAGCATCCACTTGCGTAAAATCGGAGTGCCGTCAGTATTTAATAAGAAGAAAATATAAAGTACAATCTTAGATATTAGTAAAATCGGAGTGCCGTCAGTATTTAATAAGAAGAAAATATAAAGTACAATCTTAGATATTAGACAAAATAAATATAAATTTTATCAAGGCACCTAATCCAAAGGTACTCACTTGCGACTCCACAGAAAGTCCGTAAGGCCGTTGTCTTTGAAGAGATGGGCGAAGTTCATCAACGAGCTCATGGAACATGTCCTTGTTTATTCTGTATAAGTACAGAAATTGGCCATCCTCTAAATCCAAAGGATTTTCATTTTCACGCCGATTTCGTGGAATTTGTCGCCGCATGTACATGTCACGTCTGTGTTCAAGCACGACCAAATCCCACGCTAAATATTCAGCAGCCATAATTCTCTAATTATTATTTGTTTATTGTTTTTGTAAGCTCAAATCCAAAGTTAGTGAACGTAGCGAACACTTATCGGGCTGTCAAAAATGGTCGCAAGTAAATTCGATAACATTGCGAAAAATCGGTTTCTCAGCGAAAATAATCGATAAGTTTGCGATGACAGTCGGTAGCTTTGGCAGTTGAGACTACCAAAAATCGTTATTATCAGATCGTAAGGACGTAGCGACCGATTTTTGTCGCAAAGCGATCGCTATCTATGTCGAGACTGCAGGCACTGGTCTTTAGTATGCTCGGTGTTACTGGATGTTCATCGAGGGGCATCCTGCTTATATTTCTGAAGCACGCATGCGACTGCCCTTCGTACGACATGTGGAGCTGAACCGGGCAACAGGTAAGCAGAGTTTGTTAAACGGTGCTGGTTGTAGGCATTCCTATATATTTCTCTACGTCTCGTTCTGGGCGATGTAGACTTGTCTTTCGTGAGCGCATCGTCGGCAAAATATACTTCCAAATTAATAAAGTTCTGTTAATAAATATGATTTATTTACATAAATAAATATATATAATAATACAAAAAACTTACATGGCTAATCAGGTATCATGTAATATTTTATTACATAAATATTAGGCGGATCTAAGAATGCGTACTTATATAAAATCTAACAAAAACTTAATAACTATTTGACAACTTATCGTCTAGCAGTTTGTTTTGCGCAACAAAACAGAATCTTAACTAATAATAATTACTATCTAAACCACTTTATAACTGTAATAATCGTCTTTAGCTAATGGTCTGAGGCATAGCTCTAAGATGCGTTCCAGCCCTTGCGCCAATTGTGCCGTCGTATATAGGCAAGAGGAACATGGACGAATAGGGCAGTGCCTCGGCACAGGGATGTGTAATATATGTATTCGCAGAGATACTTGTAACAAAAATCATGAATATCATTAGATCAGTCATCATCCTTTTATTGAGACAGGAATATAAACAGATCTCTGGACATCTAACCATAGGCGGCGGGCTAGTCACGTCTGCCTGCAGACCCAGGCAGACGTAACTAGCTTTTACCGTGCAATTTAATAGATACCTATATGATTGGTTAGGTGTAGTGTAGGGTAGGGCTCTTGGGGAAGAAGCTTGCCTGGGGAAGGTATATACTACAATAACGCGTCTACCGCCATAAAGCCTTCTTGTGTTCCGTCTTAGAGAGTGGTTGTGTCGAGGCACATGACTGCTCAAGAGGCATTTCCGCTTCGTGACAACGACACATAATTACCGGTTCTACTTAAATTAATAAGAATGTGAATGAAAAACTCACAGGCCAGCGGAAGTTGATATTTCAGCATGTAGGTCAGCCCCAGGCGGGTCACCGTTGAACTCATGGACGATAGTTTCGACGTCCAGATCTGTATCAATGAAGTCGGGTCCGTCACTCACGTTCTGACAGATCGCGGGACACTGTTCGTCAACATCTGGGTATTCGTAACCGCTATTATGTGCCCTTGTTTCCAACACAAAGTTTGAAACTTCTTCTGATACACCAACGTGGATTGCTAACTGGAAAGAATATGTTTAAACAAAATGAGTCCCAAATTCTGAAGAAAACCAATAAAATACCTACGGAATCAAAAGCTAAGATTATTGTAGACAAATGATATAATTAAAAATATAAGATTACAGCACGCTTGTATTTTACTAAGGCATAAGAAGAGGATTATTTATAGTGCACTCACATTTCGCTAGTTTTATGGAGATATAATTCTGTAGGTATTTTAATAAGTTAGCTCTACTAATGCGATCATGTTACAATGATTCTTCTTTTTAGAACTATCTCGATTTGATTTGCCTCACTTTGTAAGTGGTGCCGAGAAAAATAGATAGCAGCAAATTAAATGGCAGATGTTATGTAGCAGCATCGACATCGCCACATGCGATGTACTTTTCTCACTGATGTAACTCAAAATCATGCATCGCGCAAGCAGAGATTACCGCGCGACGACAACCCGACATCAACCGTCAGGCTGTAGCCCACCAGACACAACACCCGTCTGGTCGGAGGATCCACCTTTTTCTACGGAGGGTGATTGAACTTTACACCCTATTCACAGCGGGAGCTATCAGAATACTAGCGCTTTTTTTTTAAGGTTGGGTAATCATCAAATGCCCCTCAGCTCTGGGTGGAGCGGAAAGGATAGTCAGACTCTTACTGACTAAAACCCATCCATGTTCCTTCCTTAGCCCTTTATGTTCCAGGGTAGCGGTAACCCTTTTGGACAAGCCGCTGAGAATACCAGCGCTGCGGTAATCACTACATAGTATAAAACAAAGTCGTTTTCTCTGTCCCTATATCCCTATGTATGCTTAAATCTTTCAAACTACGCAACGGATTTTGATGCGGCGGAAAGAGCCTTAACTATGTAATTAAACTTAGTTCTACTCACATCAGGTCGACAAGTCTCCCACAGCTGCGGCACAATCCGGTCTACATCGCAGTATCGCACTGGAATTTCTTGGCGGGACAAAGTAATATTGTATTTTTTTTCAATTTTTTCCCTGTCCAAGAATTTCACTCCTTCCCAACTTGGATTAGTTTCCAAACCACTAAAAGGGCCATATCCTGTCATTAAAACTGCTTTACAGTATGTCTCCCTTTCCCCCTCTGCGGCACGCATAAAACAGTGAAACATCTTGTGAGCTTTCGCGAATTTAAATTTAAGTATGCAAACCGTTGTCTTTGTTATCTACTTCAATACTGAATTATTGTGGTCTGAACTTACCAACGCTTTTAAAGATACCTGGTCTAAGCATACGTACTCGGTACTTCCCAAGAGGTACTTAAGGTAAACACTAGGAAAGTCTATAAGGAAAGTCCCAAGACGCTGAGAGTCTGTGATTTATCAAAAGACATAACACCGATGTTCTTACGTAACGATCGCAATTTAACGTCATATTAATTACAGAGTTACGTAAATGTAGTAGGTAACATGTAGGACGCACTATCTGCCGGTGAGTACCTTGCAGGCTACATATTATAATACCTACATGACTATGAATGCCAGCCAGTTTTTTTTCTGTTGCTTTTAAAGAGACCATGCCTAGCATGTCCTCTGAGTACGATTCGCATTTTTTCTCAAGGATCAATCAGGTAGCACCATCTTGTCTATACTAATATTTTAGAGATTTGTATGTATGTTTGTATCGAATAAACTCAAAAACTACTTAACGGATCTAGATAAAACTTGGCACAAGGATAGATTATAGGCTGGAATAGCATATAAGCTACTTTTTATCCCGGAATAAGTACGATTCCCGCGGGATAATTTCCTACATACACGCTAACAAAGCCGCTGGCAAAAGCTAGTTTCATAATAATTGTCCAGATTATTTTACAATACATAAATAAAAATTACTAATAATAATATCCTTGGACATTTCACACAACGCCATTTAGTCCCGAGCTAATCAACCTTATGTTTGTGTTATGGTAACGAGATGGCTGATGAACTACTTATATATTTTTTTTATACATACATATTATAGATAGAAAAACACCCAGACCCGGAACAAATACTTGCAGGTCGTACAAATATTTGTTTCTTGCGGGAATCGAACCCGCGACATGCTGCGCAGCAGTCAATCGCTCAACCACTGCGCCAACCGTGTCGTCAAACACAAATAACACAAACTATAACTAACTACCTAACTATAACTGACTAATATATCTATTAATTATACCTATATACACGAAAGGAATTTACCCGGCCCCGTTAAAAGAAGCCATAATCACGCCAGTGCACAAGGGTGGAGATAGGGACGATATCAGTAATTATAGGCCAATTTCAGTGCTAACTGCTTTATCAAAAATTATTGAAAAATTAATAAATACTAGACTACTAAATTATTTGAGCAAATTTAATATAGTATCCGACTCGCAATATGGCTTCAGAAGAAATATGTCTACGGAAGATGCTGTTAGTGCTCTATCCTCTCTAATAACCAATCATCTGGACAATGGACAAAAGTGCCTCACTGTCTTTTTAGACCTCAAAAAGGCGTTTGATACCGTCTCTACCTCTATCCTTGCAAACAAACTGGAAAAGATTGGCGTTCGGGGAACAGCTCTTGACCTTTTAAAGGACTACCTTTCAAACAGGACACAAAGAGTGAAGATTGGCCAGCATATCAGTAGCGACGCGGCTGTATTGTACGGAGTCCCTCAGGGAAGTGTATTGGGCCCAACCCTTTTTTTAATATATATAAATGACCTCTGTAATATGATAATACCTAATGCTAAAGTTTTCTCCTACGCTGATGATACAGCCGTTGTCTTCTATGGGAGTTCTTGGCACGATGTCAAGCATCATGCTGAGACCGGTATTTCTCGTGTCGCTGATTGGCTAAAATCTAACCTCCTAACGCTAAATACCTCCAAAACGAATTTCATATGTTTTAGCATTTCTAAGCGTAATGAACCAACTGATGAGTTTGGTATCGTTATACATACATGTAAGGGTGAATACGGCAATAATTGTAACTGCTCAAGTATTCGCAAAGTTACCGAAATTAAGTATTTGGGTGTAGTAGTGGATAATAGGCTATCCTGGTACCCTCATGTAGAACAAGTAACCGCCAGAATTAGAAAGTTAAGTTGGTTGTTCAAAACCCTAAGACATGTTGCACCAATGGCAAAAGCCAACAACAAATGCCCGTCTCAAAATTTAATCACACAAGTTTACCTTGCACTTGTACAATCTGTGCTTGGATACTGTATTCCGGTTTGGGGAGGTACAGCAAAGACCAAGTTGATACATCTAGAACGAGCACAACGCGCACTCCTAAAGATTATGCATTTTAAAAGGCTTAGATTCCCTACTGTAGACCTTTATCAGATCAGTGATGTATTATCTGTCAGAAAGCTGTACATAGTCCTAACAATACTAAAAAAGCATAAGTCTTTGCCCTTTAATGTGGGTATTACCCCGAAAAGAAGGAAGTTTAGCATAGCGGTTATACCTTCAACTAAGACCAAATTTGCATGTAATCAATATCGTAAACGATCAGCTCAATTGTATAATAGAATAAACAAAAAGATAAATATACATTCGAAAAATAAATATGATTGTAAAGAAACACTAGTTAAGTGGATAAAACCACTTACGTATGAGGACACAGAAGCACTGTTATAACACGGAATTATTCATATACACACACACACCCACTTACTCTGACAGACACGCTCATACACACACACACTCACACAAACACACACACACACACACACACTCACAATTCTTATTTTTTAATTTCTTTTAATTTCTTTTTTTTTTGTTAGCCTAGACTTATTATTCTAAACAAAATTCTAACTTTTTAAAAATATTGTGTTAATTATCACGCTATACAAAAACTTTTTTACAAAAAATAAAACTGACTTCCAAAACAAACACTACAAAGTGACAAATAATTTTGATTTCGGAAGTCGGTGTCTTCGGTTTTGTATTTTAATTTTTTGCCACCGACTTCCGAAATCAAAATTATTTGTCACTTTGTAGTGTTTGTTTTGGAAGTCGGTTTTATTTTTTGTAAAAAAGTTTTTATTTTTCACTTTTTAGTTGTGGTACCTACCTAGACAACCCCCCCCTCCCCCCCAAATTTTTAATACCACTAACTGCTATGTAAATTACAGTGACAGGAACTTATTAGAACATCGTCCACATATATTAAGTAGGTTATTTTTGTTGATTTTTCAAAAACCGCTTATTCGATTTCGATAAAATTTTTATGGGACCATTTGGGAAGTATACCCTTTCCAACAAAAAAAGAATTTTTCAAATCGGTTGGCAAGCAACGGAGTTATGCGCGAACAAACATAAAAAAAAAAAATACAAACATCCGAATTGAGAACCTCCTCCTTTTTGAAGTCGGTTAAAAATAGGGAGGGGCGGAGTCTTCTACTACAGGCATTATTTGTCTAAAAGAAGATCCCGAACACAACAATTTGTAAACCATTTATTTGACACAATAAATTATTATTATTATTAAATTATTATTATTATATACACAGATTTAATTAATTATGTATAGATATATTTATAATTATACCTACACCCAATTAAACACATCTATACATTTATAATAATACTATTGAACTACTACTAAGCCCTCTTCCTCTCTCCTAATGTTGCTGTACTCGACAGGCGACAGGGTCCGTATTGATCCTTTTATTTTATCTTTGTGACATATGGAACGCAATAAACAATTGAGTATTGAATACCTATTGTCTCTTATACACTTGAATGCAGATCGACTATGAACATATTAGAGCAACAAGGCCACCGCGGGGACCGCTGGTGGCCCGTGTTGTTCTATGACAACGAACGAAGCTCGATAAAAATGCACAGGCCAAAGAATATGCTAATACAAATTCTTACTTTACAATCTATTGAATGAAAAAATACGCCTTTATTACCGGCCGGTTTAATATTCTATTCTATTCTATTCTATTACGCAAGTTACGCCAGCAACTGTAAAAAACCAGAACCTAAATAATCAAAATTACCCGTGACGTAGGTACCATTAATACAAATTAACGAATTAAGTACCTACGTAAAAATTTAATTATTTGATTAATGAGCGAGTAATTCATATTATATCCATTGTCCCATAATATTGAAAGTAAACCTCAGTGTATGACGTAAATCATTCAGTAAATGCAGTTATTATTTTCCTTATTTGGCGGCGTAGCTTGTGACCTACTTAAGGTACTTGGTTTTTAAAAATACTACATAGTGAAAAACAATTTTTCACCTAACAAGCTCGGAAAGAGTCTGTTTATCATCTACAACTTAATATTATAAAGCTGAAGAGTTTGTTTGTTTGTTTGTTTGAACGCGCTAATCTCAGGAACTACTGGATCAAATTGAAAAAATCTTTTTGTGTTGAATAGACCATTTATCGACGAAGGCTATAGGCTATGTAGCATCACGCTACGACCAATAGGAGCCGAGCAGCGGGTGAAACCGCGCGGGAGCAGCTAGTTCGAAATATGAGTGCAAAATTGCATTTTAGCGCGTCAGCGTGGAGGCAAACCAGAGGGAACACTAGCAACGTTCATTTTAGCGCGTCAGCGTGGAGGCAACCCAGAGGGAACACTAGCAACGTTCATTTTAGCGCGTCAGCGTGGAGGCAACCCAGAGGGAACACTAGCAACGTTCATTTTAGCGCGTCAGCGTGGAGGCAACCCAGAGGGAACACTAGCAACGTTCATTTTAGCGCGTCAGCGTGGAGGCAACCCAGAGGGAACACTAGCAACGTTCATTTTAGCGCGTCAGCGTGGAGGCAACCCAGAGGGAACACTAGCAACGTTCATTTTAGCGCGTCAGCGTGGAGGCAACCCAGAGGGAACACTAGCAACGTTCATTTTAGCGCGTCAGCGTGGAGGCAACCCAGAGGGAACACTAGCAACGTTCATTTTAGCGCGTCAGCGTGGAGGCAAACCAGAGGGAACACTAGCAACGTTCAATTTAAAAAATCCAAATCTAAAATCTAACCTTTCCAGTATTCCCTTTGATTCCAAAACTCTGTGTCGTCACATTAAATTATATCATAAAAATCACGAAAAAATCCGCGTTCTGACAATTTATAAACAGTACCGTTATTGGCTACCCTGTCAAATACCCAAATGGAGTAATTTATTTAACTTAAATAATTTTGAAAATAAAATAAATAATAATATGGTATGTGTCCTTTCTTGGCAAAAAAGAAATATGTATCTACTATCTAATTAGTCTTTTCTATCATTCTCTTTTGAGGACAAGTATTGAGGATTGAGAAAAAAACACAGTGTATTGTATACATTTTGGAGATATTCTATGTAGCTCATGATATACAATATTTTGTTTAAAAGAGTATCCATGGAGTTTCTTGCCCATTCTTCTCCACAGGGACCTACTGCTTTGGAATGGGCAACTAGCTTCATCTTTCTGATTGACCGACCCCTTGACAATTCAAAAGTGCCTGTTATTGGTTTATTTGAAATAAATGCTTTGAGTTTGAGACATTGCCAAGTGCTTATCTGTTATTTCTTCACATGAGTCAATGTATCGGACATGCTCAAATAAAACTCAACATATAACAGCTGTTTTCTAGTAACCTAACATTTTCCTCACTGTAGTGAGGTGAAAAGTTGTGTGTTTCGCTCGGCACCAAAGTTGTTCTGTGTCTTACCTTTGAAACCCTTGCTACGCTCGTTCTGTACCTTTGAAACCCTTGCTACGCTCAGGATTCTATATTTGAACCACTATAACAAAACATTTTGTAGCGACCAGTAGTAGGCACTCTGTGAAACTTTCAAGGGTCTACCTGTTACAGTTAAAGAGATACAGCCCTGTGACAGAAAGACGGACGCATGGACAGCGGAGTATTGGGCTCTTACTTGTAGTGGAGTTAAAGAGTGGGAGACAAGCGGTGACACACGTAATAAGTACCTATCACAAATCAGGAGCTACTTCTTCCTTTCTTACCTCTTTTAATTAATATGTTCTGTGCTTCAACAAAATAATATAGTCAAAAAAATGACGTCCAACAAATCAATTACAATGACTTGGGATGCATTGTTTGCTTTTTATTTTCAGTTCTCGAGATATTATGTTAATAGTTTCTTCTGTCGTCTAATAGTTTTTATTTGTTTCTGAATTACAAGACCGGTTTTGCCTCGGAATCTCAGTTTTTAAGCGGAAGTCAATACAATATCACCATATTTTAATGTATGTAGGTATATATGTTAATTTAATATCTAAATTGTCCGTATTTGTGCGTTAGGTAAGTTTAGGTACAATATTTTTGTTTGTGCATGGAGCCTTGATGAACTGGCGTAATTCAGACGTAATGGGTTTCAATACACCGACAATTGCAACAAACCTACACTACTTAATTAACTCACTGTACGCATTTTCTGAATGCATAGCATAAGTACCTAATAAATGTTTACTTAATCGGGTGACGTATATCGTCATTCTGGAGTCCAATGGAACCTAGTACCGAGTCGGCAGGTTCGTTTGTTCGGGTCCAATTGGGGGATAATCTCAAATTCAGCGAACAGCACTGTTAAAGACACGATGTCATGTCAAAATGGAAGATGAAGGCGCAAGTTGTAATGCCTATTATACTTAGACTTTTCAACACTAGTTCTGATAGCTGAAAACTCAGTGATTGCAGTTCCCTCTAGAACCTAATGGCGCGATTCCACCAAGATGATGCTCATTTGTGTACAGACATTTTGTGCAAAACTCCATTAACGCACGCATTGAGCTGCAGATCCGTAAAAACTTGTTTTCACCGGAAATCTGTGCGTAATTTTTGTAAGCGTACCTACAGTAATGTACTACATTTGTCTGTTTACTTGACTGAGTTCACTGAAAGAAACATTTGTGCCGTAGTGTCGCACAGTGCCGCCCACTGGTGGAATCGTGCCTACTCGACATCACTTAGGAAATTCACACACAAGGTGAGTAAAAAGGTCCGTACTTAGCCAGGGTGTTGAGGTTTTCTTTTCCTTGACTTCGATATAAGTTTAGTAGTGGCCAATGACTTCGACTGCCTTGTTGGTCTATTTACATGGGTGGAGGTCCTGGGATATTTTAAAAATAGTACGAAACGAAGTTTAAACTGCACCTAATTTTAATAATATAAAAAAATATTTTTAAAAAAGTTATTGAGGTAGGGGAACAAGCCTGTTACCTGAAAATGTAGTTTTTGTCATTTTTTCCGTTTGAGTGTTTGTTTGGATGTATATTCGGATTGGTGTAAAGTTGGCTGAACAGATTAGGATGAAAGGCACTTTATCTTCCTTTATGTTCCCACTGCTGGGAGCTGGGACACAGCCTTATTGCGGTTTGGTGGATGTCGCATGACTTCAAATTTTCGTTCTAGGACATGAAAGGCACTCAGATAGTTTATAACTTGGATTCCCACAAATGGTACTTTTAAGCCCGGTTTTAGGGACCTACGTGCCGTGGGATATGTTCCGACATTAACGTAGGCGAAGCCGGAGGCAAAAGGTAGTCCTAAATTAACTTAGCCTATCGCAAGCCACTGCGATATTATGCCTCTCTCAGGCGACGCCACGACACCCCGGCGTCGTTTGTAGTCTAAACATTAATTTATTATTATAAGTAACAGTGCGTATGGAAAAGCCGGTGGAAATCACGCGTGAACACACAGGAATCCACATCAGGGAATTCTTCGAAAGCCATTTTCGAAGAATTCCATTTAAAATATGTCGTTAAATGACGTCTTTAATCGTAATCGTCGGCAATCATTAAAGAGCCTCTCTTTAATGATTGCCGACGATTACTTACAACTTGAAATGGACGACATTATGCATGCAAATATGCGTGTTTTATGCTTGAAATATGCTAAGTGCCTACCTAAGCAGTTGACAGGAAAATCCCTAACCTTTTAGTAAGTGCTACAAAAGAAAGAAAAACAAAATTAGAAGACTGGCAATAACTTGTTGCGGAGTCTTATTTCTACCAACTGATTTGGTATAATTTGGATGGTCTAGAGACGACAGATGCAGATAAAGCAGCATACATTCCGAAAAAAACAATTACAGCCAAATGTGATAACTTATCATGTTGCACCAAACAATCACCGAACCTTTTACCAACCATGGGTCGGCTGCCAGCCTTAACGGCTATTTTCATGGAGCGTTCAAAACTGTGCAGCATGTACCTATACTTACAGGATGCACAATTTTTATTCATGGCAACGGTGGCCAAATGCAGTAAGTGATTTTATCACAACCACACCACAATGTTTGCCCCATAGAGGAAAGTAATATATCGGTTTGCCCTAAGAAATATGCTGGCGCGTTTGACTGCGTCCTCATATCTGACCTGTCGCTCGATTCTGTAAAAACTTAGATAAAGTGAGCGTGAAGTTAAGTGTCGTTGCACCTAATGGTGATTGTCACTATCAGATAGCTCACTTAAAACGCACCTCACCTATTGAGATTTTTACAGAATAGTATTACTGATATTTTAGTAGGTTCTTTACCTAATAATGATAAAGTGTTCTTCAACACTATACATAACGAATGCAGAGCTGTGAGCCAGTGTGAACAGTAGGTGTGCTGGCTTTCTGAAAAATGCTTAATGTTCAACGTTGCTGATGTAGATAATGATAAGTTCTCCCACTCCTGTGTTCCATCTCCACAACCGTTAAGCAGATAGGCTCAGCTTCTTGAAGCAAGGTAGCACTCCTACTAGCGTACCTAGCGTACCTAGTGCTAAAAACCAAGCAAAAAAAAAAAAGTTAGTAACACTCACTCACTTTTCAAAGAACTACATACCTACCTATTTCTTCTGCTAGGAAGTCCGTATATCCAGCGAACCGTGAACCAATTACTTCCTCCTCCCTTTCCTTCGCACACTATAAAGACTAGAAGAATTAATGACCCCCTGGACAGGAACTGCAGTGACCAATTACGAAAATTGAATATCTGTGAAATAATTGCGGGTACCTAAAGGTTGGGTATAAAACTGGATTAATGCGATGTATTTTGCATCATACCATCCCAAATAGTGTGGTTGTGAATCCCTGTCAAATCATTAAAAGAATACATCGCACTTTCTTTTACCCCCGACGCAAAAAAGGGGTGTTATAAGTTTGACCGCTATGTTTGGTGTGTGAGGTGTCTCACCGATTTGGATGCGGTTTTTTTTCTGCTAATCATGCACGACTATTTAATTTTGCCCTCTGCAGGGCTTATATGCGGCAAACGACAGAGCTATCCAGTCTCGGGGCTACATTATTTGTCAGACATATAGTAAAAAAATATACCATGTTACAACTCTGCGCAGGATAATCCTATAATAATGATCTCGGATCTGCTGTAACCCGACCCCCTGTGCGTGGATTATCTGTAACTTCTTACCCGACTACAGCGAAGCAAATCAAAGGTTAATATTTTGACGGGTAAGTAAGTATGTGAGTAGGTATGTATTACGTATGTTCGTCAAACTCAAACTCAAAGCATTTATTTCAAATAAACCAATAACAGGCACTTTTGAATTGTCAAGGGGTCGGTCAATCAGAAAGATGAAGCTAGTTGCCCATTCCAAAGCAGTAGGTCCCTGTGGCTTCTCCACAGGGACCTACTGCTTTGGAATGGGCAAGAAACTCCATGGACACTCTTTTAAATCAAAAATGTTTACAAAAACTGGGTTACATCATTAATGTTGAAATATACACGTGAGATCTTTAAAGACTTATAAAGCGTCCATTATTACAAGATTTAAAAATCAATTCAAAATTTAGTTAGAAAAAAGAGAGAGAGCTAAGATGACCAGTCCCTACATGATGGATGGCGCCCGTTCATGAACATGACGCATCGTCTGTTCCTTCATAACTTCTAAAGTAGGTACATATCATAATTTGACAGATGTGTCTTTGGAAGCCTCTTGATCGTCCCAGGCTATGTAATGCTAATAACACAATAACATTTAATATAGCGCCCCCTAGAGGACATTAAAGTCATGAACTACAAAGAAATTAAAATTATGCCGTGTATTGAATTAAGCCGCACCTATTATCGAATGGAAGGGCTAAATTAGAATATTACAATCATACATATTATTACATTATTATCGACTTGCGATATTAACCCCAAAATAATTAAAATAAAAGTAAGTTCAAAAACTAAAAGACAATAATAGTCTTGTTTCATACTCTTTAAAGCGTGATATAATATTTAGTTTGTAGTCGGGTTTTCGTTTTTGAACTTACTTTTCCCCAAACAACAGTCAGGGCCGCCTTTACCAGGGGGTGCAAGGGGTGCGGTGAACCCGGGCGCGGAGCGCCCGGGGGCGCCTTTCGAGCGCTGAATTTTTGGATATTTCATTGAACTTAACGCCATTGCACAGTTTTAAACTTACATTGTGTAAGTTCATTTGAAATGGGCGTGCGGCGCGGCACCGGTACGTCTGTTGCGTCCTTTGACATAGCCGTCCGGGCGCTAAATGATCTCTAAGTTAATAGAGTGTAAGTTCATTTGAAATGGGCGCGCGGCGCGGCACCTGTACCTACGTCTGTTGCGTCCTTTGACATAGCCGTCCGGGCGCTCGCACTTAAAGAGAAATGATCTCTAAGTCAATAGAGTGTAAGTTTGAAATGGGCGCGCGGCGCGGCACCTGTACCTACGTCTGTTGCGTCCTTTGACATAGCCGTCCGGGCGCTCGCACTTAAAGAGAAATGATGTCTAAGTCAATAGAGTGTAAGTTTGAAATGGGCGCGCGGCGCGGCACCTGTACCTACGTCTGTTGCGTCCTTTGACATAGCCGTCCGGGCGCTCGCACTTAAAGAGAAATGATCTCTAAGTCAATAGAGTGTAAGTTTGAAATGGGCGCGCGGCGCGGCACCTGTACCTACGTCTGTTGCGTCCTTTGACATAGCCGTCCGGGCGCTCGCACTTAAAGAGAAATGATCTCTAAACCACTAGAATTAGGTGTAAGTTCATTTGAATTTACAGTGCGGCGCGCGGCGCCTATGTAAGTGTCGGTCAGTGATTGATCTGATTTCTTCTTTTAAGTAATTGAATTCGTTAGCTCATTTTATTTGCAACAACCGGCGAATTAGCACAGAAGTTCTTAGAGAAAAAATATAAAGGTAAGTCAATTTAATTTTTTAAGTGTTGGTGTTAGGTAAGTACATTGCAATCATTATCATCACATTATCATCATCACATCATTTGTTTATGAGAGAGAGTCATGACTGTTTTGTTTATAATTTGCAAAAATACAAATTCTTAATGTTAGTGATTGATAAAAAACTACTTGCTTTAGCTATACTATAATAATAATAATTAATATTATAAAGAGGTAAAATTTGTAAGTTTGTATGTAGGGGGTAATCTCCGGAACTGATGATACAATTTCAAATTTTTTTTCACTGGTAGATAGCTACATTATTCCTGAGTGCTAAAGGCTATAAATTATATTTATATCATACATATTAGCCGAGCTATCGCAATTTTCGTCTAGCAAGTCGGAAAAAAATACCTCCGAAAACAGAATTATTTGCATGCGCTGCCTAAACAGTTACAGTATATCGCAATTTCCCGCGGACGAAGTCGCGGGCAGAAGCTAGTTTAGAATAAAGAAAGATAAATTAAGTACTAGGTAAATTGAAATTTGATTTTATTGTAGATGGCCGAATTAGGGGATAAAAAGAAACCATCGGGTGCCCAAAATAGAAAAAGGAAACTGGAGAAAGAAGAAAAAATCAAAACATCTGAAGTGGCATACTTACATCAGTGATAGATGTCGCTGGTGTATCCTGCCTTGGTTCGATCAAAACATCTGAAGTGGCATACATCAGTGATAGATGTCGCTGGTGTATCCTGCCTTGGTTCGATCAAAACATCTGAAGTGGCATACATCAGTGATAGATGTCGCTGGTGTATCCTGCCTTGGTTCGATCAAAACATCTGAAGTGGCATACATCAGTGATAGATGTCGCTGGTGTATCCTGCCTTGGTTCGATCAAAACATCTGAAGTGGCATACATCAGTGATAGATGTCGCTGGTGTATCCTGCCTTGGTTCGATCAAAACATCTGAAGTGGCATACATCAGTGATAGATGTCGCTGGTGTATCCTGCCTTGGTTCGATCAAAACATCTGAAGTGGCATACATCAGTGATAGATGTCGCTGGTGTATCCTGCCTTGGTTCGATCAAAACATCTGAAGTGGCATACATCAGTGATAGATGTCGCTGGTGTATCCTGCCTTGGTTCGATCAAAACATCTGAAGGGGCATACATCAGTGATAGATGTCGCTGGTGTATCCTGCCTTGGTTCGATCCCTAAGTTCCTACCTACTTATTATTATTACACTTCTCATTTTTTGTATAAGTTACCTGTAACTGTATACCTAATAAATGAGTATTAAATAAAGTAGGTTTTTATGATTATGACAATATCTAATTAATTGTTTTTTGCGGATTGCGCACCGGAAGGCGCAATGGTTAGTAACATAGAGGAAAGTAATATATGGTTAGTAACTAACACTCACTCTGTCTCGTCACTCGTCCACGTCCCCGAAAAAGACATTTTGATTACGAGGCCGCAGATGAGCCCATTTTAGACCCAACCAACAAATTTAAAGTATGTTTTTATTTTTTTCTACTGGACACTGCTATCTCGAAATTAAATGAGAGATTCGATTTGCTGACGGAACACAATTCAGTTTTTTCACTCTTCCAAAACATTGAATGCTGGAATAAATTAGAGATGCAAGAAAAAAATCTCAGTGTTATCGGCTCCAAGAAAAACTAACATTTAAAAATAGATTTGATATTGACGGGGAGGATTTATATAATGAATTAATTGTTGCCAATATTTTTTCCCAATGCATCAACAAGTACTCCCACTGATATTTTAAGCTACGTATATAAATTCTAATAATTTAATTTCCTCATTTCCCAATATCTCAACAGCTCTGCGTATATATTTAACACTGCCTGTAAAAGTAGCAGAAGGTGAAAGATCCTTTTCAAAATTAAAATTAATAAAAAATTATCTTCGTTCAACCATGACCCAAGACAGAGTGACAAACTTAGCTATTATAAGTATAGAATCCAAAATTGTTATAAAAATAAATGATTTAATTAAAATCTTTGCCAACTCAAAAGCAACAAAAATTGAGTTTGTTTGATGTATGTGTATGTACATGTAATAAATAGATATATAGTAATCGAAGTTTTAAGTTAATTTTGTTTTTTAGAGTAATAAATAAATAAATTATCAAAATTACGTGTATTGTGTTTTCTTGGTTGACTAGGACCCCTTTCATACTGCAGTGTAAGGGCGCAGGCTGAGTCCCGCACCCCGGCGCAGAATAGACTTAAGACGGCCCTGACAACAGTATCTCCGATTGTAATACTCAACTTGACGCAAAACATCAAATCATTATCATCATTTGGTAATCTTCTATATTATATTATATTATACTAGCTTCCGCCCGCGGCTTCGCCCGCAAAATATGTCGACAAATTATACATATAAACCTTCCTCTTGAATCACTCTATCTATTAAAAAAAACCGCATCAAAATCCGTTGCGTAGTTTTAAAGATTTAAGCATACAGACAAACAAACAGACAAAAATAGCGACTTTGTTTTATACTATGTAGTGATTATCTATACTAATATTATCTATACTAATATTATAAAGAGGTAAAATTTTTAAGTTTGTAAGTTTGTATGTAGGGGGTAATCTCCGGAACTGATGATACAATTTCAAATTTTTTTTCACTGGTAGATAGCTACATTATTCCTGAGTGCTAAAGGCTATAAATTATATTTATATCATACATATTAGCCGAGCTATCGCAATTTTCGTCTAGCAAGTCGGAAAAAAATACCTCCGAAAACAGAATTATTTGCATGCGCTGCCTAAACAGTTACAGTATATCGCAATTTTCCGCGGACGAAGTCGCGGGCAGAAGCTAGTATACATATAAAAATGAAACCCGTTTTCCTTGGTCACGGCATCACGCGTGAATGGCTGGACCGATTTCACTAATTCTTTTTTTGTTGTATTTGTTATTATTAGGAGAAGGTTCTTACGGAAAAAAATATTAAGAAAATCTCTCAAAAATATTGAAAAATATACATTTAATTTTGCATATTTAAAAAAACGCGCGTAACGAATGTCAATGTCATTCACAGCCATAGACTATATTGAAAGAGCATTGTTTGTTCGGAAACGTGGTTACTTAATTAAATTCGAGCATCATTTGTTCGGAAACGTGGTTACTTAATTAAATCTATAATATAAAAATGAATCGCAAAATGTGTTGGTAAGCGCATAACTCAACAACGCCTGGACCAATTTGGCCAATTCTTTTTTTGTTGTGTTTGTTATTGTCAGGAGAAGGTTCTTACATACAAAAAAAAAAAGATAGGTAGGTAAGGTAGGTAGGGTAGGTAAGGTAGGTATCATAGTTAAGACAGGACACCGTCTGTCGGGTCAGCTAGTACCTTATATTTCTGAGAATTAACTTCGTAAACAAACGTATTCGCAATACACATTATTAGGTACAAATGAGCACAAATAAGTAATGATATTATTTCATGTTTTAAAAATTCTCAAGAATGCCTAATAGATAGTAATTAACCATAGCTGTGGTGGGTGTGAGGCTTAGAGCATTTAACCCATAGAGGAAAATAATACTAAGGTGTGAGGGTATCTTGAGTAGTATTAGTAATTATATACTAAAGAAAGAAAAGAATCTATTACTCAAGATACCACAGCTATGTGTGGTACATATTGGTTAAACACACTATTACTGTGCATTCACGAATGTGATAGCGTGTTAAACTTTCACTTTCTTTAGACTGATCTCTTAAGACAGTAGAACAGTATAGACAGTGCAATTTTGATAATTTTTCATTATCAAAATTGCACTGTCTTGTAACATTTGTCTTCTAGACCCAACTTACATAAAAACTGTAAAACATTGCAGCTCATGGAAAAAGTAATTTTGGATTTCCCGGGCTACATTGAAGGAATCGCCTTAACCATCTTAAGCCAGTCATCGCCATCATTGTTTGTTAACTTAAAATGATTCTAGTAAATAATATTCGCATATCTAAAAAGATAATCCATTGATCACTGATCAATATAATATAAAAAATATTTGTCTTCGATCAAATATTCAGACCATCCACTAATAAATAACACGCCAACTTACGCCATTGTGTACAGGAGTAATGTTGACTTTGTGAATATACACAATATGAATGTGTGATGTTATGCGAAAAATAAATTATGTTACTTTGCATTAAATTTTTTAGTTATGTTATATTTTTTTTTTGTTATGAAAGACTTAAGTATTTACTGGATTTGAGACATTGAAAAAGGCTGTAAGCTGCTGTATGGTTTGAGCTTGATTTTCTTGTATTCACATCACTAGTCAATCTTTACATTCATTCATTTCGTTTCGCCAATTTTCATTCATCAAATGTCGGACGACGTCTTTGGTTTCATGGCGCGTTTTACCTTGTAAAATGTACGTTTGGTGTAATAGTTCTAAATGTAATTACTTAGTTACATGACTATTGTAGTGTATTAGTTAAAAAGTAACTACAAAAACTAAGTAGCAGAGTCCAGTTAAGTTACAAGGTGTTTACCTTGTTTTTAGGTTATGTTAGTACTTGGTCCATATTTTACAAATAAAACTTATTTAAAATGACGGACGGAGATTCCGGTGAGAGTGGCAGGGTGGTGGCGATCCCCTGCCCTTTCGTGAAGCGGAGAGTGGAGTGCGCTGGCGCGGCGTTCCTTAGATATTACAATGTAAAGTGCCATGGTGGCGACGCATTGTTCCAAACGCTCAAGTCTAATGAAAAGGCAGAAGAAGTCATCTTCGACGATGACGTCGAGTACCTGCGGAGTTTGGATCCCAAAGATTGGAAGATGCAAGATCACTATGCCGTTCTAGGTATGAAGAACTTGCGTTACAAAGCTACTGATGACGACATAAAACGTGCTTACCGGCAGAAAGTGTTGAAGCACCACCCCGACAAGCGCAAGGCGCAGGGCGAAGAGATCCGTAGCGATGACGACTACTTCACGTGTATCACGAAGGCATACGAGATCTTGGGCACCCCAGTCAAGCGCAGGTCCTACGACTCGGTGGATCACACCATTGACGACACAGTACCATCACAAAACGATATCAAGAAGGATGGCTTCTACAAATCTTTTACTAAACATTTTGAGTCGAATGCACGATGGTCTGAGAAGAGAAATGTGCCTTTACTAGGTGACGAGAATAGTACCCGGGAACAGGTTGAAAGGTTTTATGCTTTTTGGTATGAGTTTGAGTCGTGGCGAGAGTTCTCTTATCTTGACGAAGAGGAGAAGGAAAGAGGCAATGACCGGGAGGAGCGGCGGTGGATCGAGAAACAGAACAAGGCTGCACGGGCCAAACTGAAGAAGGAGGAGATGGCCAGGATACGGAGCTTGGTGGACCTGGCGTACGCCAGCGATCCCAGGATCCAGCGGTTCAAACAGGAGGACAAGGATAAGAAACTAGCTGCCAAACGAGCCAGACAGGTAAACAATAGTAACAATTTACACTGCTTTAACATTCAGTACTACCTACATCTGTAGTCTGTGTGGTGGGGACCTGCAATTAAATTTTAGGATAAATGTCTTGGAAATCTTATTATTATTATTTTAATGTTGGATGTACACTGTCCCTCAATTATCTAGATGCAATGTTCACAACTACTTGCCCTTACTAAATGACCATCAGTTGATGAGTGATGATTCTTAAAGACTTAAATCTACATATTTCATCTGTCTGACTTACCGACCCCTTGACAATTCAAAAGTGCCTGTAATTGGTTTATTATTATACAGATGTGCTTATGATTTTCTATGATTTTCCTTACTGTTAAACAAAGAACATTAGTAAGAAAACAAATATTGTTGCATTCAATCGATTCAAATTTCACTTATAGATTGCCTCATAGTTCCATTCTTTGCAAGCGTGACTGAGCACAAGGATTTGATTCCCAGGTTGGGCAAAATTTTATTTGGGTTTTTCCATTACAAATTTCTTATTAGCATCTCAGTGTCTAGAATTGCGCCCAGTTGATGACAACAGGCTTGTCCCCTATTACATGGGTCTTAAACATTACTAGCGAAATGTGGGTGTACCTACTGTGGGTACACCTCTGCCAGCTGCCTATCTAAATAAATTTCCAGTGTGGTCCGTCAGCACTAAAACACCACAAAAACTGCATTGAACATTGGTGAACTGTTAAACTTTTGTTAATCCCATTCAAAATTACCCATACCCATAAAGCAATTTTTTTTATATCTGACATTCATTTATGTAATGATTGGTACATTTTAAAGTTCAACAGAAAGGTAAAACTTATTAAATACACATACTATATCAATTTCAGGATGCAGTTCAAGCAAAGAAAGCTGAAGAAGAACGTCTCATCAAAGAAGCTCA
Organism: Hyppa rectilinea; assembly: GCA_951799385.1. Lineage (NCBI taxonomy): Eukaryota > Metazoa > Arthropoda > Insecta > Lepidoptera > Noctuidae > Hyppa > Hyppa rectilinea. The sequence goes on along the minus strand of OX637318.1, from coordinate 17,735,016 downwards.
ACTTGCTAAGCAGAAGGCCGACGAGGCAGAGCGCGCGCGCATCGAGGTAGCGCGTGCCGAGCGCGAGCTGCAGAAAAAGAACCTGCGCAAGGAGAAGAAGGCGCTCCGTGACATCTGTAAAGCAAATAACTACTACTCCAACACTGAGGATGAAACCGTTTCTCATATGGCGGCAGTAGAAAAAATCTGTGAAATGTTGAAAGTGGTAGAAATACAAGATTTTGTAAAACAACTAGAAAGCAAAGGCAGAGATGCTTTCATTAGAACTGTGAAAGAAACTGAAGACAAATTAGAAGCAGAGAGAAAAGCTATATTTGATACCAAAAGAGTAGAAGAGCAAAAGGCTAAAAAGGACTCTGCACTGAAACAGCCCATTGAGTGGAGCGTGGAGATGACACAGCTTCTCATTAAAGCAGTCAACTTATTCCCAGCAGGCACCAACCAGAGGTGGGAAGTGGTTGCTAACTTCTTAAATCAACATGGTACATTTACTGATGAAAGACGGTTCATAGCAAAAGATGTTTTGAACAAAGCTAAAGACTTGCAGAGTGCAGACTTCTCAAAGAGCAGTCTCAAGAAAGCTGCCAATGAAGAAGCATTTGACCAGTTTGAAAAGGAGAAGAAGAAAGGATACAACCACATTGATGAAAGTGGAATATCGAAGAGTGATAATCCTGTGAAAGTAGTGAACGGAACAGCCACGCCGAAACTGGAGGAGGTTGCCAAACCAGACGACAAGGCTTGGACGAAAACTGAACAAGAACTGCTTGAACAGGCCATCAAGACGTTCCCGGTGAGCACCCCGGAGCGCTGGGACAAGATAGCCGACTGTATACCGAACCGCACGAAAAAAGACTGCATGAAACGATACAAGGAGTTAGTTGAATTAGTTAAAGCAAAGAAGCAAGCCGCCAACCTCGCGAAATAACATACAACACTACTAGTTCTGTATCAAATTGTTTACCATCTGCCACCAAGTAAATGACCAAAGTAGATAAATATGGGTATTGTAAATTATATTTACATTGGAAAAGTTACACTGTTGGCTCGTGACAAAGACGCTTATTAAGAAAACTATTAAAAAAAATTAATTATCGCTTCATGAATTAGCAATTATGAAATAAATTACGGTTTTCATTTTAAAGAAATTGTAAAGCATGTTTTGATTTCTAAAAGTGCCCTAAAATTTTGGTTTGATCAATCAATCAATATTTCAATCATTTATATTTATCCTTCTACCGCTACGATTTACGAATTAAGATTCTGTGTTATAAAATACTCAAATTCATATCACTTGTATTATTTTACTTAGTCGTATGTACCTAGACGGTTTGTGATATTCAATTTAGAAGACAAAATCTATGTATTGGATATAATTATTAATACGAAGCTTGGCTTGGCGATTTTCTATGAATATTATTCATTGAATAACAGCGTGGCGGTTAAAAGGTAGCCCCTTAGAATTTATTACTATATACAAAAAAATAATCTGACAGATTCATTGATCGAACTTAAATTAATTACAATCGGGAGGAATATTCCTCTACAGCACATACCTATTACAGCTAAATGTTGCAAAGTCACGGTTGCCTGCTCGCAAATGACACGGTCACTTAGTACTGTGCCTACCCCACAATCAGCATACCTGTCGTGCCACTGCAAGGAAGCTGAGAATGCACCTTCCTTCACACACTTATTAAAACTGTACATAGAAACGCTTCATAAATTGTACCTGCCATTGAAAATGTTCAAGCAATTGAATTGAAATCAGCTCTCGTAACGTTTAGAACGTTTGTAAAATAAAATAATCGATTGTTATTTTAGTCACATCAGTTTACACAATAAGTATTAAGTATGTTATGTATTTTACCAGTGATCTACTTGTTGCTTCGTGTGGCATGTAATGTTTTATGTTAGCACAGAACAGATCTGTGGAGAATTATAGATAGCTTACCTACTAATTAAGATCTAATGCACGGACAACGATTGTTATCAACCATATTGTCTATAATTATAATTGTTCATCAAAATACATGGTATGTGAACTGATGCGATAAAATAGGACTATCCACAGTGGCTTAGTTTTCTAAGAAGTTGTATTTTCATATGATTCACACAAATGTGTTATATAGTTGGCCCAAAAAATTAAATGAAGTGTAATCTACCCACAACACAAGCATCCCTTTTCCATACTTAGAGCACTGTTCCCGCCATCAGTAATGTTTGTATGTATGGCGACATGTCCGTTCAAAGACAAGACAAGCGATCATCTTGTGTCATATTTTTGTATTTATTTGTTTATTGTGATGATGAATATAGTCAATTTGAAATTTTTATATGATTTTTTTGTTTGTATCCTGCAGTTGTGTGGCCATATGTCTCGGAAGTAATTTTGAGTATGAACGTGGATGGTTATAATAATATAAAAAGACCAAAGAAACGATGGATGGACTCAGTGAAGGCTGATAATAATAGCAATAATACGACACTTGTGCTAGTCAAGTCACCTTTTCCGGGGGCACATTATTGAGTATGTAAGTCATCTTAGTCATCCCCTGCCATTTTCAAAGACAAAAATATAATAATAGTAATATAATCCTTCGTGACTACTGAGATGACGACTAATAGAAGAGAATAACGAAATATGCGTAAACGTGACGCGTCCTTAAAATTTCACTCGCATTTTGTCGTCTTATTATCGCCGCCTCTAAGGCCTGCAGCGCGTAAGAAAATATTTTTTTAACTAAACCTTCCGACATAAACTTGAAAACAGCGAGCGGCGTGTGGCGCGTTCTCAAGCTGCCACGACAGCCAGTAAAAAGCTGGCGGCGGCGGGTTCAAAAAAACATGTTACCCACGAAGCGTTGAAGCAGTCGCGAATTCAGTATTCAAGTCAGGGGGTCTACTCCCTAACTCCGTCAACGAAGCAACGGGCCCGTCCGACAGTAGTCCGTTACGTCGTAGCGAACCCTACTCCCTAACGATTTCGGATTCATCAGAACGGGACGGAATCATAGACTACTTACGGACAATATTCGTGAACGAACGACGAATGGCAATAGAGTTGCGCCATTTTATCGGTCGCTTACCGGTTTACATATTCTGTAGTTTCGAAACATACTAAACAATTTTTTTTATTTTTGTTGTAAGAAAATGACCACATTATTAAAAATACACTTTTTATTATGTCTTTAAATACAGAATTAAATTATTTTGCCTTTTTTGGTTCGGCAATAAGGCATTATCCTGTCGATACCTTTGCGTTTTTTCTTTTAACGCCAATTATCAAACGACATGTCAAAGTTCTTAGAGTTGTCAAAAAGTAAAAGGTCAGTTTTGACATTTGAGAATGACCCTAGAATGTAACTTGGAACGAAACAGAAAAAAGCAATAAACTAATCATTAATTACATAAAGTGTTTTAAAAAATACATAAATATTTTTGGCGCGTTTAATAATATGATGGAAGATATTGCTGATATTGCTTTTTGCGCTAACTTTATAGTAGCATGCAATTTCTAATGAATACGAAACGTCTCAAAACAGTTACGTGCTCAGTCCTTATTTTCTTAATACTAATGTTGTAGCCAATTAATTACTTAATATCACCAGCTTCATTCGATTTTAATCTCGACTCGGCTTTGCTTTTGGACTATTTCTGTTTACTATCACGTTGATCCTGGCTCTTCTATTTTGGACATTGATTTAAACAGTGATTTGAACTCGATTTTGGTGTTTGTTGTAAATCATACCAACTGTTTCAACATGTCGAAAAGAGGACGTACAATCAACAGCCAGTCACGCGAATTGGTTGTGAAGTTAACCGAAACCTTTATTGCTCGTAACGCAAGTGCAAGATCGTGTCGCAGAAGCACTTGAATTCAGCAAAAAAACTATTCGAATCATCTTGAAGGAAAAGTATGGGCCTTCCGGTACTGAAAAAAATGTATTACAAGCAAGCCTGTAACAGGTATTGACACATTTGACGCAAACGCTATTCGAGAGACGTCCATATTGATAAAAGAAATGAAAATGAAAAATTAAAAAGTAAATATAATTATTTCATTTGGTGGTTTTCATAGGTGACGATAGCTCAACTGACGATTTTGGCTCATCATCCGAAGAAAATGATTGAATGATGATTCAGTCACTTTCGCTTTCTCTTGATTTTTTTGTGAATGAGTGGATATAATTGTAACTAAAAATATTAAATTATAGACAAATTGACCTTTTGTACCACTGTTTCATTTCAAAATACCTACAAAATTAAAGTTTAAGTTATTTTTTTGTTACTCAGAACTTTAATCCAATGCAGAATATATAATGAAATCGATCAAATACTCATACAAACTTGAATCGATTAATTGTGAGTATCGAGTACCGAGTCGTCTGGTTGCTTCCTTACGTCGCGATGACAAATGAGAAATGTCAAATGTCCATTTTTTGACATTTTACACAAAAAAATTATATAAATTTTCTACTACAATAATTATTTCCAACACATTCTAGGAAGAATCATTCATGGAGCCTTTGCCCAGCAGTGGGATGACTCAGGCTAAGAGCCCCCTCAGACTACAGACTTTTTATCGGCCGATAGTATCGTCGGTTTCTTAATCAGAATGAAGATGTACACCTATGCAAGAGCGCACATTTTAAAATAAAACGACTAGAATAAAAGGAAATCTATGTTTTGATTGTAGTAGTATATTGTTGTGTGTTGAATTTATTCGGATTTGCTTGGTGCTAAATAAAATAAAATACATTTTGTCATAGTCAAATCAAAGTTTATATTTTTATAGTTTATACATACGATCTAATCATCTGCCTAGCTTTTTCCCAACTATGTTGGGATCGGCTTCCAGTCTAACCGGATACAGCTGAATACCAGTATGTTATATGTAGCGACTGCCTACAATGCGGTCAACTACGTCTAGCATATTTGTTATAAAATCTGTAAACATACAGCTTACTAAAGTTAAAAATGATACTATCTATTTTAGTGCACTTTGAGTATAAGTAAACACTCTTCAAAGCATATGTCGTAGTCAGTATTCAACACCAATATTTATCGTATTTACATAATATAAAATAACCTTAAAACATAAATAACCTTAACCAAAATATCAAGATTTTGTGAAGTTACAATGTTTACTATACATTTTCGCTTATAACTTCCGAACCCTTTAGTTTATTTTGATAATTCCACAGGATTTATTCGTTTTAGGCTTAGAAATACCCCATAAACCCTAAGTTACAAAAATATTCCCATAAATAAAAAACCATGTTTTCAAGTTACGTAATTTGCCCTATACATTCAAAAATTCTCTTAAATTCTTATAATATCAGTCTTATTGACTTAAACCCTATATATTAATCATAATCTAAGATGAATTCAACAAATATAAACTAATTAGCACTTAACAAGGCTTAATTAGAATCTGACCAGAAATGTTCACTTTTCACATGTTAGACTCACTGCACTTCACTTTTAGTAGCGGTCCACCCATTACTTGGGCCACGTTACTCAGATAGGGTCTCTTCGCCGACACTGTTTTTTTATAAGGTTCCTCTCAGCAACATTTTGTGGAAACCTTACATATTTTTGCAAAATTGAGGGGATGTTGAATGCATTTGTGACATGCCGCAGAGAACGTGACACTGTCTGTTGTGCCATTGGCTCATCACTGCTTAGCCTCACTGCACCTTGGTAGCTCCCCCGGGCATAAAAATTAAGAGCAGCGAGGATCTAAAAGTAAACAAAGAAAACAGTAGGTAAATGGGTGGGACGGATTGGTAATATTGGTGTCAATAAGTTGCAGAATCTTTGATATATCCTTACCTTCATTATTGAATCAACACTTCGTCGTATATGTTGAGGCAAAAGAGGTATATAGTCCTTACACAGGTCCTCGAATAATTCACGAGTGAGCCGATAGTTCCCTATGAACTCGACGTCGGGAATACTCGCCAAAATAAAGTTCTAGCGTAAATATCGTCGGCGACACCTCCGCTCTTCCCGTAATGATCATTCTAGCAACAAAAAAGCAGCCATAGTTCGAAATTACACTTTAAATTATAATTTTCGTCAACAGCACGAGAACTATTTTGATGTCGTATGAACTGACATAACGCTCCGTCGAAACAAGTGTCAAGTTCAATTTTTAGGACGGAAAAAACACGTCGGGAGTAGGTACAAATGTCAATTCGTGTTGTAGTTCATTCTTCGTTCGGGCCACGGACGAATCATCCGTCCGACGGTGCTAGGGAGTAGGAAACGCCCGTTACGAAAGCCGAAACTACGGACTTCGTGCTTAGGGAGTAGACCCCCAGTACCTTTGGCAAACAAGTATCCATTTCTATCATCCCCAGGGATAAGCGTGCCACAATCATAATCGCAATTTGACCACGTGGACTGCGTCGTTGGCATAGTGGTCGCAAGAGCTTATGGTCCTGGGTTCGTTTCCATGTTGTGCAAATTACTGTTGTTGGGTTTTTCTATTAGGAATTTCTCAGTTGCAGCCCGCAGTCTGAATTTATTCCCGTTTGTTAGCAATAGGCTCGCCCCCTACAAGGGACTAAAATATATCTGGCGAAATGTAGGTGTAGGTATCTAATAGGGTCACCGCCGGGATCACAAACTGTGGTCGGTGGGCTCCGAATCGCTGTCGACCCTACCTAGTACCTAGGATTGGTGCTCGACAGCCGGTGAGACTTTGGCCCCCACTTCCAGCGGCTTGCGCCCAAAACTTGGGCGCTGCCGGGGCGCGCAAAGGTACTCGCGTCACTGTTACGGTGGCGCGAGGAATTGCGGGAGCGGGGCGATCGACCGATGCAGTGACAACTGGAGCAGCATCGGTCACAGCTCCGCGAGGTCCAGGTGGCGGACTGGCGGGACAGGCTCTCACGCCCTACCACCGGCCTCGACACTATCGAGGCAATCCGACCAGTGTTCAGCAAGTGACTCGGGAGGAGGGACGGCTCCCTGACGTTTCGGGTGACAGGTGCTCTCGGAGCACGGTTGCTTCGGGAAGTTGCTGTAGCGCATAACCAGACGCTCGGTATCACCACTGCGTCGACTGTCGAGAGGACACGGCACGACAAACGCTGGCAGAGTGAGCCGCGTGGCTGGAGCCGCGCCGTGCCCTCATCTCAGAGGTAAGCAGTGGCCGTAGTGAACTCTATGGTCGGCAGGGAGCAGGTCTGGGAAACGGTGGTGTACTTCTGCGAGGAAGTCATCTCGCAGAAGGAGGCTGCAGAAATTTTATCGGTGCTACAGGACTGAGTAGCCAACGAGGCAGAACTTTAACTTCATTTCAGTATGAAGTCTGCTTGCCTGTGCGTGATGACAAATCAGAAAAGGTTGGTGATTACAGAGTATGGTATGTCATGAGCTTCTAGTCCCACTTCGGGGCAAATGCCTTCTGTCTTGCTTTTACCTATTACCAAATGCCAAACAGTTGGTGACGTCTTTCTTTATCTACAAACGAATACTGTTTTTCTTTCCAAACACATTAATTCTTCTCGACACAATCCATCCGCAGCTAACCGCCTAGAACATCCAAGTTTTGCTTTGGCGACATACAAACATCATGTACGGTTACATCTAAAGAAAGGACAACTGCAACGGTACCTAAGTATACAATTTACTACTTAAATATATGTAACTAGCTGACCCGACAGACGTTGTCCTGTCTTAACTGTGATACCTACCCTACCTACCTACCTACCTGCCTACCTACCCTACCTACCCTAGCTACCCTACCTACCCTACCTACCCACCCTACCTACACCAGCTACCTACCCTACCTACCTACCTACCCTACCCACCTACCCTACCTACCTACACTACCTACCCACCCTACCTACACCAGCTACCTACCCTACCTACCTACCTACCCTACCCACCTACACTACCTACCTACCCTACCTACCCACCCTACCTACCCTACCTACCTACCCGTCCTACCTACCCTACCTACCTACCCTACCTACCCTACCTACCCTACCTACCTACCTACCCTACCTACCCTACCTACCCTACCTACCTACCTACCTACCTACCCTACCTACCTACCCTACCTACCTACCCTACCTACCTACCCTACCTACCTACCTACCCTACCCTACCTACCATATAGGAGGAAAATCAGCAGCTGATCGAAAAAAAAAAAAAAAAATTAAAATGTATTCTGCGATTCAGGGCGGAGACAAATCCAACGAAACAAAAACCATGAAAATTGGTCCAGCAGATCTCGAGTTATAACGAAGGGAACAAACCCGTCTTTCTTTTATATATATAGATAGTGCACATTCGGCCGTCAGAAATATTTAAAGTAGGTAAGCTATAAATAGGTAGGAAAATAATCCCAGTAAGGTCAAGGGCCCCGTAACGAGTCGCCATTACAAGAATTACTAGCTGTTGTGCATTTCCGAAGCGGAGTATTTAGAGGCCGACTCAAGGTCACTGGCCGGCAGGTGCTCGATGTAGGTACTTGTTATGAATTTATTCCATACACGGGTGTATTCTGTTATAGCGTACGCCAAGGCCGTTCAACACATTGTTTAGCTACGAGAAATTAATATTAGGTACCTATTTTAAAGATTTTACCCATGAGGAATTAGGGTAAACATACCGGTTATCGGCCGTTTAAGCGGCTTGTTGACTTTAGAGGTGATTCTTAACATAATGCTGTACTCCAAGATTAAAAAAAAAAAACGTTTCAGCCTACAATAGTGCAGTTTCATAAAACCTTATGCTTATAGACGTATCAGTGATACATAATTAAAAAAAAATATATATTCGCAAAAATTGCAAATATACCGGCTATCGGCCTTTTCACTCAGTTATCGTCCACTAGTGCACTGGTTATCGGCCACCTAATTCACGGTAGAAAAACAACTCTTATTCTGTAGTTCATAGGGTTTATAATAGTATGAAAGTAAAACAATTAATAAATTTAAAAAAGCGGTGTATTTTTACTCTCTTCTACAACTTACAGCTACTTTTGGCTTTAGAATCATTAAAAATCAAAACAGATTTATTATTTACTAATTACTATCGGCCGTTCTTTTTTCGAAAGGCCGGAATCAGGGGGTCTACTCCCTAACTCCGTCAACGAAGCAACGGGCCCGTCCGACAGTAGTCCGTTACGTCGTAGCGAACCCTACTCCCTAACGATTTCGGATTCATAAGAACGGGACGGAATCATAGACTACTTACGGACAATATTCGTGAACGAACGACGAATGGCAATAGAGTTGCGCCATTTTGTCGGTCGCTTACCGGTTTACATATTCTGTAGTTTCGAAACATACTAAACAATTTTTTTTATTTTTGTTGTAAGAAAATGACCACATTATTAAAAATACACTTTTTATTATGTCTTTAAATACAGAATTAAATTATTTTGCCTTTTTTGGTTCGGCAATAAGGCATTATCATGTCGATACCTTTGCGTTTTTTCTTTTAACGCCAATTATCAAACGACATGTCAAAGTTCTTAGAGTTGTCAAAAAGTAAAAGGTCAGTTTTGACATTTGAGAATGACCCTAGAATGTAACTTGGAACGAAACAGAAAAAAGCAATAAACTAATCATTAATACATATAGTGTTTTAAAAAATACATAAATATTTTTGGCGCGTTTAATAATATGATGGAAGATATTGCTGATATTGCTTTTTGCGCTAACTTTATAGTAGCATGCAATTTCTAATGAATACGAAACGTCTCAAAACAGTTACGTGCTCAGTCCTTATTTTCTTAATACTAATGTTGTAGCCAATTAATTACTTAATATCACCAGCTTCATTCGATTTTAATCTCGACTCGGCTTTGCTTTTGGACTATTTCTGTTTACTATCACGTTGATCCTGGCTCTTCTATTTTGGACATTGATTTAAACAGTGATTTGAACTCGAGTTTGGTGTTTGTTGTAAATCATACCAACTGTTTCAACATGTCGAAAAGAGGACGTACAATCGGTACAATCAACAGCCAGTCACGCGAATTAGTTGTGAAGTTAACCGAAACTTTTATTGCTCGTAACGCAAGTGCAAGATCGTGTCGCAGAAGCACTTGAATTCAGCAAAAAAACTATTCGAACCATCTTGAAGGAAAAGTATGGGCCTTCCGGTACTGAAAAAAATGTATTACGTACGCCTAAAATGGGAAAGAAAAGCAAGCCTGTAACAGGTATTGACACATTTGACGCAAACGCTATTCGAGAGACGTCCATATTGATAAAAGAAATGAAAATGAAAAATTAAATATAATTATTTCATTTTCATTTGGTGGTTTTCATAGGTGACGATAGCTCAACTGACGATTTTGGCTCATCATCCGAAGAAAATGATTGAATGATGATTCAGTCACTTTCGCTTTCTCTTGATTTTTTTGTGAATGAGTGGATATAATTGTAACTAAAAATATTAAATTATAGACAAATTGACCTTTTGTACCACTGTTTTATTTCAAAATACCTACAAAATTAAAGTTTAAGTTATTTTTTTGTTACTCAGAACTTTAATCCAATGCACTTTAGAATAGGTATATAATGAAATCGATCAAATACTCATACAAACTTGAATCGATTAATTGTGAGTATCGAGTACCGAGTCGTCTGGTTGCTTCCTTACGTCGCGATGACAAATGAGAAATGTCCATTTTTTGACATTTTACACAAAAAATTTTTATAAATTTTCTACTACAATAATAATTATTTCCAACACATTCTAGGAAGAATCATTCATGGAGCCTTTGCCCAGCAGTGGGATGACTCAGGCTAAGAGCCCCCTCAGACTACAGACTTTTTATCGGCCGATAGTATCGTCGGTTTCTTAATCAGAATGAAGATGTACACCTATGCAAGAGCGCACATTTTAAAATAAAACGACTAGAATAAAAGGAAATCTATGTTTTGATTGTAATAGTATATTGTTGTGTGTTGAATTTATTCGGATTTACTTGGTGCTAAATAAAATAAAATACATTTTGTCATAGTCAAATCAAAGTTTATATTTTTATAGTTTATACATACGATCATCATCATCTGCCTAGCTTTTTCACAACTATGTTGGGATCGGCTTCCAGTCTAACCGGATACAGCTGAATACCAGTATGTTATATGGAGCGACTGCCTACAATGCGGTCAACTACGTCTAGCATATTTGTTATACAATCTGTAAACATACAACTTACTAAAGTTAAAAATGATACTATCTATTTTAGTGCACTTTGAGTATAAGTAAACACTCTTCAAAGCATAGGTCGTAGTCAGTATTTAACACCAATATTTATCGTATTTACATAATATAAAATAACCTTAAAACAAATATCAAGATTTTGTGAAGTTACAATGTTTACTATACATTTTCGCTTATAACTTCCGAACCCTTTAGTTTATTTTGATAATTCCACAGGATTTATTCGTTTTAGGCTTAGAAATACCCCATAAACCCTAAGTTACAAAAATATTCCCATAAATAAAAAACCATGTTTTCAAGTTACGTAATTTGCCCTATACATTCAAAAATTCTCTTAAATTCTTATAATATCAGTCTTATTGACTTAAACCCTATATATTAATCATAATCTAAGATGAATTCAACAAATATAAACTAATTAGCACTTAACAAGGCTTAATTAGAATCTAACCAGAAATGTTCACTTTTCACATGTTAGACTCACTGCACTTCACTTTTAGTAGCGGTCCACCCATTACTTGGGCCACGTTACTCAGATAGGGTCTCTTCGCCGACACTGTTTTTTTATAAGGTTCCTCTCAGCAACATTTTGTGGAAACCTTACATATTTTTGCAAAATTGAGGGGATGTTGAATGCATTTGTGAAATGCCGCAGAGAACGTGACACTGTCTGTTGGCTCACTGCACCTTGGTAGCTCCCCCGGGCATAAAAATTAAGAGCAGCGAGGATCTAAAAGTAAACAAAGAAAACAGTAGGTAAATGGGTGGGACGGATTGGTAATATTGGTGTCAATAAGTTGCAGAATCTTTGATATATCCTTACCTTCATTATTGAATCAACACTTTGTCGTATATGTTGAGGCAAAAGAGGTATATAGTCCTTACACAGGTCCTCGAATAATTCACGAGTGAGCCGATAGTTCCCTATGAACTCGACGTCGGGAATACTCGCCAAAATAAAGTTCTAGCGTAAATATCGTCGGCGACACCTCCGCTCTTCCCGTAATGATCATTCTAGCAACAAAAAAGCAGCCATAGTTCGAAATTACACTTTAAATTATAATTTTCGTCAACAGCACGAGAACTATTTTGATGTCGTATGAACTGACATAACGCTCCGTCGAAACAAGTGTCAAGTTCAATTTTTAGGACGGAAAAAACACGTCGGGAGTAGGTACAAATGTCAATTCGTGTTGTAGTTCATTCTTCGTTCGGGCCACGGACGAATCATCCGTCCGACGGTGCTAGGGAGTAGGAAACGCCCGTTACGAAGGCCGAAACTACGGACTTCGTGCTTAGGGAGTAGACCCCCAGGTGTCATTTTTACCAATTTTCGGCCGTCCATTTAAATGGCCGGAGACAGGTTTTATTTTTACTAGTTATCGGCCGCTAAACATTCGGTATTTTTACAGGTCATATCTTTGAAAATATGAGGTTTACTGGCGGCCGGAATCTAGTTCTAAATTTACAAAACTCTAGCTGTTCACAAATATTATGGAATCTATGTTGGTGAATTTAAGGTTTCTCTAATAAAGGCAAAGTGAAATGACGTGAATAAACCGGTTATGCGAACACCCGGTCGGAAAGTAGATTTTGAAATTAATCGTAACGTATTGTCCGACCACCAAAAAAAATCACAAATTATGAAAAGTTTGATGAGTTTGGGCACTTGAATATTGAAATTAGACATGCTAAACACACACAAACCCCATCAATGAACAATAAACCAACAGTAAAAACTTACCTTTGAAAATCAATCCACCTGCTATTTTTTTCGCTAAATTTGACACGTTTCCAGACACCAAATTTTGAAATGGCGACTGAGGGCTCAGTTCGCACATTTCGAGGCCATGCCGTTGGATTATGAACCGTGTAGTTCGTCCAGATCGAATGGCGCGAAATTAGTAAGGAGCGGTCTATAACACTGTCTATTATTTAAAATAACGTGCGAAGTGGCCGAAAAGGGGTAGAGGCCGGTAAACCGGTATGTTTAGGTACCCTATTATGATCCCATTGCGTAGGTACCTACCTACTGTTTAAAGTTTGTACCTAGCACGTCTTTGCATGGAAGATTTTCATGCTCAGGTATATTAAGAAATACGAACTTGCTAAGATAAGCAAAAAGTTATTTTATCGGTAGTAACTAGTACACTTCCTATTATAAGGTGAAGACTGAGCTTGTGATTTCTCATTACCATATAAAAAGTAGATCTGCACGTATTGTTGGCAGTAAATTTTAGCGAAGTCAGAAAAATACTTTCTCCGGTCTCTAATGTGACATAACAACTAATCAACTATTGAGTTTTTTTCTCAGGAGTCAGGTGGCCGTTACTAATATTATGAAATAGTCTGTTTACCTCAGAGATGGTCTCGAGTGTCTCATTTAACTCCTTAGGGTACCTACACCTCCACCTATGTACAGTTAGTTTTTATTGCTTCTTTTATTTTGACTGTTTGTATTTTCGGGGTGTACCAAAAAATTGATTTTTTCTTTTACCGGGGTGACTGGCTAACCGAGCAGCAGTAGACCTACTGACGTCTAACCTGCCCTAAATGCGATGAACAATCAGAAAGGACATGTCTATTTAGTGACTATTTGTGGATATTGTGGAATGTACGGTCACCAACGCATCAAGTTATACCAAACTGTCAAACTTCTTCAAATGAGTTCAGACCTTAAAAAGTTGATGATTAAGTTCAAAATCGATTGCGGAAATTTACAGTTTGTGGTAATTGGATGTACTGGCAATTGTACCTCGTAGGTGGTATACAGCTGTAGAAAAGTTTCTATTTTATTTTTTCTAAGATACAATTAAAGTGGTTGCAGGTGCCGATGGACACCTGTATCATCACCAAAGGCTTTGCGTACCTTAGCGAAAAATTTTAATGTCCCCCAAACGTAACGAACCCCGAACACGCAGAAACAAGCAGAATAGCTGAACTCAGCAATTCTGCTTTGCGATTACGCTTGCATCACACAACACAAAGGCATAGGAAACATTTAGAAGCGTTTGAAAGGGTAAGTAGAGCAACCAGTGATTTTTTTCCTTTCAATAAAAAAAAAACAATAGTGATGGAGCGTTCCATTTTTCAATAGATCGGTAAAAAAGTGATGTGTATGTATTTATATCAGACTGCATTTCAATAATACTATATTATGCAGCCCGTTTTGGCCATGCGCAGTGTGTGCCAGGCATGCACCCGAGTGACCACACTTGGAATAGAAACGACATGAAATTGAAAACAAATTTCTGTGGAGGTTCTATTGTGAATAAGTATTGTGGAGTTATCTGAATATGGAACAGGAAGGTGTTGGTTTAACAGCCGTAGAGAATAATAACTAATGATTCTTGTTTGTTATTGAGATTGAAAGTTTGTTAACCTGTTCCGAAACCTAGGAAAAAAAACAAGATTTTTGCAAGTAGGAAACTAGAGGTTTCAAGTAAACAAAATTGGATTGTATTTTTTACTCTGGTTGAGAGAGTAGATTTCAAGACCAAAAAGCGAGTGGCGCAGGAAGTTTGTGGTTTTGCACTTGAAGGGTTTAAAAAAAACTAAAAAGGTGTGGGCGAAACTTCCATACGTTCGATAGATGGGCACATACAATTCGTTGCCAACGACCATTTCATCCGCCCACCGCCATTACGGGCCGATTAGCCATGAAATAACACCACATATCCTGTTACGAAACAGAGGACGAGTTTATTCAGATAAAAAATAATCATATAAGTACACTGACTGAAATCCAAATAATTACCACTAATATATAAAACGAATGCTAATTTAAAATAGTTGCGATGTTTCTAGATGATGTGATTGAGAGATAAATGCCTGAAAAATTTACTTCAAATAGCACCGAGGCCAAACTGGTTATCAAACAGTGATTTCCCGTGTTTTTAAGAAAGTCCGTATTCTAATCTCAGCCTCTATGTGACAAAAAAAACACCAATTTTTGACATTGATACCCGCTGTAATGAGATTGCGACTAGATTTTGAACGTTTTTAACTATGGGAATTGATCTTATGAACTTTTCAGTGATAGAAAAACCACGGCTTGAATAGTACCTGTTATAAATTAGCATTCATTTTCGTCCCTTTAGACCCAGTTACATCTAGTACTCACTCAAGATACTGTTTTGCGTATCTGCAGCTGAAGGCATTTATTCTCTGTTACTTGAAAACGTTCGTGAAAATAATTGAAGTTCTTTTTTTTTAGAATTTTTACTTTTAGAATTTCTAATCGTATGCCGTCGGTATTGTACTATACTTAGTTAAACCGTATCTATCGGAAATATCTTTGAGAGAAATCGCGTCGTTATCCACAAGTGTGTAGGAAATGGCGCAAAGACTAGCAAGGAAGATACTTTATTCATAATAGCTTCCAAGTACTTTGCAGCCTTAAAATGCTGGAATTGGAAATATGAATTAGCTTTGAATTCGATACCGGTATCCGGATACTAATAAGTTTCGCTGGGGCCGAAACTGCCCAAAATATCACGTTTATAAGTACCAAAGAATAAACGCAACATCTAACTGCGGTAATGTTCACTAGTCTATGTGTTTACTCATTATAATTAATATTAAAAAGATTATAAATATTTGAGTTTGGTTCAGTTCCACTAAGGCACGATCAAGGCCATACATTGCGATTAAAGCTTACTCTTATTTAAGAACTTATTTATCTATTACATTTAAATTATTATTCTACTTATAAACGTCATTATTTTTGTAAATATGAATAAAATAAAGTCTTTCTTATTATTGTGACATTATTTAAAAAATTAACGAGATTCTTTTGGAAAAACATTAGGTATTACAGATTTAATAGCTGTTGTCATTCTAGCCTGTTTTTATACCATTGATGTACATCATTATCTAATATTATAATATTTCAAATATACATTGATGATGGATGTTCCATCAATGTATATTCTGAAATATTCTTTGATATCTGAATATAATAAAGCACCAGTAGGTATTATAAAGTTATGATGAATTAACGTTTATAAGTATATTCTTACAAATAGGTATCATAATCATGTAACGTGTACGTAGTCAGCTATAGGCACGTATTGCTGTAAAGCGATCATCTCTTATACTTAGGTATAATCAAAAAGTGTTCAAATATTTATTATAAAGTATTAATATTCCAATACTCCTATAAGTACATTATTTACAAGATAATCGCTTTCGAATAACCAGGTTCCTGCCAACATTCTTATATTGTGACTACATAAATATTTCACAGTATTTGCTAGCAATAAAACATTCCACACTTGAATAGAATACTATATCAAATAAATAGGTAAGTTAATCCAGAAAGAATTAAAACAGATGGATGAAATAATCAATACTATTATCAACAGTGTCCAATAACATAATGTGAGTGTGTGAACGACCTGCATTATAATGTGATGTCACTCGGAACATACTTCGAATAGTCATCTTTACGCTAGAGAAAGTCACTGTGAAAGCAATTAAATAGGTATTATATTTTCTAACGCACTTTGCATATACGAATAATCTCATATCTTAATAACAAAAATATTTATGAGAAATTAAAATAATACGAATAATTTGTGAAATAAATTCTTCATAAAGCACCAAGTGGGCACCAAAACTATTATTGTAATAAATGGTCATTTTAAAATCAGTCTTAAAATTTAGCAGAGATTAAGTACAAAAAATTGAGGTCATTTTCGCAAAAATAACGGAAGTATCAAGACGCAGTATGGTCACCACGACCACTTTAATTAAAGAACTTTTTAGACTTCGAATAATATTTACTCTACGTCATATGCGCCTGCATCTTCATCGTAAAAAACATTTTAATCAATAATGACACGAATTTTCCTATCTACCTAGTTTTCCAATCTTTATTATATTACGATGTCATGACATTTTGAGCACAATAAGGCGGGCACCTAATTATTACCTACATTATGTTAACTTCACGAACCAACGCTTTTTTTTCTTGTAAGTCTACAATCGCTGTGACTGTGTGCGTGAAGCCGAGTAGCGTACACGCAACACACACACTTAAGACTTCGCCCATGTCTCGGACGGACAGGACCGAAAGCTCCTGCAAAACACAAATTCACAGAGTTTGTACAGTTGGTTACCACAAGTAAAGCGCGCGTCGCTTCGTGAGATAAAAATATTATACCTAAAAATGGGTATTTTTGACATCCTTTCAAGTCTTCTTTTTCATTTCTAATAAACTTATAATAGAGAGGCAGCAGCTGCTGACATGTAAAAACAATATGTGTTGGATAAACAACAAAAAAATAAAATAAAATGGAATGTTTGTTTAAACATATTAACTTATATCTAAACAAAGGCACACACTGACCTTAGCTTAAAATGGCTCATTGGTTTCTGCAGGTACTTTCTGCATGTGCTCTGCAATATCATCCATATTTAAGTACTGTGAGTCACCTTGTTAGAATCTGGACACAAGTGACTCATAAGCTTGTACCTATTCGATCTTAATATAAAACTCAGCAGAGAGTAGATCAATAAAAACTTAATAATACCACCTAATTGTATGTCCAAAATTGAAATCATTTTTAAAACATTGCATTTGCATTCATATTTATTGAATGTTGATAGTTTTGAATGATGAGTGCATAGACCTTCGCGTCAAATAAGTGTAGCTGGAGAGACAGTAAAAGTGTTTCATAACACCTGATTAGAACATAAGTAGGAGGAAGGTACTTGAGATTATCTGTAGTAATTACTGTAGTACTTAAGAGATAGGTAATTACTTTTCCATTTCTGACTGATAGAGCTAGAGCGCATAGCTTGATGTGAATGATATTGCAGAGTTTAGAGTAAAAGAATAAATAATCATAAAATCTAAGAACAAACTATCAAAAATCTTTATAAAAACTGCCAACAAATGGCCTTATCACTATAATATAAAATGTTAAAATCCTTGGAAAAATATCTTGAATCTTGCCGTTTTCACTCATCAACTCTAGAATACTTTATAAAACCTTATTGAGCTGGATTTTACATAATATCCCCATTCAATAAGACAACATAGAAGCTACCTACTACTCAGATCACTTCACTCAACCATACTGTAGCTTAAAACAGATCAATTAAATCACTAATCTTTGAAAGGCCACACATTTCTTTCTCACAAAAACACTCAAAACTCTTACTGTATTTTGCATCCCTTTCTTTTCTTGTTAACATCAGCTTGCTTGCTCTTCTTCTTAGCTAGACCTTCAGCAGTTATATCAGATATTACAGACAGTCTCTTACTGGTGTCATGTCTTTCCTGTCCCACGTGCGGTGGACTTACATCAGGTGGGTACGTGCAACTGTACAAATTGTTGTTCTCACTGTAGCTGTGAGGTATGTTAGGTGGAGGGATGCTTTCAGGAACCAAGTGGTCTGTGGGGTAGTGTGATGCTGGCCTAATGCTCACTGGGTCCGGGAAACGAGGTTTCTTGCTAGTTGTTGGTGGAGGAGGAGGCTGTCGGTGTTGCATTGAACTGTGATTGCTTGATACCCTTTTATCATCAAAGGATCTTGAGTGAGCATGGGATAAATTGCTGCTTGAAGCTCCAGCTTCAGATTGTTGAGCATAATACTGGTTTGACGTCTCCAAGGACTGTAAGGCACTGGCTTTGGATTGAATAGATTCTTTCTCAAAAGGTTCAACATAATGCAAATCCGAGTCAACAGATTTGCACAGTCTGAGTCGGTTCTCACGGATCATATCTCGAGGATTGCTGTAAGCATCACATAATGTTGCCTGTGGAGTAGGAAGTTCACTTTCTAGCTGTGGTGCTTGTTGTTGGGCTGCCATTCTTTGCTGTTTCTTCAGTAAGGCCTTCTGCCTTGCCTTCTCCTTGGCTCTTTGTAGTTTCTTATATTCTCTTTCCTGCAACAATCTTGCTAGTTCACCATCTTGAGCTTCTACAGCACATCTCATATCAGCTAGCAGAGCATCCTGGTTGTTGTCCTCGTGACTGAGTTCTCTAGCAAGTCTGGCATCTTTCTCTTCTTGTTCCAATCGTCTTCTCATATCTTCAAGTTCAGTAGGAGAGAGACCTAGCTCTTCAGGATTAAGATCCTCGTTTGGAACAGTAGCGACAGGTGGCAGCGCTGGGGGCGCGGCGCGAGAGGAACTCGGTTGCTGCAGCATGTCAGTGCCTCGTTGACGACGCTGCCTGCGCAGGTTGATCTCCGCCATCTCTCTGGCGATTTCCGCGTCGATGTCAGCCTGTCGGCGGCGCGTGAGCTCGTGCAGGTGCACCTCCTGCTCAATGTCGCGCTGCTCGTTTAGCGCTATGGGGAAGTCCTCGCGAATCTGCTGGTTACGATATCTATTTTCGCAGAGGTGTGAGGATATCTCGCGGTCTTGCAGACGGTGCGCCAGTGCTCCGTCAGCGCGTACGAGCCACTGCTCGCGCAGGTCCGTCACGTGTCCGAACTTGGGCATTGTGTCGCTCGCCTGGAACCCGGCCATCGCTGGTGGGCGACAGTAGAAAGTATCCTCCAGACTTTCCAAATATAATGTCACCTAAATACAACACACAACAGTAAACACGGAGTTACGTTAGCGTAACGTAATACCAGTTTAATGTGTTAGCACGACACAAGTGGCATGGTGACGGCACCAGCCTCAGATCGACACCACCATTCATAACACAGCACAAACCTTTCACGTAGACTTTCTTCGCATTCCGTGAGAATCAGCGATAACTTTTTACGTTTTCCCTGTGAACTCCGCGTTAACAATGGTCGGCAATGTTTGATAATCTACATAATGAATCGCCGAGCACTCCTCCTCATTCATCCCTCCTCCACAACAAATGAATTTCTTAATTCTAATAATAATAAAAAAAACTACAATGACAGATACGCACGACATGACATCACTGACAGAACCAAACCAAGAACAAGTCCAAAGTACTCTGTGAACAAGTCTAGTGAAGTGAATTGTGAATTTTATATTCCATTTCACTGAATAGCGATTGGATAGTATGCACCATAGACATTTTTTTGTAAGCAATCGATTTCTAATTGCTTAGGTTTCATTAACACTTATCCGCGCCGCATTTGAATTAAATGTATGCAGTTAAATAGTGTTTTTATGTTTTTTATTGTTCTATTTTAATTAACCATATTATTTTTACATTATTTTTTTTCATTAACAGTAGTTACCTACAATAAAAGGCTTTGTGGCTTATCACTTATTTATTTCGAATAAGCATAAAAAAATACACAATATTTACTATTTGCTTAGCCAAGGAAGGGCAAATGAGGAGCCTGCCTCTAATTTTAAATAAATATAATTTGCATTAAGTTTGCAAGAAGGATAAACTAATACGTTAATAGCGGCAAATTATTACAGTACTTTTATCACATTTTTTTGTCTGTTGATAATTTACCTGTATTTGTTCAGCAAGCGGTGAGTGAGACAGGCCCTTAGTTTTTTCAGTGTCTTCGCCCTTCCTCAACCCTTGATTGGGTGCCTGGGTTTTACATCGGGACAGGGTGGTGACCAACCCGTCGTGAAACAGAACTCCTTGGACACTTGAATTCTTTTTCATCAAGATTAGAGCCGCGATCTAATGTTGACAAACACATTGTTTGTAAAAAAAATGTTCTTGATTTAAAAATATTATGATTGTTGTACTAGTGCTAACTCGCCTATTCTTCTCGAGAACTCGCTAAGTCCTTTTCTATTAGCAGTTATGAAAAACAGTTCTTCTGACATACGATATAGCCAGTTCGAAAGTAGAGGATATCTGAAAAAATAGCATTATGTTAAACCAAATGTATCATTGCTTTATTGGATATACACTTATTTACATATTCCAGTATTACTTACTTGTTGCTATCAATAGGGACTAAAATGTTGAGCGTACTGATAGTAGAAGCAAATACAATATCGCTCAGAGTTGACCAACTGCCACCAAACCAATTTCGCCCAGCTAGCATGCTCTCCAAATCAGTGTAGGCGGATTCAATTTCAACTATTTGTTGTGGCATCACAAAATTACAATGCTCGTAAAGAATTGGATACTGAAACCAGAAATTTAAAAAGTATGCGTTTTAAATTCTATCTCCTCACAAAGCGTCAAATTCATATATTTATACAGTGTGCTAAGTTACGCTTATGAGTGACATACTTTCAGGTTGTACTCATGGAGATCAACAACTTCCGTCCATGGGACCAACTCAAAATATGAAAAAAAAAACATCATCAGCTGTTCCATACATTTTGATGAATTATGCGAACATAAATGTATTGAACAGCAGATTTTTTTTTCTTTTTTAAATCTTTTATTACGGACACTTTTTACGTTCTGCATCGTTCTCACGTCTATAATTTTACTTTCACTTTTGTAACCCATATATTTTGAAACCATATTCTGATTCAAAAGAGTGTCCGTGGAGTTCTTCTCCAAAGGTACCAACAGCTTTGGAATGGGCAACCAGTTTCATCTTTCTGACTGACCGACCGACCCCTTGACAATTCAAAAGTGCCTGTAATTGGTTTATTTGAGTTGAGTTTGAGCTTCAGCTGTAGAGGTGATCAAGGTGAAGTAGACTCTCAGTATACATTAAAATCTCTTCTAGAACTATTGTTCATTAATGTTGCATCCTTCTGATCGACACCAAAAATATATACAAATAGAGACATGCTGTAGTAAAAAGCTTGTACGCTACGAGTATTGAAAAACCTGTACTAACAGCAGCTGCGCGAAACCGTGGATAAATAGTTGAACTGTTGTAATGCAAGTGTTGGTCCAGTATGGAACGGGCTCCAGGATCTTTCGGCAACAAACGGCCAGAGTCGCAGTACCGACCAGCCAAATACGTACAAATTGCATGACTGTAAGTAAAATGAAAAAACTTGTAAAAAGAGCGCAGACACTTTGAAATAACAATTGTACCTGGAGGAGCTCGTGGCTAAATATTAACAGCCATACAGGTCGATCCATCAGGTTAAGCCACCCTTGCCGGGGTTGGCCGTGGATGGGTGACCATCTTTACATACCGAGACTCCTCCGTGTCTCGGAAAGCACGTTAAGCCGTTGGTCTCGGCTATCATTTGTGCACCTTTGACAGTCGTTACGGGTCGTCAGAAACCCGAAAATCTGACAGCCAGTCTACCAAGGGGTATCGTATTGCCCAGTTAACGTGTTGTGGAGGTCAGATAGGCAGTCGCTCTTTGTAAAATACTGGTATTCAGATGCATCCGGTTAGACTGGAAGCAGACCCCAATATATTTGGGAAAAGGCTAGGCAGATGATGATGAAGGAGGTACCAGGTACCTACTCATATTGTTTCATTTTATTGCACCAGCTGCAAACCATGATAAAATTACTAAGTATGTAGGTAGACTTACCTATCACATATTACAAGTTCACGATCCTTGAAAACTGGTAAAGTTTGTAACGGGTTTAGCTGCAAAAAAAAAAACATGTCGTTAATATTCGTCACCATCTTACACAAAGTCAACAAATTGATTTTATTATGACCCAAATGGCATTTTGAAGCAAGACTAAACTATTCAGTAACATATTGTTGCCGGAAGATAATTGCAACAAAAAAAAACTTAATTTAATCAGACTTTATAGAAGCTTGTAAAAACCAATAGAGTTTCTTACGGAGACCATCTCCGGCGACCTATGTTCTCCCTTGTCCATGTTGATGTCCACCTCCGTGATGCTGAGGTTCATGGAATCCAAGGCCATCATGACCGCGCGGCAGGCGGGACTCCTGTCAGCTTTCCATAACGTGCAATGCCTGTGTTATATTTGAAGGGTAATTTAATCGAAGATTAGCATACCAGCCTCATTGGCCTAGTTGTCGCAAGTGCTACTACTGAGCATGAGGTCCTGGGTTTGATTGCTGGGTCGGGCAGTGTTATTGGGATTTTCTCAGTTCCAGTCCGGAAACTGGAATTGTGACCAGTTGATAACAATAGGGTCACTCGCTTCATAGGTATTAACATCAAAACTGACGAAATATGGTTGTATTAAAGGTACACCTCTCCCTAAGCCTTCAGGCGTGGTGTTAAAGCGAAGATTGGCACCAATAAATTGAACTTCCTCGACTCTTCCCAATTTTGTCATGAGAATAATCCTATGACAGAAGTATTTGACAGAACTGTAAAGCGCTCAACTGTGACTAATGAATCAGACACAATTACTGTTGTAAGCGAACTGAATCAGCTTACTTAACGAACGAGGGGTAGAACATAAGCAATTAAAACACGCAATACGCAATTCTGAAAGCATTATTATGTAGACAGGTTTCCATTCCTGGTCCATGGTTAATAGAGTCACCAGGTAATACTAGACGATATCATATTTTTAGGATCAAGTCGAAGATTTAAATCTATAACTAATGCCGAGAATTCAGAGAGAAGAGTTCAGACATCTGGTCAGATGATCACTGCTCTTAAAAAAAGGAAGAGAAAAACCTTACTTCAATCCTGTTTCTGAAATTCTACTTGCTGAACTCCCCATGAAATGAGATTTCTTAAGAAAACTTGTGATTTTGAATAATTTATTGTACTATTACTTAAAAATATTAATAGATGTCTCTTTTCATTCTGAATTTATTTGACGGCAATGTGTTTTTCAAGGAGCTGCCTAGCAATTAAAACGAGAAAGCTGCCAGTTTTTTTGTAAACAATTATGAATTTAAGGTTGAAAGAAGGTTTTTATGTGTTGATATTCTTATACTTCTACACAACAGTTGACAGGAATACCTTGCGACCCATGCACTATGGGTGCTTGTTGGAGAGGAATATTTAGAGGGATAGAACGTTGTTGGATAGAGAGGGAGAGGAAGGCCAAAGAATGGGAGGTTGATGATTGATATGAAAGAGAAACGAGTAAATGATAGTGTTGAAGTGAAGTGAAGCGAATTTTAGGTACCTACTTGAACCCGCATGGGCGGAGCACCGCCGTGTCCTCGTAGAGGCGATCGGCGGCGGCGACCTCTCGCGCCCGGCCCTGGTGCAAGCCATGGTCCGGGGCGAGAGGGAGTGGGAGGCAGTCACCTCCTTCTGCGAAAAAGTTATGCTCGCGAAGGAGGTGGCGGGATGGGAGAGAGAAAGGTCCTCCCGTCCCAGCCGCCGCAGGAGACGCCCCGGGCGTCGGGAGCCACGTGACGACTCCCGGCCACCGTAGGCGCGGGCCTGCGGGCGGTGAGTAATGGGTGACTCACCGTCCGATCAGCACCAGACCCGTGCCGTACGGCGCGTATATGTTCCACGCGCGCCTCAAAGAGATGTCAGCATATGAAGGGGCCCCTCAGGGCCAAGCCTGCCGGGTAAGCGGGATTGTCCGAAAGGGTTACCGCTACCCCGGAACATAAAGGGCTACGGAAGGAACATGGATGGGTTTTAGTCAGTAAGAGTCTGACACTCCCTTCCGCTCCACCCAGAGCGGGAGCAGTCATTGGATGATTTCCCAACCTTAAAAAAAAAAAAAAAAAGGTACCTACTTGAACCTCTCAAAAACGCAAAAAAAATGTAATTCCCTTCCGCTGAACTCTGAAGACTTATTTGAATTTTGTTTTTTTTTTATAAAACCCGCACAATAATTATTAAATAACAGCCACGTAGGTACATGACGTTTGCAGTTTTCGTCTCAGCAGTCAAAATATACAGAGAGTTGGGGGGCGGGTGACGCGAAAGCAAGCGACTATGAGAAAGCCGCTCATCCTGACACCCACAGTCTTCAAAAGTAATAATGCCCATTGCTCGCAAAGTTTTTTATTTTAGTGCCCACCTACTTCGTTACATTGGATATTACAGAAACGAACCAAGATATACCATTTAACGTATAAAATTTGAACGTCAGACAATAAAAAGCGGTCTCGACATGCATAATGGAAGAGGTAACAGGATCTTGAATTTGATCTGTGTGCGTTATCGACCTGTATTAATTTACAAGTGTTATTTTGTCGTTTTGTACATGACTTGCTCTCGCCACTACTTCTTTGGGCTGAAAGAGTGTCCATGGAGTTTCTTGCCCGTTCTTCTCCATAGGTACCTACTCCTTTGGAATGGGCAACTAGCTTCATTTCTCGGACTGACCGACACCTTGACAATTCAAAAGTGCCTGTAATTGGTTTATTTGAAATAAATACTTTGAGTTTGAGTTCTCGATAAATGGGAGTTTAGTTTGGCTTGTGGCGAACAACTGTGTGAAATGGCCTTGTTTCGTGTTGGTTTAAAAACTGTGTGTCGTTGCGACAGGCGCATTATTAGGTAATGTGACACTGTTTTTATTTATGTAACTAATCAGTTTAAATAATTCATGAATGCATTTATGCATCCGATTTCCGTGTTCTACTCATTCGGAATGATTGTAAATCTGTGATAGATCATAAATTAAATACCCATTTTCCTTTTTATTAGAAACATATCTGTAACAAAGAAACCGGTCCTTTATGGAGATGAAGCATCACCACCAGTAAGGTTCGCTATGATGACAGCATCTCTATTGAACATCGATCTTGAGTTCCACTGCATCGATTTATTCAAGGCAGAAAACCGAACCGAATTTTATAAAAAGGTATTCTAAGTACACAATGTTGATAATTTTATATAATTAGGTATTTACAATATTACGCCGAATAACACCTACTCTACAATCTCTGATTAAAATGTTTGTCGATATGTAGTACGTACCTAGCGCCAACACTGACAAGGTGGAGGTAAAGGCAGAGTTCATCAGTACCTAGATTTCTAAACACTGGACACACTAACATTTCCGTTTAGTAAACGATAAAGTTTGTCTCACGAAAAGTGCCATTTCGTTTCAATGGCACTTTTAAATTACATAGGCCCGTTGTATGGCCAGGTTACTGGTCCAGAGCATTGTGCTAGGCAACGCGTTTACGACCACCGGATTAGTAATAATATATAATTGTTTGGTAATTACAGATAAACCCCCTCCAGAAAGTCCCGGCGCTGACAGTAAACGAGGACGTTATTTGCGACAGCCACGCCATAGCTTTGTATTTCTGTAGAATTGTCAAAAATCCAGAGTTATACCCTGAAGAAATTATACTTAGAACGAAAATTGACGAGTGGCTGTACTTTGATGCCGGCGTTCTGTTTCCAATCGATAGCGCTATATTTGTAAGAAAGCGATATTGTTATGTTGAAAGTACCTACAACGGCTACAACGCTACGAGGTCCTTTTGACAGGTGCCCAAAATCGGAACAAACACCGCCATTTTGTTTAGTCATAAAATTTTCAAGACATTTTCACAATAATGCTTACTTACCAAAAACGCCCCGTCAATGTTATTTTATTTAGACACCAAAATGTCCTTGTAGCACTCGTATTAGTATCATTGCTTTCGTTTTAATATCAATGCCTCAAATTACTGTTGACTGATCGATCCTCTTTAGCAGGAATGATCTAGGTAACAAGGTGCAACCGGTGCAACAATTTTTAACCGACTTCCAAAAAGGAGAAGGTTCTGTGTTCGTATAACTAAATGTTTTTTTTAAATGTATGTACTCGGGTTCGTAGCTATTTTCATCAACTATGTGGACCGATTTAAAAAAAATATTCTTCCAAGAGATGATGATGTTTTAATACCCGTCTCTGAAAAAGTAAAAATTATAACCCCTTTTTTACTAAAGATAAAAACAGCCGACTTCCAAAGATACATTACAAAGTGCAAAATAACTTTAATTTTGGAACTCGGTGACAAACAACGAAAATACAAAACTCATTTCGTTTTTTCGGAAGTCGGTTGTGTTATTTTGACAAAGAATATGTACGTAAATATTTAGGCTGTCTGTTAATTCAACCGTTTCATTATGAAATTTTTAAATTCGTGGTTTTATTAATTATATTAATTAATTTTCAGACCGATTTTTTTGCTGGCAAGTGGCCAGCTGACGAAGTAAGGGTTAATGATTGGTATTCTTCATTGGACCATTTAGAATTGAAATTAAGTAATCAAAAGTGGTTAACAGGTGATACGGTGAGTGAAATCATTTCAGCACTCATCAGAAATGCTGAGATTTATCTAAAGATTCAAAGTTTTTCACGATTTTGGTAGTAACGATATAATGTTGTGATTTTATTTTTACAGATGCGGCTGTGCGATGTTTGTTGTGCAACTACAGTAAGCTCTCTTGAAATATTGGTCCCCCTCTTGGAACATCATGCAAACGTGAAAGAGTGGCTGAGGAAGTTAAATACACTTTCTTGTTTTGAAATAAATAAGCGCGGCTTGAAACGTTTACAGAGTTTTGTTAAAATGATAAAGCAGAAACAGTAGTGAAGCAATATTTTTTAAGTTATGAAATGTCATTTCTCGTATTTTTATAAATGAACGACTGATGGTATGATCTGGTTTTCATTTAATGTATGTAAATGAATTAAAAATATTTTATGCGAGTCTCATTTATACTTAGAGCATTTAACATAGGGAGATGGCAAGCGGCGAATCATCGAACAACTTTTTCTGCCACTTTTTGCGGGGGGCGAGGAAAACACATACAGCACACTTCTTAAATTTGACAACCACACACAGAGACATGCTTCATATTGCTACAAACGCTCTCAAAGACATTATAGACACACAGTAAAAAAACACATACACATTGACAAATTTGTGCGTATCTATGCAATTGTCCTACGACAACAAACACAAACTACTAGTGTTGAGGCACAAGGAATAAGTGGTATTTCATTTCATGAATGAACGAATAAAAAGTTCTGTTTTCTTTTTTTGTAAAAAATACGTTTAATTATTTAAAAAGGCACTAATGTGCCTGCGAAACTACGTAGGTAGCCGCCAGTAATCACAAAACAATTTATAGTGCTATAGAAAAAGAACGATTGTATTTGTTTTTATAGTCAATTTTTTTTTCTTATTTCTCAATAATATTATATTGATTGCATATATCATTCTGCATTTAGGGTCGGCAATTCGGAATTCATACCCCATTCTTTAAAACGGGCTTTCATTTATATACACGTGTCAAAAATTTAGAAAGGGGACAATATCAATACATAGTATAAAACAAAGTCGCTTTCCCTGTCCCTATATCCCTGTATGCTTAAATCTTTAAAACTAAGCAACGGAATTTGATGCGGGTTTTTGTAATAGATAGAGTGATTCAAGAGGAAGGTTTATGTGTATAATTTGTCGGCATATTTTGCGGGCGAAGCCACGGGCGGAAGCTAGTAAATAATAAAATAAGACAATCAATCAGATGTACTTTTATTATTTTGTTATGAATGACAGGTTTACACGTCGGTTTTATTGTTTTGCAGTCCGGTGTTGCAAAGCTAAATGATGTCAAAGTTAAAGTCACATCATTTATGTCAAATAGGCACAAGAAAGGCGATTTTGAACGTGTTCACGTATTTACAAACATTCTAAAAGTTAATAATAATAAATCAATCAATGTGAGAGGTAAAGTTATTCCAAAATGTTAAAATATGAAGTATGGTACAACATTATAAATTATTTATTACCTAATTTACTAAGCAACCAGTTTGATTTTGTCTGGACACTAGATTGTCCTGTGGAGCAGGACCAGTATGTTTCCAAGCATTCTTATCCTTTATATAATATAATCCTCTTATTTGTTATAAGATTGTTTACAAAGTATACTTTTAATATGAGTTTAAAATTTTCTGTCATTTAATTGCAATACAATTCTGTTATTTTGTTTTTCCGTGTGTACTTCACGTAGTAACATTTGTTGATATTTAGTACGCTTTTGTTATCGTTACACCATCGACTTAACGCGTCGATATCGCCTTGAAGAAGTTCAGTATCTTCACTAGACTCGAAACTCTAGAGAATTTGAGATTGTCCGCGTATGTACATATTACATTCTAAATATTTGAGGCAGTGCTGGCGATTGTACTACGTTTTTTTAACAGCGTACCTACGCGGTCCGCGGTGGATTATTAGATTTCGACGTCATATTTAGCTATCTATTATAATTATTATTTCTTTTTCAAATTGCATGAGCTACAAAAACTGACTACGAAACGAACAAACTATTATTCTTTTATTATCCTAAACATACAATGAAAATAATTTAAATCGACTTCCAAAGAACTTTTATAGTTATTTTTTTTATTTCAAGCTGACTTGTCCAGATACATACACAAAAAACTGGTTACTGAACGTATTGACTGAAAAATCATTTAATTGGCAAATCATTAATTCGCGTTGTCCCAGCACTATGCAAATCCTACCCCTGTACTACTTTAGCGCTACCTACGTACCAATGTATTTTTTCTATCGTTACGTCAATAACGATTACTTCGACATTGTACGTAATTAAAAATATTTTAATGCATAATTTATATTTACAAGTGATAGGAAACACCATGGTTTCGAAAATTTGAAGTGGCAGATCGCTTTTTGCACGAGGATACTGCACAATTAACCATTTCTTAGGAGGACTTCCTTGCGATACAATACGATACATCATGGCGGCGGTTGGCGAATGAACTAGTTTTATAGAACGTGTATGGCCGTATGACCAATAGGTCATGGCAGAGGGGTACGCTTAGCTATGCCATCTCCATAGGTTAAATGCTCTAAGTTATATAGTCAATTGGTCATAAAGAAATATATTTACTTTTGCACTAGGTATTTAATTTTTCCCAGCTCTAGCACCATAGGCTCGCAAGTCGCACAGTCGCACCGCATATGTTATGTCAAAGATTCTTTAGTCTATGGCCGCTTATTGATTGGTCGACAAGGAGAGATGTAAAAAATGGCTGCCTTGCCTTCTCCTACTCAGGTAGATTTATTGGAGATTTAAATAGTTATTAAAGCTAAAACCATGTACATTTGGAGTTTAAAGTAAAATTCATAAATGTATCTACAGTTTGGTGCAGTGCATCTTTAGTATCGGACGTGAAAACATTGAATAATTTGACGTCAAAGTTTAGTGTACCGTGAACGGATTATGCTGCTCTTAAATTATTAGAATTTCAATCGTCTATCCGCCTGTATAAATCAAATAGTTCGTTTTAATTAACAGTGCACAGTTAATAATTGGTGTTTCATGTCATTTAATTACTTTTAACGTGTTATATGACCACGTACATTACGACCATTACACTACGAACGTTTGAAATGTCGTGAAGAGTATTGAAATGTCACACCCATAACCGTTCAAAATAAGTTCGTAAAGTAATATTTGTAGTGAGTTACGTTCTGAAAATGGGGCTTGAACGGTTGCAGGTGGCAGGGACCCACAGCGCTATATACGAAGCATATTATCATCAGGTGAGGCCTTCTTCTATTACTACTTGTTAATTTAAATAATTAGCTGAATTAATATGTTTCGATACAATATTATGGGTTGATTGCGAACATTCATATTTAGCTAGCATCATTTGCGTATTCTTTTCAATTAGAACTACCCAGTAAAGTGAAGTTCTAGGCCAATGTCTAATGGGACAAATAAAAAGTAAGTAATGAAAAGTAACTCTTATTCCATTCAGAGTAAGGAACACACTATCATTACAGTTGAGTTTGATTGCAATCAATATTTTGCCTATTCTCACCCGGGGTGATAATAGTTTAGTTCTTTTTACCTACTTACATGAATGAAAAAAATGCCTCTTGGTGGCTTTTTCTAAAATACAAAATATACTAACTATAATTACTTGGTGGTTTAGAACGCTACCCCGGAACATAAAGGGCTAAGGAAGGAACATGGAAGGATTTTAGTCAGTAAGAGACACTTTCTTCTGCTCCACCCAGAGTGGGAGGAGTCATTTGAAGATTTCCCACTCTCAAATAAAAAGAAAAGGGTGTTAAGTCTGGATGTATGTTTGCGCAATCATACTCTCTTACATGTAATAGTTTTAATTGCTCCTAGTTTAATATCTGTGTTCAGTCAGGGAATAGGCATTTTAGTTAAACATCTTTGAATAGTAAAAAGCAAATCCAACAAAAAAGTAGTCAAGGTATCGAATCGATAATTTACTTGAAGCAAAGTATACAGAAACCTACAATAATGTAGGATTGTAACTGTAGTGGTTTTATCTGCAGATAGGCTATACCTAATAATATTGTTCAATGCACATAGGTATAACAGATTTCACTACTTTTTTCTTGTTTTAATTTTTTGTGTAGTGCTTGCTGACAGTTAAAAAGTGTAGTAGTGTCATTTTATGTCAATTTCATAGTCCTTTAGTCTCAGAAAGTCACTGTTTTCTGTGCTTTTTTTTCAGTGTTTTTTATCCATGAAATATACTACAAGCTTCCTTGATACAAAAAACAAAAGTAATTTGTAACTTATATGAATAAGGTTTATGAGTCCTCCAGTACATTAAATATATATGCATGTTTTGGCGTCCTGCCATCTTATTGTGCAACATTGTAAACCTTTCCCACATCTTAGATTTATGCCAAATATGGCTGTAAGTGTCTGAATGTAACTAGCATACCATAATGGTAAAGAGACAAATCAAAAGAATTTCCATTTATTGGAGAAGTTCAGAGAATTATATCAGGTCCTGAAATGAATAATAGGTTCTAGAATGGTAGACAAAAAATGAATATCATTTTTAATTTGAAGGTATGCATTTTAGAAATATCTTTCACTGACTGAAGGCTACACTACTGTCTAGTGCCATAATGTATGTTTTATTATAAGTTGACTACCACATGCAGAAGGGAGTTCATAGGTAGTAGAGCAAACCAGTTCTATTTGCTTTAAATCTATTGATGAAATACATTGTAAGTAATAAGTAAAATATTTCAGGTGGATCCTAATGGCGCTGGTACAATCCAAGCCCTGGATGCCGCTCGCTTCCTCAAGAAGTCCCGGCTCAGTGATGTGGTTCTCAGCAAGATATGGGATCTGTCCGACCCCACGGGCAAAGGGTACCTCGATAAAGTGAGTTGTAGCTTTTTTTTAGTTAACTTATTAAGGGCCTGTTTCTCTGTGTCTGATTAACTTTGGGCTACCAGATAAGTAATGAAATGTTAAATAAGTTAACTGGTACTTACCATGGTAGGTGAAACAGGTCATCGTTTTTCTATACACATTAGTACAAATGAATTACTACATAAGTTTATTCTGTAAGACACAATAACATACTTAATTGGGAAAGGGTTAAAAGGATAATGACATCATACTTAGCTTAGCATTCATGTGTTTAATTAAGTAATGAAATGGCTGTAGGGACTATGCTCATAGCGACAACATATGTCCACTAAATTTTATGAGTGAAGTCTGGCCCAGCAAGAACAGTTTCTCAAGTGAGTGAGTATTTTACTGACAATAGATATCACCAAAGTAAGAATCACCAAGGTCAATGAATAAAACTAAAAAGTAAGAAATTATTAAAACTACATATCTGCTCATCCCAAACAGAAAACAATAGTAAGCAGTGTCAAAATAATACAGTTTCTAAGAATATGCAAAATCATCTCAATGTTTGTACAGTATGATATGAATTTAACCATTCGTTCACACAGTGAGATGTGTCAATCATTCTGATAAAGTTATTGTCTTATCACTAACATTCAAGATATTCTGATAATAATTCTTATTTCAAAGTGAAAATCTGTTAAATGTTGTAAGTTAATGACATTTCTCGGTACTATTGGTTTTTGTGAAGGCCGCGACAATCCGCGGCATGCCTACAGCGCGCAAGCTTGGTTGTTGTGACGATGCCTATGTCCAGCTGTGGACATCTTTCGTAATACATGTAACGTGCATGTCGATAATTGAAAGAGTGGTTAGCTGTCCGCCGCCTAGTCACCCCGAGGAACGTAGTTATTCATTTCTTTTTTAAAGCATAGCACTCATCATTATGGATTTGAAGGTCCAAATCCATGATGAATGAGGTTTGGTCACGAACAATACAAACCAAAAATCCTTACATAATTAAGCCAATCAGAATAATTCTTGCACTTATTTATACTAATGATTTGGAAAACAGGGAAAATGTGGGACAATTATTTTAGTGTAGGTAAGTAGCGTTTTAATAAAACTTATCTATGTGCAAATAGTAAAAAAATGCCGTTTTATATACCTACATGATTTTTATGCTCATCCCTCTATGTTGTATGGAGAAGGCGTAGTGTTTTACGAGGATAAAAAAGGGAGAGCAAGTTTCTCTACTCTCCCGCACATTCCACAATCCAATCGATGCCAGAATATTTCAAGTTTTCAGGTATTGCGTGCAAGTTTCGATAAATCAAACTGTCGTTTAGTTTCACTAACTTGGGGGGCGAAGGCTGCTGGGGTTCTTTAAAGTTTGCAGTCGCTTAATATTTGATATTTTACCACATTATTATTTGCCATGATTATAGGGGAACACGTATTTTGTGATCATTTCAGCTGGCTACCTTTTACGGTTAAAAAATACAGCCTTGACTGAGACTGACAGACATAAAGGTGTACTGTAAACTTAGTAATTGGGTCATGTTGGCATCCTTTGGTTGCGAAACCCTAAAAATGACGGCATGGTGCGCCATAAAATTATAGCACACAAGCCTTTGACAGCGCTTTCCTAAGTGGGACTTGAGCTGTGGGTGTTAAAATTACTTGAAAATGCTAATGATTTCCCTTTTGTCTCCCTAAACTGTCCACGTGACAAGTATCTACCACTTTTTAAAAAGGTTTGTAAGCTATTTCTTTAGAAAGAAATCGTAAGGACTAGTATTCTTTAATGCGGATTTTACAGAGAAATGTCGTCATCGTCGTCATACTAAATGGATATTAAGTTTATAGGCAGTAAGACGACCTCAGTACTTGGCGCAGCGTGGGGTTACGCAAGTGTCTAGACTAGGGACTGGCCTGTACTGAACACCCAATTTCACGACGAAATGTCCAGACACTTAGACATGTAAATTATTAAATTTTATTAAGATGAATGACTGCATATGGTGTACAACTGTAGGTACTGCGTCTGTGTCAATCTCGCGACATGAGCATTCTTTGACAAGGGATCGTTTGAAATCAAAGTTAAAAATGTGGATCATATCCCCGGTTGGACGCATCGGGTTTACCCATTAAATAAATTCCTAGTAGGTGTCTGTATTTAAGCCCAGTTAATGGCAACAGGCGCGCCCAGGCTGCTAACGAAATGAAACCTATGCTTGTTGGCGAAATATAGGCGTTACGTTTAAAATAAATGTTATTTCGAACATCAAGGGAGTGCGCTTGTGTTTTAAACGTATAGTAAATTACATATGGACTGAATACGGTCTCGCAATCTGATAGTACAAATTATTTCGTTTGTAGACTTGATCCGAGCGACCCAGTCTCAAGACTCGACCCATAGATCATTATTTATTTGCTGAGCTCAAAGAGCATGTAATTATTAAGATTGATTACCTATATTCTATTATCGTTTTGCTGCTTATGTCGTAGGATTACTACATACAGATCTATAGCTAGAAATCAATATCTGCATATTTTAGTGAAATCTGTTGAGATAAAACTGCTCAGGTATAGTCTCTGTTTTAAACTTTTAATAGATTCTTCGAACTTCCTACTTTATGGTATAAACTAGCGACTTGACATGCCCCTGTTTCGAACGGCTTTATGACTTGACAAAACATATCTGTCCGGAATAAATTCTCAAAATGTTACTGAAAACCGTCACCATTAAAATCCGTTGCGCAGGTTAGAAGAACAACGCGCTCCTACTGACATATACAAAGTCACTTTAATTTATAATATTGTATAGAAGATGAGATGAGATGTAGATACGATAACGATAATGTTTTATTTTATTTAATGTAGCAGATCTAGGTTATAGTAGATACTCGTCAAACTTTATGGCCGCTCTGAAGTGAGCTACTCGCTGCGCAATACCCCACACCTCACCCCCGTGGTCACTTGAATTTACGACTGCGCAGCGACGCGCCTCATGTTCCGAGCCGCCATACACATTTAAGCCGGTCGGTTCCTCCTACAGATAGGAGGCATTTTCTCTCAAGCTAACACCATGCACCCTGTTCAATGTTCAGTGAAATGTGAAGATGTCGTTGCAAAGCTCGGTAGCCGCTAGGTAAGGCTGCGGACATGTTAGAACGGAAATGGCGACCACTGACGTAATCTGTGGCTGCTGTCATAGTTTTATCATGAAATAAAGAGTATCCTTTTGGTGTATAAAGAATATACATATATTCTCTCTTTATTGTAACTAAATTAATATTTAAAAAATATATTTTATTTAACTGCTCAAAAAAGAAGAAAATATACTTTAAATTAAATTAATCTCATCAATTTATTACATTAAAACAATTTATATTATATAAAAGCTGGTCGCGAGATTAACGTTATACTTTACGTTAGATTCTTTTTACTATTAATAAGTATATTTTTATTTTTTATCTATCGCTGGACACTTTCATAATTTCATGCTATTTTGAATGGTTCTCCTTGAACACTTTCATTTGATAACCATATCATGGTGGTGCATAAAAAAACACATAGTCCAACATCTTTAGGAGTCCGCCATGTTGGATTTAGAGTGACGTTCTTTTATTTATCGTAAACCCGTTCATTTTCATACACATTGGATTTACAATGACGCCACTTTCACACAGCTAAATATGTATTGTCATCAAAGCTATATGCAAAATTTCATATTATATTTTACAGTACTTAACTGTCTTTCGAGACCCATTTTTATTGAACGTTTAACTTCACGGCCTCTTCCAGTTTGCCAAACTCTTATGTATTCATTTTTTATCCAGAAGTTAATTCCCAAAAGGCCGGTACATACAGGCGTACATAACATTGCACTCAACATGCCCCCGGGGCTCACGACAGGCAGCATGTAGGTAATTAGTGCCGGGCATTACATAACAACACACCATTGTGGGGAGTTTTGCGTCTGTAACGTTTTATGACTGAAAAGAGATAAATTGGAATAAAGGCGAGGTGATTTTATGTGGTTGAAGTCTTAATTGCTTTGATTTGGCAAGGTGAAATCTTTTGATGCCTTTGATCCACCGTTTATTAGTTACGAACTTGCAACTCTTTGGTTGAATCTTAAATTCTTATTTAAAAGTATAGAACGATGAAACCAACCTTTTCTTGAATCTTATTATTTGAAAGCAAAGAAAGAAACTTCCCGGAATCGTAGGTATTGGAGTATGTCCCATATATCCTTTAGCTCAAAAACCTTGCAGAAATTAACTGCAGCCATTTCAAAACCTATTTCAATAAAAATAGTAAAACTTATCAATTCCACTTTTCCGCAGGATAACTTCAAAATATATTAAACTAACTCAGTCACGATATCGCGAAAGTCACCTCAGGAACCGAAGGTCACAGTAGCCCAGCGACTAATGGCGATCGAAAGGTCGCGGGTTCAAACTGGTCACAAGAGTATTAGTTATAAAGTAATCTCTTTGTTTTAAAACAAAAAGGAGCATCATCTTCATAGTACTTTCGTAAAAAATGTATAACTTTTGACTTGGTCCGCGAAACGCTTTTATCCTCGATGTACCCTTATCTAAGGTTACCATCCGTCAGCCTTTGCGGAGACTGTCCTCTTTTAAGGATGTGCCCTCCGGCGCGGCTCGGCGGGTCTCTTTGTAACGAAATGTGGGACGAGTGTTTGGGGACACACCCTGTATTATGTCCACTTTTTAGTTAGGAATTTCTTGTTACACTACTGTGGCATGAAAAAGAAATGTGATGAACGTTGTGAATGTTATTTCAGCAGTCTGTGTTGTCTTGTTTACTCGTCCTGTTTGAGTTACGATTGAGTCGAACAGCGCAGATGTAGACTTTTATGAATTGCGATTTCTCTTGGGTTGGCCTTCAGATATTGATTATTGGAAATGTGTGAAGGGCAATGATTGTTTCTAGAAGTTTCTTCGGTTTTATTAATTGCCTATAGGAACTATGAAATTGAAACAGTCAGTTTCTTTATACATTTTTATATAATAAGCCAGTGTACATATTTATAACAGTAAACGAATAGGCTGAGTTGGTAACGACGAGAACGACCTGAAAAAAAAAAAGTTTTGCTCCCGTTCATTCGCGAGACCACAGGCGAGACCATACCGCCTGCTTTTCTTAATTCCATCTTAACAAAAACAAGATAGCCAAAATCTTATCACAATCACACATAAAAAATTAAAGCCTCAATGATGAAACATCAAACATTGACGAAGCACTGCGGAGGATGTATTTAATTACAATTGTGACGATAATGCCTTATCTGTCCGCTCGTGTCGCTGCACGATGTGCGCCTTGTATTGCCGCTCGTACTGCTCTGCAGCCAATATTATGCCGCTGCTTTCATTGTATTAATGTTATATAAGTTATGTGTGAATAAGATCGGTTGTAAAGGTGTATGTATGTGTTTAAGTTATTAATTGTGACTTCTATGACTGTTTAAAGTGTGTTGAGTGGAGTTGTTACGTATGCTTACGTGTCTGTGATCTGCCCCTCTTTGTTGCCAATAGTTGACATGGAGTCAGCTGCATCCTGCAACTCTGTCAACCAGTTTCACTAAAGAATATCATCACGTTACCCAGTAACTGGGTGGTGGAGGTCAGATAGGTAGTCGCTTCATGTAAAATACTGGTATTCAGCTGCAACCGGTTAGATTGGTAGGTGACCCTAACATAGTAGGGAAATGGCTGGTAGACGAAGTTGGAGAAAAAGGCATACCGGCAGAAATAATCTTATGATAATCACCAGCAAAAAGATTCTATAGTTCTTATACTCATCTAGTTCTTTATTATGTATTCAGTTGTGTTGCTGCAGTGTGTTTTGTTTCAAACAATCCGTTCAGTTGTACTGACCAATAAATTGGTGTGATTCTATTATGTTGAAGAATATTTTAGCCTTTACTATATGTAGACTTTTTTTTTTATAAATGGCTTGAACAAACGATGTGTCCGATATAGATTTTCATTGACATCGGTATGCTATACCGACTTAGTTAATTCACAGCTGTGACCTTTACACACTTGTATGATACCACACAACAATAGGACGTTAAAATAAGAGAGGAGTATCGTTACATTGGACAATTGGCAATAGTCTGGAGTCAGGATTATGTTTTTAAAATGGGATAAGTAGGTACACTTACTCGCATTAGCAATTAATGTAGGCGAAAGGTGTGTAATTCGTGCAAGTTTTACTTTAATATATCATGCAAATTCTATGTTTTTGTTTATTTTAATCATCTTCTTCCTAGGTCCTCGACCGTGCGGCCCAGTAGTGTTGTAATAATATTTATTAAAAACCGTCCAATTGTGTGTCAGACCACGCAAATGTAAGTTTGTAATCACAAAAATATATTTTTATGTAATACTGATTAAACTACAGATTAACGATTTCCGGACATTTTCCTTCACTTGAGCTCCAAAAAATCAAGCTTCTAAATCAACGCAATAAAAAAATTACCGAAGTATTTTACTTCCCGTTAATCTAGAATCATGAAAGGCAGGAAACTGGGTCTCAAAACAATTAAGTAAAGGAAAAAGTCAATAAACGTTGATTTGTAATTTTAACACGGTAATAAATACATACATAATTATATTTTTGCGTTTTCAAACTTATATTTGCAGTTGGGGAATTGAGCGTGCGTGTGAATTATAGAACATGTTTTAATTCATATGTATGGTCTTTGGTTTTAGTGAACACTAGCTTCCGCCCGCGGCTTCGCCCGCATAATATGTCGACAAATTATACACATAAACCTTCCTCTTGAATCACTCTATCTATTAAAAAAAACCGTATCAAAATACGTGGCGTAGTTTTTAAGATTTAAGCATACATAGGGATAGAGGGACAGAGAAAGCGACTTTGTTTTATACTATGTAGTGATTTGTTCCTGTAAGTGGAAACCTATTACCTGACACTATACCCGTTATTTTTCCTGTTATTTTTATCCCTATGTTACTCCTTGAAAACTAAGCTTTCTAATGGTGAAAGAATTTTTGAAATCC
Source organism: Hyppa rectilinea (assembly GCA_951799385.1). Taxonomy (NCBI): domain Eukaryota; kingdom Metazoa; phylum Arthropoda; class Insecta; order Lepidoptera; family Noctuidae; genus Hyppa; species Hyppa rectilinea. Next base: position 17,695,875 of record OX637318.1, on the reverse strand, counting down.
GCACAGTAGTTTTTGAGTTTATTCATTACAAACATACACACAAAAATACAAATCTTTCCTCTTTATAATATTAGTATAGATTATATAAAATAATGATGAGTTAATCCATAGCTAATTTCATTGTTATTCGTGTGCAGTCGGGGCTGTTCGTGGCACTGAAACTGGTGGCGCTGGCGCAGGCAGGCAAGGACATCAACATGAGCAACATACACTCCGAGGCGCCGCCACCCAAAGTTGTGAGTTTTTGTTATTCTGTTTTTACTGTATATTATTCTGTTGACCTTTGCAAGGTGGACTACGGCTTGTACCTACAGGAGGAAAGAAAGAAATATAGAAATAATAATATTCGTTTGGCAACAGTTCATGAAACGAGTACGGCACAAAAAAATTGAATGCTTTTAATAATTAATCTTCAATTCATGTAGCACATTTAGCATGCGTGATCAATATCATCGAAAAGCGGTAGATCAGATTTCTTTTAACGCTAATTGCCAGTGTTCTGTTTCGAAACTTCGATTTCACTAAAATGGATCGCAGGCGTATATTTAAAAATAAAAGTAAAAAATAAGTTTAGTAACGGCGGCCCCGTTACTAAACTTATTTTTTACTTTTATTTTTAACGTTGAAAAGAGTTGCTGTTCAGAGCGTTTTCTCTAGCCCTCATAATGCGTCAGTCTCATACTAAAGTTCGATGTATCATAATTTCATAAATGACCGTCAGAGCACTGTGCAGGCCTGCGGAATCTTTCGACGTGGTGACATATATTTTTTTTTTTGTGTGTGGGAAATCATCCAATGACTTCTCCCGCTCTGGGTGGAGCGGAAAGGAGTGTCAGACTCTTACTGACTTAAACCCATCCATGTCCCTTCCGTAGCCCTTTATGTTCCGGGGTAGCGGTAACCCTTTCGGACAATCCCGCTTACCCGGCAGGCTCGGCATGCTTACATTTCTTTGAGGCGCACGTGGAACATGTACGGTGGCGACGACTTGAGGGAGGTTTATGTATTCTTTGTTCCTAGGGTGAGCTACCCAAAGTCCCGCCAGTGAGCTCTGCGGCCCCGGGCCGGCCGGCCGCGCCCTCGCCCGCGCCGCTGCTGCCGCTGAGCGACTGGAGCATGAAGCCCGCCGAGCGCGACAAGTACAGCCAGCTGTTCGACTCACTGCAGCCCAACAACGGACTCATAGGGGGCAACAAGGTGGGCAATACAAACATCTGATTGTCTATTTAAACTCTTGTTTCCAATTGATGTTATTTCTGGGGTCCCGTACCAAAATGGAAAAAAAACCATTATAGTGCAACTCAGTCTGTCTGTCTGTCCTTCTGTCACAGCTGGATATCTCAAGAACTAATAACACTAAAAACTTAAAATTTGGAATAGTTTCAGATAACGAAAATAAGAAAGATTTTTTTTGGAGAGGGGTTCTTAAAAAATCCGAGTGGGGCTACTAGGGCATGTGGGGTTAAATCCCTATTAACCTTTTGACCGCCACAGTCAAAGAGTCAAAGAGAAGAACAAAAAAACTATCTTTGCATTGTATAAATTCAATCTCTTAATATTGTATAATTGCTTAGCACATATGTGAGTACTATGTACCTACTATAAAGCGACCATTTACTGGGTACGTCTTTCATTGACTTGAATGTGCCCTGGCGGCTGAGAGTATGCCATGCTCACTTTAATGTCTCGCTGATGGTGGCGTGTGTGTTGGATCATTTAGCTCCCTTCAAAATGGTTGAGCTGAATGGTGCTAATATATGCGTCATGTTCGTGAACGGGCGCTGTCAGTAGGGACTGGTCATCTCTTAGCGACTAGGGCTTGTTTTAATTTAATTTTTGAATAGTTTTTACATATTTTATATCGGATGCTTTTAACGTTCTGCATCGTTCTCACATGTATAATATTAATATGAACTATGTAACCAATATTTTGTAACCATATTTTGTTTAAAAGAGTGTCCATGGAGTTTCTTGCCCGTTCTTCTCCATAGGTACCTACTGCTTTGGAATGGGCAACTAGCTTCATCTCTCTGACTGACCGACACCTTGACAATTCAAAAGTGCCTGTAATTGGTTTATTTGAAATAAATACTTTGAGTTTGAGTTTGAGTTTGAGTCGTGTATAGACGACAAACCAAAATGTGCCCAGCACGCCACGGTCGCGACTGGGTGACAGAATTGTAAACGTAAATAATTAATAATAATAATAATAATTTCGACCTCGCTACTATTTTGTAGGTATTAAAGGATGAATTCGGAGCTTGGCGCTGAGGGCACGCTTTTTCATTTTTGACGTGGCGGTCAAAAGGTTAACGCGACTTAATCGAATGGTGTAATAATAATGTTTTTTTTTAAATCAACCGGTTTGATTCCTGGCTAGAAATAATGATTTTTCAAAAATCCAATAATGCAGTTCTAGTTTTTATCAAAATCGAGCCCGCGACTCCTTTGGGTACTTTTCGTTAATTTTTCTTTCGTTAAAACGCCCACTTTAAAAATTCACCTGTATATTAATACTGCCGCTCAAACTAAACATATTAAGTTCCTCTTCCATGTTCCAGGTGAAAGGCATGCTGATGGAGTCGAAGCTGCCGATCGAAACGCTGGGAAAGATCTGGGATCTCGCCGACCAGGACAAAGATGGCATGCTGGACAGGCACGAATTCATGGTGGTCAGTACAACATTTTTGAATGAAAATGATACGTCATAGCCATTATGACTATTATGAGAAACAATTAACATATGAGTTATTGAAAAAGGGCAATAACCCAATATTTCTCTCATGTCTAGTGTTTTTGGCAAATGTCCAATATCCACGCGTGATGGTGCACGTGACTCGATCAGTTTGTGTCCGCTTTTGTCACTAGCAGTTGTTTAGATACTGATTTGTTTTAATATTTTTAAATTTGTTTGTGTCGGTTTTCGTACTTTCTAGTTTTCATAATCAATTTGAACGACATTAGTAAGTTGTATTGTTCAGTGCACGTGTTAGTAGTTCCTCGTGTGCTTGTCGCAGGCCATGCACCTGGTGTACAAGGCGCTGGAGAAGCACGCGGTGCCCACGAGCCTGCCGCCCGAGCTGCGCGGGGCGGGCGCGCGGCCGGCGCGGCCCCCGTCGCGGCCCCCGTCGCGGCCCCCCTCGCGGCCCGCGTCGCGCCCGCCCTCGCCGGGGGCCCGGCCGCCGCCGCCGCGCCCGGAGCCGCCGCCGCAGAGCAACGCCTCGCTGCTGGAGGGGCTGCTGGATTTGTCCAGTGTGAGTCTTGTCTTTTTTCTATCTTTAGATCATTTCTGACTGCGACTTCACCCGCGTGAATGCGGAAATTATCCTACGGGAACATACTAACGCGGTAAAAAGTATCATATCTCTTAATCTGTCTCTGTGTCAAATTTCATCCAGATCCGTTTAGTCATTTTTGCGTAAAGAAGTATCAAACATACTAACACACACACAAATTTTCGACTTTATAAATTAGGTAATAAGTAACTGTATAATAAGGATAAACAATGATGCAGGTGACACCTTCTTATTTTAAATCCAAAATAAAAACAAAAGGAACGTTGTTGAAATATTAGATCAAAATTCAAAACCAGTTGCGGTAAGTCATGTTGTAAAATTTTAGGAAAAAAAAACTAAACTTTAAAATAATTCACAAAAAAATACTCAATAGAAAACTACTACAAAATGAAAGTGCATCTAAAAAGTATTGACACATGACAACTTGTACACACCTACTTCAAAGTGTGTCTAACCCTTCAACTCCTCGTTCACAGCCCCCCACACAGACAGCTCCCCCTCTGCCCTCCATGCCGGCCGTGAGCCTGAACTCCTCAGTGATGAGCAGCACCTCATCAGGCAGTACCTGGGTAGTGACGGACGCGGAGAAGGCGGCTTTCGACGTGCAGTTTGCAGCCGCAGACACGGATAGAGACGGATTCGTGTCAGGAATGGAGATCAAACATATGTTCCTGGATTCTGGGTTGCCGCAGCAGACTCTTGCGCATATATGGTGAGGAACTGTATTATAAATTATAAATATAATATAATGTACTAGATGTTACAAAGGCTTACAGCTAGATGCCCGGATTGACCCTGGCAGGGCATAGCAAGAGGATAACAAAAAAAACAATGACTATTACTTGAAAAAGTTATAAGATCTTATTTTGCAGTGTACAATTAGTTACTTTCTACAAAAAAAAGGAAAAACGTGTGTGGTTGTGAGGTCCCCACAGAGATTTGTACCAGTCAATTCCTGATCTAAATATGTTCAATATGATGAATTTTATTCTATTTCAATATGTTTGAAAATTTAAATAATTTGAAAATTTAAATATAATAAAATTATTTTGAGTGTATTATTAAATTGTACAATTTTTGTGTCAAGTGTTTTTAGTTTTTTTTTGTTTTTGGGCTATATATCACTGTTTGACTATTAGGCCTTTATAGATTACATAGGATAGATAGATATACTGATTAGATCTAAATGTGACACGCAAAGTACTTTACGGCCACTGTAAATAAGTAGTGTCCCCCCAGGGCGCTGTGCGACATGGAGGGCGTGGGCAAGCTGTCGTGCGGGCAGTTCGCGCTGGCCATGTGGCTGGTGCAGCGCGCGCTGCGCGGCCACGCGCCGCCCGCGCAGCTGGCGCGCGACATGCTGCCGCCGCCGCACGCCGACACGGTGGGTACATAAGTAGTGTCCCCCAGGGCGCTGTGCGACATGGAGGGCGTGGGCAAGCTGTCGTGCGGGCAGTTCGCGCTGGCCATGTGGCTGGTGCAGCGCGCGCTGCGCGGCCACGCGCCGCCCGCGCAGCTGGCGCGCGACATGCTGCCGCCGCCGCACGCCGACACGGTGGGTACATAAGTAGTGTCCCCCAGGGCGCTGTGCGACATGGAGGGCGTGGGCAAGCTGTCGTGCGGGCAGTTCGCGCTGGCCATGTGGCTGGTGCAGCGCGCGCTGCGCGGCCACGCGCCGCCCGCGCAGCTGGCGCGCGACATGCTGCCGCCGCCGCACGCCGACACGGTGGGTACATAAGTAGTGTCCCCCAGGGCGCTGTGCGACATGGAGGGCGTGGGCAAGCTGTCGTGCGGGCAGTTCGCGCTGGCCATGTGGCTGGTGCAGCGCGCGCTGCGCGGCCACGCGCCGCCCGCGCAGCTGGCGCGCGACATGCTGCCGCCGCCGCACGCCGACACGGTGGGTACATAAGTAGTGTCCCCCAGGGCGCTGTGCGACATGGAGGGCGTGGGCAAGCTGTCGTGCGGGCAGTTCGCGCTGGCCATGTGGCTGGTGCAGCGCGCGCTGCGCGGCCACGCGCCGCCCGCGCAGCTGGCGCGCGACATGCTGCCGCCGCCGCACGCCGACACGGTGGGTACATAAGTAGTGTCCCCCAGGGCGCTGTGCGACATGGAGGGCGTGGGTGCGACGACACGGTGGGTACACCGAGGATAGTGATGATGATAATGACGCTGACGATGATGATGATGATGATAATGACGTTGTTGCACCTATGAACCAAGCGGGCACGTTTGGGTCCCGCAGTATTAGTATGCAAAGCATGCGGCAAGGCGATAAGGCGGCAAGATAGCGATAGTTCATACAAAAAGTACAAAAGTGTTGTAGGAGGATAATTTTCATGATTCATTCGGCATGGCGAGTTACGGGATACAAAAAAAATACGTTGGATAATAACTGAAAGTCCGGGAGACTAGGGCGCGAACCCTAGTCTCCCGGACTTTCAGTTATTATCCAACGTATTTTTTTTGTATCCCGTAACTCGCACATACCAAATACCTCCCGTTACACACAAAACATACAGACAAACAAGCATAAATACAGATAAATAATGCGTACACCCCGTGAGCTAGCAATGTTACCTCATTCTAGGTTAAAACGGATATCTTTAAAAATATTTAACAACGTTATGACGCTTTTCATATTTGAAAGCGCCTATGTGAGAATAGTTTAGGTACAGACGCCAGCACATCAAGCTATCCCTAACTGTCAAATTTTCTCAATTAAAAATGAACCTTATATCTTTGCAATAAAGTTGAAATACTATCAAAGAAATTTAACAGATTGTGGTAACTTGATGTGCTGGCCTCTGTACATAGAAGATAATAGGCATGTTACTTAAAATAAAATACTAATCAAATTCACATATAATTTATTACTATAACTGACAAGAGCCCTTAAAACATACAACGCTACAATGTTATTTTTGCATGTCGCCAAACCAGAAAATTGCAGTACTGGAACCCAATGTATAAAAATCATTTAGCGTGTGTTGCAAAAACTATTGATGATATTGTCGTACGACTTGCCGCGGACGAGTCTCGGGCAGAGGCTAATACAAATCACACAATCGCGCTCTGTCGTCGCTGTAGGCTACGAATTCTATGCTCTAATAGCTGAAGCACTAAAGCGACCAGTATTATACCTAGTACGAGAGTAACGTGATGGTTCCACCGCGCATGCGCTCCCTGCCATACTACGAGCTTTACTAGGCCAGCCAGGTTGTCTCTCTGCCAGCAACTGTAATGACGGAAAACTAAGTTTTAACTGTAGAAAAGCATCTTAGGTGACAAAAATGCGTTGAATTGAGATGTTGGCGGCTTTGGAAGAATCATATTCTGTGGACTCGCGTATGAACGATATAGGCCTTTTGGGGCAAGTAGCAGTGTGACTTTTGCGATTTATATTTTCTTTCAGGGCTTATATTGATCAATACTGTCATCCTAGCCTTTTTTATTGCTAAATGATTAACTACTGTTAGTTTGGTCGAGCAAGCATAGCGGTTAGCAGATGTGGCTGCTGGATTTAAGTGAGCATGGTCCTCATATGGCCTGACCGAGATTTGGTTTGGAGTTTAAAAGAGACTGTGACCGCTGATGAGGTTTTCTCCTTTTTTCGAGTAGTCTGATATCACACTGAAATCACCTAGTTTTAAAACATTAGTTATTTTTGACCTGTAAAAGTGTTTGTTTTTAACCAAATTACAGATATATAAGGTGACTGGTAATTAGTGACCTACCTCAACTGCAGGGACCATCTCGTGTTCACCACTGTACTCTACAGGGACGACAACTTGTACAGGTAGCCTAATACACACTTTAACCATAAATTAAACTACGTGTATCTAATGCCGTCCCCAGTCTGTATATAAAAATTCAATCAAATATATCCAATAGTTTAGTCACAATAGCTAGCCACTTTTATTTAGTTTTTTTTGAAGAAACTACTTTTAAAATTTCATTGTTAGGATTTATTTGATAGTTTGAAAATACTGCTATGCATTAATATTGTTAGTGTTTACTTTTATGGTCGTATTGTCATCTCCACATTGTATATAGGGTGATTGGTAATTTGTGACCGATATTTAAACACATGATTGCACTCATGAATCCAATCAACTTTCCCAAAGAAACTTTTTTGTATACTCAATAGCTGCTAACAGCTGATCGGCGCGAAGTTCATTGAAAATTGCGTGCGCCAGTTATATTGTTATTGTGATAAAAATAAAACTATTGAGTATGTAAAAAAAGTTTCTTTGGGAAGGTTGATTGTAATCATGAGTACAATCACGTGTTAAATATCGGTCACTAATTACCAGTCACCTTATATATCTGTAATTTGGTTAAAAACAAACACTTTTATAGGTCAAAAATAACTAATGTTTTAAAACTAGGTGATTTCAGTGTGATATCAGACTACTCGAAAAAAGGAGAAAACCTCATCAGCGGTCACAGTCTCTTTTAAACTCCAAACCAAATCTCGGTCAGGCCATATGAGGACCATGCTCACTTAAATCCAGCAGCCACATCTGCTAACCGCTATGCTTGCTCGACCAAACTAACAGTAGTTAATCATTTAGCAATAACTGAAAGTCCGGGAGACTAGGGCGCGAACCCTAGTCTCCCGGACTTTCAGTTATTATCCAACGTATTTTTTTTGTATCCCGTAACTCGCACATACCAAATACCTCCCGTTACACACAAAACATACAGACAAACAAGCATAAATACAGATAAATAATGCGTACACCCCGTGAGCTAGCAATGTTACCTCATTCTAGGTTAAAACGGATATCTTTAAAAATATTTAACAACGTTATGACGCTTTTCATATTTGAAAGCGCCTATGTGAGAATAGTTTAGGTACAGACGCCAGCACATCAAGCTATCCCTAACTGTCAAATTTTCTCAATTAAAAATGAACCTTATATCTTTGCAATAAAGTTGAAATACTATCAAAGAAATTTAACAGATTGTGGTAACTTGATGTGCTGGCCTCTGTACATAGAAGATAATAGGCATGTTACTTAAAATAAAATACTAATCAAATTCACATATAATTTATTACTATAACTGACAAGAGCCCTTAAAACATACAACGCTACAATGTTATTTTTGCATGTCGCCAAACCAGAAAATTGCAGTACTGGAACCCAATGTATAAAAATCATTTAGCGTGTGTTGCAAAAACTATTGATGATATTGTCGTACGACTTGCCGCGGACAAGTCTCGGGCAGAGGCTAATACAAATCACACAATCGCGCTCTGTCGTCGCTGTAGGCTACGAATTCTATGCTCTAATAGCTGAAGCACTAAAGCGACCAGTATTATACCTAGTACGAGAGTAACGTGATGGTTCCACCGCGCATGCGCTCCCTGCCATACTACGAGCTTTACTAGGCCAGCCAGGTTGTCTCTCTGCCAGCAACTGTAATGACGGAAAACTAAGTTTTAACTGTAGAAAAGCATCTTAGGTGACAAAAATGCGTTGAATTGAGATGTTGGCGGCTTTGGAAGAATCATATTCTGTGGACTCGCGTATGAACGATATAGGCCTTTTGGGGCAAGTAGCAGTGTGACTTTTGCGATTTATATTTTCTTTCAGGGCTTATATTGATCAATACTGTCATCCTAGCCTTTTTTATTGCTAAATGATTAACTACTGTTAGTTTGGTCGAGCAAGCATAGCGGTTAGCAGATGTGGCTGCTGGATTTAAGTGAGCATGGTCCTCATATGGCCTGACCGAGATTTGGTTTGGAGTTTAAAAGAGACTGTGACCGCTGATGAGGTTTTCTCCTTTTTTCGAGTAGTCTGATATCACACTGAAATCACCTAGTTTTAAAACATTAGTTATTTTTGACCTGTAAAAGTGTTTGTTTTTAACCAAATTACAGATATAATAATAATAATAATAATAATAATTTTATTATCAGACTACAGAGAGGTCCACTTTGTTAGTAACAATATAACTTAGCCTATATTAGTACTTAATAACTAAAAGGGATCGAGTGCGATTAGTAAGCGCCCACACTAGCGGGCTGTCTGCCCGGGCGGCTATTGATTGCAGGATAGTGTTGGGACTGCCACGCAACCTGCGGAGTAGTGAGGCAGATTTCTTACGCCACAACGCGTCAAAGCTGTCAAGTTTCTTTGGGAAGGTTGATTGTAATCATGAGTACAATCACGTGTTAAATATCGGTCACTAATTACCAGTCACCTTATATACAATGTGGAGATGACAATACGACCATAAAAGTAAACACTACCAATATTAATGCATAGCAGTATTTTCAAACTATCAAATAAATCCTAACAATGAAATTTTAAAAGTAGTTTCTTAAAAAAAAACTAAATAAAAGTGGCTAGCTATTGTGACTAAACTATTGGATATATTTGATTGAATTTTTATATACAGACTGGGGACGGCATTAGATACACGTAGTTTAATTTATGGTTAAAGTGTGTATTAGGCTACCTGTACAAGTTGTCGTCCCTGTAGAGTACAGTGGTGAACACGAGATGGTCCCTGCAGTTGAGGTACACGCGGCCGCCGCTGCCTTTGTCCACGTCGCGCGGCACTAGCTGCTTAGAGCCCACACGCCACTGAATCGGCACGTCGCGTAGTGTTGTGCTGGTGAATAGATCACAAATTAATAAGGTTATCTTGCTAAAAAAAGGTTGGTTAAAGCAGTATGTATATTGTATTTCTTTTACAGTGTCCAATTTGGTAAACAAACACGGGACGAAAATTCTGATTTTTCGTATCAATCAAACACTTTGAGTTAAGCATAAACGTCTTGAACTGTGAATAATACACTTAAGGCATGAATTATTTAAAAATAATGCTTCAGAGACACATACATTACCTAGAAATCTTAATATTAGTCGCGACATTTGTTTACCAAATGAGACAACTAAAGAAAAATACACTATAGGGCTCGTGGCGTTCTGTAGCGGGAGGGAGTCGGGATTTTATGTATGTTCTATTCTTATCTTATGAATTTGTCACATTGATTGTAGAAGAGCGAATATACGGTGTTAGACGATTAGTGCCATTTTTATAGTTCAGACAAACTAAAGACATATATACATGCAAGTATGTTTGAAAGTATGTGTTAGTTCATACTAATGCAGTTTGTGATAACATGTTCGAACTTACCCTGGACATCGAATCACAATCCGCTGACCAAAGTCTGCAAACATGGTGTCCTGAAAGGGGAGAGGTGGCTGCTTAGGTAACTCCTCTTCGATGGGGTAAACGAGTGTTCCGTTCTCGTCAACGTTATTTGCTACAATACCTTTACTTCCTGTGTTGCATCGTACCTGAAAAACCGGTCAAGTGCGAGTCGGACTCGTGCACGAAAAGTTTTGTACCACCATTAAATATTTAACAATACACATAAAAAAAAACATGTTTCTTGAATGGACGGACCTCCTTTAATTGTTGTTATAGTGGCAACACAATTACTCAATCTGTGAAAATTGCGACTGCCTACGATACTATTACGATTCATCAGACACAGCTCGCTGGCAGACAGACAGACGGACAATGGAGGCTTAGTTTGTCATCCGTCTGGTCCGGAACCCTTAAAAGTGTGTATGGAGAAAAGAAAATTAGGAGATAACAATTTTGAAAAAGCAAACAAAAAGAAAATACTGGAAATGAGTCGTTTCGCTTGACATCACTTACGATTATGTAACTTCGACGCATAAAAAAATGTATATAGAGTTGCCAACAACAGAGAATGGAACTCTTCTTCTCTAATTGCGAAAGCCCTCAAGTTTAATTATTATGTAGTTCATATGCGGTCTTTATAACAATATGAACTGATGTTTACGTACCTTACATATACCGATCATGATCTCGCTAGGCCTTTGTTGGATCATATCTAGGTCTTTCATTATTTGCGGCAAGTATTCTGATCGACAGGGCAAGCCGCCGGGGAAAGCTATAAAGGGTTCCATTTTTTAGTTCATAGTAGTCTGAATAACGAGTATTTGCCCTGTTAATACTATTATTAGGTTTGGAACAGGGGAGACCCCTTTACAGTCTCCTTAGGGATGTGCCTTAACAGGCGTTACATTGAGGGGGTCCCGGAGTGGTCTTTTAAGAGGTATCGTGGTGATAGTGATCACCTGGGTAGTTTTAGTGAGGTGAAAATCCCACACTCCTTGGTCTTTTCTCCAGGCGCCTATTGAAGATGTCCCCCCGTACGCAAAAAAAACGTGTTATGTTTAGTTGACTTTAGTTTGTTAGCTAATCAAAGCCATCCTAACTTAAGTTTACCAGAAAAATTTCAGAGTCCACCGTCTTAATTCTATAGGTATCCAATCTGCTTTACTCACATTAGATGCTGTTTTTCCTTAGTATTATTTACTTGAAACAGTCATTTGAATGTAGTTCAATGAGACATTAACCTACTAAGACTTAAATTAACTCCATTGTTCAAATGCTATCTTTCAGTTAGGAATTTTATAAATATTATCGAATATACTACAAAAAATAAATACAATGAGCGGCACTAATGAGGCGTTGAATCGATTTTCCCCTCTTTTTGACTTTAACAAGTAACAAACAATATTGTAGATTGCACAATTTAGTTGCCAAGCCGGTTCGCTGACGGATGTGTTGTTTCCAATTACTTAATATATTTTTGAGTGAGTGTGAATATAATTAATCTATTAGTTTTAAGAAACAAATTGATCGCTAATGACTTTTTTTTTAGCTTATAACGCGACATCCTGTATCTCAGCTATTTAAGTTCAGCTCGGGATGTTAGCTCTATCTATTCCTTGCGCATACGCTTGTGGTGATTAATAATTGACTCGACTGTGGATTTAAAGCCTCCACTTATCTAGTTTTCCCTAGCGTCTTCAAACGTCATAAAAACTTTGTAATAAGAAGTAGTAACTTACTTTGAAACAGTTCGATGATCTTGTTATCCACTTCAAATAATTTGTAACGGCTTCTCGTTTTAACAGGGTCGGCTATGAAGTTTAAAATCTGTAGGACAAATATATATTTTTTAATTCTTTATTTAATGTACAGTGGCCCCAATCTGTCAAATTTTTGATTCAGCAATAGATTTTTAACTTTATTACAAAATTATATAAGTTCATGTTCAATTGGAAATATTTGACATTTGGGATAGTTTGATGTGGTGTACATTTCTGTTATGCAGCTGGTAATCAGTCCCTAAAAATATAGGTATCCATGTTTTTTTGGCATATTGGCGTGTGCTAGCTGACATATGGCAGTTTCATTGAAAGTGTTGTTTCCTAATGTGAAATACTTTTCATAATATTCATTGTATTGAATCTAGTTCTTCTAAGTGAATAGACAGCTGTGCTGCTGGACAGTTTGGTACGCCACTTTTTCTTCCTAATTAAATTACTAGGAAGTGGTGAAAGACGGGCGTTGAGGGGGGCTGTGTTATTAAATTTTTACGTTCAAGAAACGCTGATTTCGATGATTGGACTTGAATCAGTGACTCGATTTTGATAGAAATCATAAGAAAATCGCCACTGTTAGGGCGAAATCACACTTTTACGCTCCGATCAAAATTTTTGCGTTTCTCGATCTCGTAATATCACCTTAAATTACTGCAGATGACTTTAAATTACCACGAAACGACATTTAATTGCAGTAAGTTCGCCTTTGTACCTTTTTTAAGCTCCAAAAGTTTAAATAAATAAATTGCCAATAATATTTCAATTAAAAACGCAGTTAAATTTAAATACTCACAAGGTCTCGCTCCAGTTTGACATAGCATATTCCGTATCGATGGCGCCGGCCCACTTTACCGCACACACTGCACTCACTCCACTCACTCCACCAAGTGAATAATATGAGGCCCTGGTATATTTCTGTGGCGACAGCGTGGGGGCCTCGGGATCCAGGCAGTTTTACCTAGGAAAACGATCAATAAATCACTATCTTTTTCTCTAAATTATGTAGTTCGTTTAATAATCTTTTTTAATTTCGATTTTTATTACGTAGTTTCAGACAATTTTAGTTTTAGTCAGTAATGCTTAAAATCATGTTAAATCAAAATATATAAAACGCATATCATGTCATGTCATGTTTGAAGGAAAATAAATGTATTGTCTATCTTTCTACACAATGCTGTTTAAAATTTCTTTCCTTATTTCAAGTTGAGCACAACAGTCCGTAATATTCAATGTTTTTTTCTTTTGTACTGTGACTGTTCCTAAATTACCCCAGGCTGATAAAATTTTCGTTTTTCCTAACTTCGTTAATATTAGTGTTTGGGTCGGTTCCCCCTAAGGGGGAAGAGCCGCGCCCCGCCTTCCGCGCGACTCTGTAGGGCTCGTCCCGGACTGGTCACCCTCCCACCGACATAGAGATTAAATGAATTCCAAATGTGAAGAAGTCCAATGCCTTGCTACATTAAAAGAGCAAGGAAAGGGTTGAAATTGAAAGGAATTGTAAATAGGACTTAGGAATTCATAGTAGTGAAAATTGGAAGTGGTTTTAGAAGATGAACAAAATAACAGGGGAATTCAAAGTATATTATTACATAACTTAGCGAGTAACCCTTACACTAGTGTAACGGGTATTTTGACGGACATTACTCACATGATACCTCGCATGTGCAAGGCGCGTGTTCGTATAAGTTTGACTCAATTATTGGCCTGGTATAAAAGATACACTATTCAAGAATTACTGGATAAAAGAGTTGAGAATCTAGGCTCAATAACCCTTATAATTAAAATAGAATTTAAGATAAGACTCTTTAAAGACCTAATATTATTAGGCAGAGGTAAAGTATACACATTCGGGAAAGTGATGTTAATAGAGTTGAGAATCGAAACTCAGGAATGATTGGTATAATAGATATTTGGATAAAAGACCTAGTAATATTCAGGAATTACTAGTTACTAGAGTAGAGAATTAAGCCTGGAGAATAATCATTATTAATTAGATGAGCTGTGGATCAACATTCAACACACAGTATTGTCAGTGAGGAGGGTAGAGGAATCGTTGCGCTTGCGCTTTAACTCATTATTTATAACTACGTTAATTTATTTAATTACGATGTACCCACTTTAGTGAGATCGGGAACCGTTTTACAACGTTTGTCTCATTCTACGTGTTCTGCTAGACCTGACGCATAGAGCCTCTAACGACCCTAATACGATTCTAAAAGAACACGTTCCCTAAGCATAAAGTAAATGTCTTACTCAATCCTAAGGCAGAGTGCTGCGAAGCCCAACCGCAATTGAGGAAGACAAGTATTGTGTTAGTTCTAAATGCAGACTACTGTGAATTTACCCCGTGAAATTACCCTTACGGCGGTTTAGCCTCCTTATTTACTATAATAATACAACTCCAGCACAAGCGCACCGTAGACTCAGTCTCTAGCAAAATGCATTACGATCGTACTTGGTGAACGCCGAAGTGGTATTTTCGTCTCTTCACATTTCCTTACTCTTCCCCATTTAGAAGATGCGGTGCGGCTAGTAGCGGCTTTGCATCAAAGTAACGTGTCTCGCTAAATAGTGGCGATTTAGAAATAGTCCTACTGAACGGACGGGTTTGTTTTAACGAGACACGGTCCCTAGCGTCTTTACAACGTCTACCAATTCAGTTTGGGGTACTTGGTGAAGCCTACCCCCACTCCCTGGAAATGTGCGTCAACAAGCCTCACGCAAAGCATTCTGTGGCAAGACCTTTTTGGAAGCAGATATTATTAGTAACGTTTGGTTGATTCATGTATTTACAGATTGGCTTTATAGCCTAGTAATTATGATATATACGGTTCTGCCTTCCAGGTCTGGAGGGTTAGTTAAAGTCAATAGTCAGGAGCAGTAGTGCTCAGTGTCAAGTATAGGGGAAGGCCTTCCCCGTCTCCCTAGAACCAAACGTAACTGACAATTATCTGTCAAGGTACGGATTAGGAGATGGGCAGATAATATAACCCTATCCTATCAGCCTAAGATAATTATTATAGTAAAAGACTCACCCAGTCGCACCAACACGCACACACACACACACATATAATATATGTATACATATATACACACATATATTATATACTACGTTAAGCATTAGATTGGTCTAATCTGGGCTTTTACTCAAGTATATCTAACTTAATAATGAATACTCGCTGTCTTGCGACAGCCCACTAGGACGTAGCCTCTTGGTATACACCAAGCTTCCTATCCTAACTACTCTGGACCAGGACGTCCGAATCTTGTAGCGTCTCAAAACCGACTGCCCTGACTGATTGCATCAGTCTCCCAAATTCCTCCAAAATACCACGCTTATCGCATGTTCCCACACTTTCGCAGGGTAGGTTTTATGGTCGTTTTTGTACAATTCATCTATTGTTCCAAGGGTGTGTTTGGGTATTGACTGGGCCCAAGTTATGGTAACCAGATGTGATACTAGGTATTGTAAGTGGCGTTTAGAAATTGGATGTTTCACTCGTTTCTTAAGAATTTGCTGAATTATTGCTTTCGACCCGTCGGCCGGCATTGTTCTAAGTTTGCCTGTCATTAAATAGAGAATTTATGCGCGTCTTAGTGGCCCGAACCATGTGCTGGTTTTAAAATAAATATAATATTTTGTTATTAAATAGGAGTACGTGACAGTCAGTCACAGTACAAATAATCCAATTATTTAATCAACTCTACAATACTCAGTGGTCAACATAACCCTCCCAAATGTGTTCAACTATGAACGGCCATATAAGACATACGCACTCAGCAACGTGCCAATCACGGTCCACTGCTCAACAAAGGCTAGTAATTTTGGAAGTCAGTGCCAAAATACGAAAACCAAACACAATGCCTCTAAATTAAACTTGGTCCATCTCTCAAACTCCAACTCAAAGTATTTATTTCAAATAAACCAATTACAGGCACTTTTGGATTGTCGAGGTGTCGGTCAGTCAGAGAGATGAAGCTAGTTGCCCATTCCAAAGCAGTAGGTAGGTACCTATGGAGAAGAACGGGCAAGAAACTCCATGGACACTGGGGTGTGTGCCGATCATCCGTTAATACCTACACAATACATAATTTAACTAACAACAGTATAAGGCTCCGTGTCCACGACCTCTATGAAGATCAGGCCTGCGCCGCCTTCTCCTTTCGTGCACCAGAACACGCCCTCGTCTCCAGGCATTACGTTGAAAATCGTCATGATGCCGTCGTCTAGCGCCAGGCGATCATACTGTTGTAGTTTCTCGAAGTTTTCGATTTCTGCTCGCTAGAGAATGTTTAAAATCCTGTTTCACTGTACTTTAGTCCATAATCTATACTTAATATTATAAAGCTGAAGAGTTTTTTTGTTTGAACACGCTAATCTCTGGAACTACTGGTCCGAATTAAAAAAATATTTTTGTATTAGATAGTCCATTTATCGAGGTAGGCTATTGGCAATGTATCATCACGCTACGACCAATAGGAACCGAGCAGCGGGTAAACCGCGCGGCAGCAGCTAGTCTTAAACTTTAACTTCCATCGCTACTTACTCAACTATTTACTCTAGTGTTATGTATTCTAAAAGCGATTGCATCTCTGACCTCCACAACTCAGTTACTGGGGAACATGATACCCCCTTTCATCCTGTGTAAGACTGGTTGTTAGACTTTTGGGCTTCTAACTACCCGGAACGAGTTTCAAAGATGTATGAGTGACAGCCGAAACTATTCATAATAATATTATAAACGCGGAAGCTGTTATCTTTTCACGCCTTAAAGGATGAACATTGAGCAAAGGGATGACCTTGGGTTAGGCCTAGGATACGTTTTGTCCTGGAGTAAGTTCCCGTGACATA
Source organism: Hyppa rectilinea (assembly GCA_951799385.1). Classification (NCBI taxonomy): domain Eukaryota; kingdom Metazoa; phylum Arthropoda; class Insecta; order Lepidoptera; family Noctuidae; genus Hyppa; species Hyppa rectilinea. Next base: position 17,678,779 of record OX637318.1, on the reverse strand, counting down.
AATTCCTAAGGCACGGGAAAAGGTCAGTTACCCATTAAAAATACTTTGTCAACGTTGTATACCGTCTTCTGCTTTTAAAAGTCAATTTCTGACGACTGAAAGAGAGAATTCGGTGTGTAACTATTCACCTGATATAATACGTTTATTATTAAGAAGGTAGATGTGTCCTCCCCCTCGTACCTTTGCATACATCCACGTTTGCCGATCGGCTATCCCAGGTTCTTGGCATATTTGGCACGGCAGCCGCGCTGTCGCTCCTTGGAACACCATGATTATGATGTTATTCTTTGCTATGTGAAAATTATCCATGACATCCAACTGTGACGCTGAACAGGAGTAATAATCGCGCCAAGCTTGGGATAGAGCTGACAGCTTGTGTTTGTTGCCTCCTAATGTAAGAGAAGTGGTTTAGTGATTACCGGCAAAAGAACTAGACTTTGTATACGTTCTCAGTGTTGTTCTTAAAAGAAGACTTTTTGCTGCACTCTCCAGCTTATTTTAATACCAGATAGCAATCAGCAACAGCAATCACTATCAGAAAAAAGGACATTTAGTTTAAAACTTAAACTATGATATCCGCCATTGTTTCCCTAATGTAAGTGTGCTGTCAGTTGAAAATTGATGCTATGCTGGACATGCCGTCGACTGCTCCCTCGATTATATCATTTTCATTTCAGTGAAGTTAGTGGGCAATACAAAAAAACCATTTTAACTGTAGAATGTAGAGTAAACAAGCTTCTTTCTAATATTTGCCGGATAGTTCTAAAATCACTTACTAGGATACAAGAGCTTCTCTAGCTTAAAATCCGCCTTAGCATAACTTTTTCGACCTCGTCCATACATTTCTATACTTCTATTGTTGATCTCACTCACTCTCTTGTGAATGTTATGGTTCAATTGGCATTTCGTACAATTTATAATCATTAAAACTAAAATAACACAATGTTTCAAGTCTGCCATTTCTGAAAACTGCCGTTCATGACAACGTTGTAGTTTTCTTTTGTTTTTATTTGTATTTCGTTCTAGAATTCTATCTTTAGCATTGCACATAATTCTAATTTGCTTTCTGATTTAAGAGAAAACTACTAGATCGGCAAATGTTTTATGTTAGGCATACGGGCCTAACATAAAACATTTGCCGATATATAGAAACTCATCGCTTTCGCTGTAAAGAAACTCATTTCAGTCATGAAAAGTCGCTTTGTCAAACTATGTTTGCGATAAGATTAGTATGAAAACAACTTTCCGGACCTGTTCCACAACACAGTGGATAACCACTGTCTACCGCTCATAATATTGTCGTGAAACAGGTTTTTCTAATCTGTCAATGATATTGGTAACTTAACAGTTTTAGTTTAATCTTTCCAGAAGTCGGAACCAGCGCTCTCCTTAGGCCCGCAGCCCACACCCGAGATGGAAGCGATAGCGCGCGAGGTAGACGCACTAGCTCGAGAGCGACTGGCCTTGGAGGCCGAGCTTGCAGCTAAACAGCGGGACATGACTGTTAAGAGTGGCGAGGCGGATAGCTTGCAGGTATGATATGAACTCAGGCGTTACTTTGCGGAAATCATTGCATGATAATATTAGGTAAAAATATTCAGTTTTAATTATGCAATAACTAGATCCAGGCTTAGTTGCCACATCGCCCTCGCCCATGCGCAAAATATGGACAGGCTGAAGATGCGGTTATTGTGGCCCAACTTGCAACCCAAACTACTCGACATCAATCCACATAATATCTTTAGGAGACATAGTCTGTTGGTGTAATAGTGGAAATCTTAAAAATTTTGACTTTAACCTTAAGATTATATTAATTTTTGCTAATTATATGGTAATTAGTTAACCATCTTCAAGTTAGGAGGAGGATCAGACTTTGTCTGTGCTGGTCTGTGAAATATCTCTCTGGAAACTCCAATGCCTAGAATGTTGTTTGTAAATAAATGTTAGAGTAGTAAAGAATTATAATGTATTGTTTTCAGAGCGAGCTGGACACATTAACAGCGACCCTAAAACAGTTAGAAAACCAAAAAGGAGAAGCACAAAAGAGGTTAAATGATCTCAAAACACAGGTAATTATAACTTTTGTCACTACCTCACAGAGCAAAATTAAAAACACTATGCAGAAGACGTAATTAATTAACTTTCCGTTCAAAATCTATAAACAAAATGATACAGGTTGTTGGCTGTTGGTTTCAGTTAATGCGATGGCGATGGATTACGAATTTTTACATAACAATTAAATTTGATTATTTTCTGAACGGAATCATGAAAACATTTTTTTAATAGGCACATATTTTGTAAATTCATGAACAGCTCTAAGTCATAATATAATTACGTGCAGGTAGAAAAGCTCCGCTCACAAGTGTCGGCACAAGAAGCGGCGGCGGCCGAGACGGAGGCCGAGGTGGGCGCGCGCCGCGCCGCCGCGCAGACGCTGCGCGAGCGGGAGCGCGCGCTGCTGGCCGACGTGGCGAGTGCCGAGGCCGAGGCCGAGGCCGTTACTGCGCAGCTTCGCCGCACTGTGCTCGCTGTCAGCCAGGTAACTGTTGTTCCGAGGTGGTTGCGTACTATGTACAGACGCCAGTACATCAAGCTATCCCAAACTCCCAAATATTTCCAATGGAACATGAACCTCTTGTAATAAAGTTGAAAATCTATCAAAGAAATTTAACAGATTAGGGTAACTTGATGTGATTGACCCTATACATTATATCAAAATTTGTCTCAGTACTTAAGTAACGCAAAACTAAGTTGAAACAAGAAAAAAGTACTTTACCGCCTGGAATCCTTTCAATCGAGTTTTTGTCAATCCTGTCTTCCATATTTCCAGGCAAACATAAAGATCTCCCACTTAGAAGAACAGCATCGCCTCATCAGTTCTGCAGCCGAAGCCCTCGCCAGCGCAGGCAACGCCGGGCAACACTACCTTACACTACAGCCGCAGTACACCGCAGAACATCTGGAGCGCGTCGTGCGAGGAGCCACGCCTAACGACGCACTCGTACGTACAGAATCATAGTCTATCTTCAGAAATAGGAAAGTTCGAGGATGAGATTTAATATAAAGCTGTTACAACCATGAAAGTACTTGCCTACATGGTATGATATCATAAATGAACAACTATACAATCAAGTTGGTAACCGACGGAGAGAAGACACTATTAAAGCGCGCAATAATTGGTGCAATACTGAAAACTTAGAACCATTCACTATGGCGCGATGTTCGTGTTAAACAAAAACGCAAAACCATTTCTGTTTCCTGTACAATTTTTTTTTGTTAGGGTCGGTTCCCATGGCAAAAATCTGATACCTTCTTAGCGCCCACCTATATAATTATTATTCCATTAGCCGTACAATCGTGTGTACATTATCGTAGCGTGCGTTGCTTGGAAACTGATGTCACTTTGTTTCAAGTATTTTCATAATTGTTAGTACAAGAATACAAAAAGCGGAATAGTACTTACATATTTTGCTACAATATTATCATAGGAAATAATTTTGAGCGTCGCGTCTTGTTTTGTCTTCTCAGTCATAGTCAAAAAGTTTATTGTGTGGTCTTATATTCTTTGTTGATCAATCGGACCATTCGTGTTTTTTTCTGTTACCTAGGAAGACGAGCCTTTCGCGAAAAGCAACGGCTTCGCTTCGGGCGCGGGCTTCGAGTCCGACCCGTTCACGTCGCACGCGTTCGCGCCCGCAGCCGTGTCCGCACACGACCCCTTCGCGCCCGCACACACGCCGCAGCCCACGCAGGTATGTGTGGCAGGAGAGGTTCACTGACATTACACGAATTTAGTCAATCAATATCTGAAGGGAATGGAGTTCCTGGTTAATGATTAGTTTGATAAAATCCTGACTTTTGCTTTTAGTAAGAGTATTTAAATTGACCAATGAAAATCAATAAAGGTCAATAATGGCATTTATTCAGGTCTCAGGAGCCAACTATTCAAATCTTTAAAGTGTATGCGAATGACGTTAGAACTGCCAGTTGTCTAAATAACTTTGATAATAAATAATAATAAAAACATTTATTGCAGGTAACGCAAGCATAGGATACATAAGTAACGTTAAACAAATAACAAAATTCCGTTTATAATTAATTGATTAATTTAATTAAATTAGATGTAGCAGGAATATTCTTCAAATGTGGCTCCTTCGTACACGCCTCATATAGAGGCTCCTCACTTTTTGCAATACGTCATATAAAACGGCTCTTATTGTGTTTGTGTTGCAGGACGGTTTCGGGACGGACCCGTTCGCATCGAACGCGGACCCCTTCGCCGGAGACGCGTTTGCCGCACAAGACAATACGGACAACCAAAACGATGACGTGAGTTCCATATTATCTTTGTCTGTCCCTACTATAGTATTTACGTAACTGATGGTTGTATTCAAACCTTTCTTTTCAGAAAATAATGATAAAAACTCTTTTCGAATGATGTAGGCCTCTTTCTTTCAGTTTTAATGTCTGTTCGAAATTATATAGTTTGATTTGAGTTTATATTGTGTTTATGCTGTTTTTATATGTTATTTATTTATTTAAGTATATCTTTCCTCTTTCTGTGTTATTTGAAAATATTTTGATGTAAGTATATATTTATTTATATAAAAAAGTTTTATAATAAATATATTGTTTTTGTGTGTTTTGTTGTTATAGTCCACTTTATACGTCAGTAATCATAGTGATGTTTGACAAGAATTTATATATTTCTTTAGGGTTTTACCATAATAGTTATTGGCCTTGCATAAAGGCTGCAAAGTTGTTTTTTGGCGCGAGTACTTGTATTGATACCTGAGCAAGCGAAGGTTTCCTTGTATTTAACAACTAGTATAGACAACGAGTGGTTCAAAAGTACTAGACGCAGAATAACTTTGTTGAAACACCGAACTATTCACCTCATTACAGTGAGGAAAATATTAGGTGCAAGAAAATGGCTTAAGTTACATGTTGAGTTTTATTTTATTTGAGCATCTCAGATACATTGACCTATATGAAGAAAATAGTATACTTGCCAATTATCTCATGAGATACATAGAATATTTCCAAAATTGGATAGGTACAAACCCTGTATTTTTTTCTCCTCAATACTTGTTCTCAAAAGAGTATGAAAGGAAAAACAATTTTTTTATTATTATATTAGTGTACATTGGGTATTTCACAAGGAACTTGATAATGTTATTTTTTTATGAAGTGTCAGAACTCGGAATTTGTACAGAGGCCAGCACATCAGGTTACCACAATCTGTCAAATTTCTTTGATAGTATTTCAACTTGATTGCAAAGACATAAGGTTACATTTAAAATTGAAAAAAATTGACAGTTCGGGATGCGTGAAACCAATATCTGTGTATGAACCAGCGCTCTAGGCGTTGAGCCGCAACATTATGCGTACCCGTTATCTAGGATGTTATGAATTTTCTAATGGACAAACTCTGTTACGAATTACTGATTATATTATTTAAAGAGTTTCGGCGCATGTAAGTTACATTCCCTTTCTGATATTCATTGCTATATTATAACAGACACAAAAAGAAACTAAAATCATGAATGTTAAATAATTTTATTTAAAAATAAAGTACCGTACATAAAGTAAGATAAAGTAAATATTAGTAGAACTCAGTAACTACGTATTGTTTAGTGCTTTTCGCATTTGTTCTATTTTATTTTTACAAATAACTGAACAAATATTCAATGAAGTAAGTACTTGCAATCACGCAGCGGCGATCCTTTGCTTTCTTTCCATTTGCACTGAGCTTGCGCGCCAAAACTATCGACATTCTTTGATTCGTAGTTTATAATACGATATTCATCACTCACGACACTTAAAAAGGTTTTAAAGTCATTTTCCTCTGGCAATTTTATTTTTTCCTTACTTATAACCGAACCAAACACGGATATTAAGAAAGTTGATCACAAAGTAAATAAATAACAAGTGCCGAGGTCAATGCCATAGTTCAACCACGGTAATATTATTACCGTGGTTCAACTGTCCGAAATAATAGCAAACGAATGCAATTTATGATGCAATATACTTGTCTCGCTCTAACTCACTCGATATTCGGCACAGATTTATTCCTAGACGCCTTTACAATCATGTTGCGGTACAACGCGTAGCCATAGAAAAGTGTTGAGAGCGAACAGGATTGTTTTCTTATCTGTTGCAAACACGAGGGCCAAACTCTGTGCGGTAAAAACCCATCAACTAAAGGTGCTGGCTCGAAACAGGTTTGCATGCTTGTTTTGAAAATTGTGCAGGACAATATCTGTGTACTATTCGGCACCATACAGTGTTGGGTCATACACAGGGATTGGTTTTACGCGTTCGGGATAGCTTGATGTGCTGGCGTCTGTACGTGATTTGTATCACAAATTAAAATGTGATGTCACAGATTTTTGAATCAACTGGGAAGGTTTGAATTTTAAAAACTTTGATGCTAGTGGATATAATGATTTTGAATGATAAATATAGTTTTTCCGAGTTTGTAAGGTGAAAAAGTAACTATTCCGCTATATTCTGAGAGTCCTTGTGTATTAGATTCAGAGATCCCCCTATAGATACTATATTTCGTGCAGTTTTCTACACCACTAATATGTTTATTAGCACTTGTAAAGTTTATACCTATTATTGATATTCAGTATGATGTCATTTTAATATTAGATCTGTGAGTTTCGTTTGAAGTTTGAGTTTAAATTTTCTATAAAAATCAATCAATTTAGTAAAACTGTGAAATTAAATTCATAATGAGAAAGGTTTGGAAAGTCATCCAGTACTTTTTAGTATCATTTATAACGTGTTGGTATTGGAGCAGGAATAAAATCAAGTGTGTCTAATTTGAATGACTATGAAGGAACATTTATTAATATATTTTCTTCGCTTCGAGTTATCAGTTGTGGTCTGTGCAATGTTTTTTTTAATTATAATGGATGTTGTCTCCAATCGGCCGTTGATTTGTAACCCCCCGCAGGACCCGTTCGCGGTGCTGCACGCGCCGGCGCGGCGCACGCCCACGCCCGCGCTGCCCCCCAAGCGGGCGCCCCCCCCGCGCCCCGCGCCGCCGCGCCCCGGCCCGCCCGCCAAGGTACTGCGACACACGCACTACTGTTGAACTCGGCATTTTATAATAATCTCTTTTTATTATCAATTATTGTCCTTAAATTTTTAGTGTTACAACCCTTTTTTAAACATATTAAAAAATTATAAAATAAAATCAATGAAAATATAATTTCTAAATTATATACAGTGAATATAATTATCATTGATTTAGTTTTATAATTATTACAATATGTATACTTGGCTGAAATACGTAACCTAGAACACTATTACTCCTTTGCTCCAGAGCCTAAAACTGAGACAGAATAAATAAAATTTCAGCCAGGTTCCCACTATGATTTACATTTTTGATGATTCTCTCTATTTTAAGCTAAAGATTTATTTTCAGATTGAGTTATTTTTATGATTATTTGACGTTTATTTCCCCTGACCCAGTAACTATGCGCATGGACAAAGGATAGCGTCGTCGAAAGCTAAAAATTTTGATTTATTTTATTTACGCTGCAGAGAAAATAAAATGTACGTAAAGGAGGTTGTTATGCACGTAAACACTAGAGGATGGCATTTTATCGATGTTTCTTTTGCTTTTTTTTATAAAATGTCACTCTCGTTGGCGCCGGTTTCTGGGATTTATAGAAATAGTCTTCGGCTTCTTTGCACAACCGTGTCCCGTTTTATTTTGCAACGTGTGCTAATTTTATTTAATTATTTTGAAAGTGCTATAATTAATTCTGCATACTGTAAAATAAAAACAAACCATAATGCTACAACAGAAAGATTTATCTTCTGGCTGTACATAACATTACAATAAACAATTTCTCGTATTACACTCCAATTACATCTAAAATAATATTTTGATTTTATTTCAAAATACTAAATGAAATAATGAAAAGTAAAAGAGATACCGTCACAAAGCCCGTACTATTAGTGATGTTCGTGATTCTCGAAATGCCAGAAAGTGGATGTAACTTTAGAGAAGTGTTTTCTTAGGTTTTACTTTCTCTGTCCGCGTGGAATGCCATTCTCGCCCGCTCCACGTTCGTTTAGTTGCCGCTACACGCTTCTCACGCTTCTTACCTGTACCCCACTCATTATTAGTTTAGTCCTTGCAGATCAAGAGGGGGCGCCATATTGTAGCTTATGTCAATGAAATTAAGAGGGACAATTTCCGAACTTGAAACAGGACGTTTGCGTTCTAATATCAATCTCAATCTATTCAAAATATATGTCCTACATTTTTGACACGGATGGTCGCCGAGATGAGGTTGCGATTAGATTTTGAACGTTTTTCAATCGCCAATGGGCCTTCTTCTTTCCATTGATGGATGCGCGCTCGTGAAATGCAACGGCTATTTCATTTGTTTATTGCATGTTTATTTATTTTCTGCTTGTATTTTATGTATTTGTGTGTGTACTGCTTGATTTAGGGCTATTCAAATAAAAGATGATGGGATCTTGTTGTCAATCATAAGTAGGAAATTAATAGTTTGAGTTAAACACTCTAAATAACCTTCAAACCAAATCAATACTAACTTGGTAAAAGTCGCGAATGGAACGTTATGTTGACACGCTGCCCTCTCGTTGTTTTAACGTGTCATCCCATTTCTATAGGTGCAGGCAAACATTATTTTGTCAATGTGGTGGTTTTGATACTAAGCTGCTAAATATTCTTAGCTAAATTATGATGCGAACCTACAAGAAGGAAATAGCTCTAATTGGGTTATACTGCTGACCATAGACAATATTTATTTATAATCTGTAGAAGCAATATTAGCAAGTATGCGAAACTGCATTAAAGTTTGTGGGCATTTGGATATGGGTTATATCTATTGAAAATGGTAATCTTCTTCTTCTTTTCGTGTGGTTAGTGACACCAGGTTATGGTTTCAGAGTTTTTAAGCTGCCCATGGGCCTCTAACTTAGCTTCACATGCTGTTGAGAAATATCTCTCAGACATATTGGTTTCCTCACGATGTTTTCCTTCACCGATTTTTAAGAAAGTGATAATTATACAAAAAAAAAATTACACGAAAATGGTAATTCTTGATTTTCATTTATTTAAATATACATACCTATATTTTTTATTGTAGTAGTAGATTTTTATGTTTTAGTACAGTAGGTACTGGTAGCATGTTAGTCTCCTAGTTCGCTTGTAGTGACGCACCTGGTACACGATCACAACCACTCCTGTCTCTTATTGGTTCATTTATATATTTTATTTGGTTCATTTCTTTTCTATAACCGATATATCTCTACTTGTATATAACTTTATGGATAATATTATAATGAGTACATAACGCTACTGGAACATGTTGTAACAAAGTGAGTTATAGAATTTCAATTGCCGCGCCCTCCATTTCGTTTGCACACTTACGCACAGTATGTTTTTAAACGGTTTTAAACTTGGTTATACATGTAACAGTGACGTTACCAAGGTGGGTTTTGAGCGCAGTGCCTAAACACACATACTCAAGTTTGTGCGCAAAAATAGTGGAGGGGTTCGCCATTAAAAAAAAGGTATTATAAAATAATTATCATCACGCCTGTAAAACCCTAAGAAGGGGCAGGCAGCGGTACCTTTAGTACACCAACAAAACAGATTCCCCATATACCTAGTATCACTTATGAAATAGAATGTAGGTGGCGTTGTGTACTCGGCCTTCACCAGCCATGTGCCTGTCCACTAACCAGCTAACACAGCTCGTGCTTGTTCCCCACTTGCAGCGCTAAGCGGACGCGGCGGCGGCGGCTCGCGTGCGTATGTCTGTGTCCCTCGCGCATGCACTGTCCCACTCACTCACGCTCTCTCGTCCAGACCGACCGCCCCGCTATGGACTTCGCCGACGACCCCTTCAAGGACTACCGCTACGAGGACCCCTTCAACATCGAGGACCCATTCGCAGACGCGCCCGACGGACGCAAGCCGGATCCCTTCGGCAGACCGACTTCTGTGCCCGGCTTCGAATCCGACGACTTTTTCACCGCGTCTAGCACTGTTAATGGAAATTTTACTTTGCCTGAGAAACGAAGCGGACGAGTTTCCGCGCCGCCCGTAGCCTACGACCCGTTCTCTAGCCGCTCAGACTTTAAACCGCCGCCCAAGCCTGCCCCGCCGAGCAATACAAACAACACAAACAACAACACCGGCAGCGACACGTGGGCCGCGTGGCCCAACGACAACTGGGCCACCGACGACGCATGGGCCAAGCCACCTGCGCAGACAGCCGACGCCTGGACCTCCGACGACACCGCCAAGAGAAACACTAACACTAGCACGACCGACTGGAAGACCGACAACTGGGCCAACAAGTCGGACAACTGGGCCGCCGACTGGGCCGGCACCGACTCCAACAAGAACCTCAACGAGACCTGGCCGACCGCCAACACCTTGCCTTCGAAGAAGGAGAAGTCGCCGCGGCCCGTGAAGTACGCCAAATCGTTAGTACACACGATAGGTGGGATCGGTCGGACGAAGCAGAAGGATAAGAAGGCTAAGGCGCTAGAGGCTAAGAGCACGGAGGCGCTGCCCAGCGAGGAGCAGCAGTGGGCGTGGGCGGCGGCCGAGTCGCGGCGTGCGCAGGCGCAGCAGGAGGCGCGGCGGCGCCAGGAGGACGCCGAGCTGCAGCTGGCGCTGGCCCTGTCGCGCCAGGACAAGTGACGCGGCGGCCCGAGCCAGCGAGCTTGTTTATTGCATTTTTCTAATTCGTCCACGATTGTTTTTCGATATTTTTATGCGAGACGGGCGAGTAAATTAGAGAAGTATTTATAAATAAATAATTTTACATTATTATGTTGTTACGCTAGTGGACGGCACTGTTCTTACGAAATTATTACGTGACATCTGCCACATGGGACACGCCGGTATACGGAGGTAATCTCAGTAAGGGAGATACTACGTATTAGAAATCACGTTTAGTTCCTAACCCTGTGGCAAGCATAGCGTTTATCTCATAAGTCGTAAGTATGTCGGTGCGTGCAGCAATCACAAATACGGCATATGAAGTGTCTGGTAACACTTTTTATACAAGGGAATCAAAGTCGCGACGCAAAAACTGGGTATTTCGCATCGATTTGATGTGTGTCAGTCCATAAGTCTTATAATACATAAAATAAAATCGGTTTGATTCAGACCATTTAAATGTCCATATTTTTTTGGTTTTACTGCAAACTTATAATGTGATTGCTTCACCTACGGTGCGCGAATTAGATAAGCATCACATGAAAATTACGGCCACCATCTTGAATTTGGAGGAACTAAAAGATTATGTATATACATTTGATATTTCGCTCGTTGTATTTAGTTAAATCGTTCAGCATTCCATTCGAGGCGCGGAGTTGATGAGTATCCTAACTTATATTATAAATGTGAAAGTGAGTATGTTTGTTTGATTGTTTGTCACGCTTAAACGGCTGAACAGATTTGGGTCAAATTTAACACATGGATCTATCATGACCCGGGTTAGGACATATGATACTTTTTATCTGTGTAGTACGTTCCCGTGGGATAATTTCCGACCTCCACGCAAGCGAAGCCTCGGGCAAAAACTAGTGTAAAAAAATATTAAACAATTATATTGCTTATTTAAAACAATGTAAATGATTAAAATACGGTTTCTGTATATAATGGTTTATGCGATAAATAGGTACTATAACCATTTGGATTTTGAGAATCTGATCAACGAGCAAGAATCAGTGATGGCGAGCAGAACGCATCGATTTTTCTATTTAATAGTGTGAATTGATATTGGGGTATACCCCACGATCGTTCGTTCAATGAGGTATGTGGCGGGGCGACACGCCGGGGCCATTGTGTACAGAAGTCTCAAAAAATTGTTGGTTTGTTATTCAGTCAGTAAGCGGAAAATGTGCAAACTTGCGGTATTTTATGAAGTTAGCTCTTGTTTAAATAGTGAGCAATATTTTACGACGTTTAAATGCTGCCTGATTGCCAGGATTTGTTAGAATAATTACCATATATTTCTGTGCAACATCTAGATACGTAATTTACTGATGTTGCATCCTTTTTTAAAATACTAATAGACTTGCGATGGCTTTGAAGATTATTTTAACAGAAAAAGTCAAACTAAGCTTGCCAAACATATCTTTTGAATATTTTATAAAATTAAGTAGTCAACAGTAACAGCAAAACTTAATTATTATTAAAACGATGTGAAAAGCAAAATCTGCGATTTGCCCGCACAGAATTATCAAACGTAACCGTAAAATGAATAAAAATTGTTTTTTAACCACTGACTGTGCAAATCAACTGATCTAAAAAAATACAAATGTTTCACTAGTCAATTTGAATATTGCATGTTGGGGGCTCGATCAGAAGGTGGTGTCAGGGCCTGTATATTAACAATAACTACCGCTGTCGCTGGCGAATCGGTTATTTTGGCTATTGTCCGGGTAGAACGCAGAACGCGGAACACTCAAGTAAAATAGGAGATCGACGCTGACATGATCATATCACGAAGTTTTAGGCATAGCATGTAACGAAAATGGCGTAGTTTATTTAAAAATGGGTGGTTAAGAAACACAAAATGCTTGAATCCGGACTTTACTAAAATACCCGGTGCTCTCAACGACAGCGAAAATCTTAATTATAAATAATTTAAATGTAAAAGTGTAATATATTGTTGTCTGCAATCGAGGCCTAATAACTTCCTCACTATATTGTATGTCTATTAGTTGTTAATAATATTGCGCTATGGCAAATACTCGGGCATTATGGATACTGCTCGGTAACACTGACGTGTAAATCGGCAATGTTCATAATGCCCTTGAAGTTTGTCAGTAACAGTACACTGGCGAGTAAAATAACCACTCCTTCCCAAATAATAAAGGTCTTTAAGTGCTCTTATACAACGGTGCGTGCCGTGCCGGTTGTGTATACGGGCACTAAGAGAGGGTTATTTGTCGCAGCTGTATCATTTATGAGATTTAATATGAGTATAGAATGTTCGAATGTATTCCCATGTGCAAGAAAGAGGCGCCAATATATCTGTCTCTTTCGCGCACTTTGTAAAGTAATTATTATTAATGGTCCCATCGTATAATACAAACGTGCCACCCGAAACTGGTTCTTACAGTTGTTATAATAAGGTCTGCTATTTATTTCACTTACAAGGCTTTCTCTCATTTGAAATCTGATCCAAATGGAGCCGAAAAGCCAAAAAAAAACCTAAATGTTTTGACTTTAGCTATAATTTGAATTTATTCGATAATAAACATCAATAAAAGGCTCCAGTATAATTTCATATTGATTGAAATTACTTAAAAGTTTATTAAAATAAATGAAAAAAAAAACACTACGTCGACCTCGTAATTCGTAAATAATATAATCGTATCCCAGAAATTCGAAAACTCCTGTTAATTGTCGTTACTGAGACATATTTGTGTAAGACTGGTTTCATATTGGCGATCAAAGCCCGAAATTAACCTTTTGACCGCCACAGTCGTGTATAGACGACAAACCAAAATGTGCCCAGCACGCCACGGGCGACTGGGTGACAGAATTTTAAACGTAAATAAATAATAATAATAATTTCGACCTCACTACTATTTTGTAGGTATTAAAGGATGAATTCGGAGCTTGGCGCTGAGGGCACGCTTTTTCATTTTTGACGTGGCGGTCAAAAGGTTAATTACATTACGTCTGTAATCGGAAGGGTGAGGCAGAGCTGCACTTGAAGATGAATAATGTATCCGAGAATTCTTTGTCTGGGTTTTCTCAAACGCCAATGTGAAAGGAGTGTTAATAATACCCTGCCGGTAGTTGTATATTAATAATCGCGTTGTAATTTTATTCAGCGTTAATTTAATTGTTTATTTTGTATAAATAGATTATTATTATTATATATTTATCTCATGTCTGTGACATTGATTTTAAAACATTTAAATTTTATAATTTAATTAAAATACTTTATAAAAACGTACCACTAATTGTCTGCATGATTGTTAAGTCTGACTGAATTTATTTTTAATCTAACAAGAAAATAATTATAGTAAGTTTCTTGCTTAAAAAAAAAGGGAGTAAAAAATCAATGTCATATACATTACGTGTTTTGTATAGAAGGATGTGTGTATGTTTGTGTGTAAAAATTCCAATGTGTGTGGTTATGTATGGTCAAGTACAACCGGTTTGTGCAGGTTCTGAGTGTTTGTTAATATGTTATGTTATTAATTATTATTTTTAATTATGTTGCAGTATACACTATGTATGCGGGTATGTACGGTCGCGACTTCTTTACAAGTCTTCGTCACTTCCAACCTTTTAACTTACACGGTTTGTTCCGTGTAAACTATTGTATCTGCTATTTTGCCACTTAATGCGTGAGCACAATCGTGCAAGACAAGAGTGGTTGGCTGTTGGTCGGCGCCGGCAGAATCTGTTTGTTTTAAATATTGTAATATTATAGAAATTAATATAATACGAATGTCGCAACATACTCAATACAGATCGTGACGTTCTATTAACACGTACAAATCGAATAGTTATTATTAAAACCATGAATACTCAAAACAAATAATTATTAAAGTTAAATGATACACCTGAGAACGAAGTGTAAATTTAGTTGTCATTTTGTATTCAGCGCATATTGTCTTCGGTAGTGCCTTTCTCTATCTACTTATCGTTGTAGCTTCCTTGCGAGTGCAAATGTAAATTAAACATTTCATTCTATTTAAATGTATGGAGTCATTTGTCAAATTATCATGTTCAAATAGAATATATTAAAAAAAAAAAAAAGTTCTTTAGCTTCAAAATTAATGCGCGGAGTTCATGAGACGAGTTCGTGGGGTTGCAAACAAAAAATATTTCTACCAAAATGGTAGCTTTTAATTAGCTTGTATTACCAATGACTTAGCTGTGTAGTATCGCATCGTCTTTGCTTGAGTTCGCACGGCCGCGGGCGCCGCCTCCGATACAATAACTATGATATTATACACTCGCTTGCCGAGACATTTGTCAAAAAATAAGCTATACCGCGTTCGAACACTTATGACTTCGTTTAAATGTCTCCGCAAGCAGACGATAGTCTCTAGGATAATAAATTAATGATGTATGTAATTGTAAACTAAACGTGTAACTATTGAATACCGATGTGTTTATGGGTATTATCCTAAAGTTGTTATCTCTTTCTTAGGCGCTGTTGTTTGTGGCTCGGTGGATCGCGCGGACCACTCGCATTTGACTCTAGATCGTGTTCTATGTAGATATACATATTTATGATACATACATAAAATATTTATATATTTTAAAAGTAGACTATAAGAATATTTATAGCTGCAGATGATTTTTACAAATTACTATTACGTTGTTGAGTCTTAAAGAAATATATATATTTTGGTGGTAGTCAATTATTTGTTGTAATATATTTTTGTATGTTCATGTTACTCGGTGTCCGCGCGGTTCGATCGACCCTTGTCTGTTATCAAGTATACAATATAATGTATGTACCTTTCAGTGATAGCCGATAAAAAAACTAATCTTTAAATCTCAACGTTGAAGTGTATATGTGTATTTAAAGCTAAAATAAAAATGAAGTAAATTTGATAAAAAAAATACAGGTTAATGTAAGCTTAAGTCGGTAGTGACGGTGCGCGGATTTAAAGCCCTTGATAACTTAGAAGTATCCACCATAGACTGTCTATTGTTCAGCTCATCTTATCCTGGTTTTGTATAGGTTTAGTTCGGAGAATCCATTAACTTGTCATCTAATTACCAGTTGATCTTCATTATCTTAAGAAGGGACTGCTCATTGCTGTAAACGCTCAGTATTACTCGGGACCGCGCGCCTTAGCTTGTTAGTTTAGACAACCATATAATCGACACGATATAGGGAAGGTTACAGAGACCAGGATGTCTCGAGACAGTTGTTCTGTTGACTCGAGTAGGACGGTAGCGTAGGTACGAAGAAGACATGTTGTTTGTAGGACCCTGAACACGTAGAACACCTCGAACTATCTCCCATCGTTGTTGTAAACTATTGTAATTATATTGTAACGCGTATAAAATTATATCTTTCGTAAACTCGGTGTACGCTGTCGTAATAATTGATTAGCATCTTAATCACAGCTTTTTATATGTGCAACGAATTTATAAGTATGTTTTCTATTGACATTTTGCTGGCTGTTTCTGTGAAACACGTATTTCTATAATTTCTGGGCTGCAGTGCGATGTTACGTGCTACGTAATTATTTGTCGACGGTGTAGACGACGTGTGAGTTGCCGTTGTGTAAAACTTGTTATCTGTTACAAATAATTTATACTATAATCTTTATCAACGTTATTTTTTGTTGAATGTTTCTATAAAGTATTTGTCGCTCGTCTCGACGATCGTCAGTTAAATTCATATCTATAAGAACAGAACAGTCAGACATTGATGCTTATCTGTTGATCCTGAGTGTACTGTTCGTTATTATTGTGGTAGCAACTGAAGTATATAGGTAATGCAAACAAGTTATTATCATAGTACAATATCTCATATCACGTTTTCTTTATTCGGGGGACGTATAAAGGATTGTTCTGAATGTACAATAACTAACTTATATAATCAAATTCTTGTGTAAATCACAAGAATTTGATTGCGTCATATTTATATTGTATTTAATATCGAGACCTTTCACTCGCATGTCAAACTGATCAATCGTAGCGTAGTGTTCTGATGGTTTTGACAAACATACGAGTGGAAGGCCTTTAGATTTGTTCGATCTCGCGATTAGAAGTCGAAGGAAACGGCACGTTTAAAGTAAGGTATACTCATAATATCGGGAACATACGTACCAACTAGCTGATGGCCAGTTTCGATAGACCTCTAAGGGAACGTTAGGTAGGTAATGTTGTTACTGGTTGAGCCACATATCGCCTGTAAGTCTAGATACTCGGTGCGTCTTCGCTTTAGTTGGCACTATTGTAAAACGACTGCATTTTTTACTAAAACACAGTTTCATTTTGTACTCAAACTGATTTAATACTGTTCAACAATAAGCTTATAATATAAATATATAATTGTTTAATGCACTTTGTTCTAGTAAAATGCAAGAATAGAAAATTCTACTACATAGGTTACTATTTGATTATAATAAAATTAAATAAATGTTTATATATAAAGTAAAAGTTGTGTACGTTTGTATTAATATAGCGTGTACGACCAAAAAATTGATTCACTGTCAGTACTCCGAGGTTGCGAAGTTGATTGTGAAGTAGACGGTAGTAGCACTAATAACACGACCTAATGCTACTTTATATTATTTTCTTGGCTGTGTTTTGTTGCGACATTTATGTTTCTACTGCCGCGCAATGGAAATTTTTAAAATGTTTGTACTGGTCACACTGGCCGCTTTTCAACGTGCATAATAACTCATAGCGGAGTTTTTATTTTGAAAATTAAAAACATGTCTTGTCTATTTATTAAATGGCGCGTAGATGTTGGAAAGAAGTCACGTGTTGATCTTAAAGGATTATAATAATTGTATATTTGTTGTGTTCTGAGTTGTATGTATGAGAGGCAGTTGGTTCGGTATCAGGTCGTGCATTCGTCATTACCCGCTGACATGTATTCACTGTATGAAACTATGATATTATATTAATATGAAAACAAACAATTCCTGAGATAATAAAAAGGAAAATATTACACTTAAGTTTTATTTATGTAACAACCTTTAAACTCATACCTGTGAAGGCAATTTCGTCCTATGTTAAAATATACATTAGGTACAGAGGCCAGCACATCAAGTTACCAGAATCTGTCAAATTTCTTAGATAGTATTTCAACTTTATTGCAAAGACATAAGGTTCATTTTTAATTGAGAAAATTTGACATTTAGGGATAGCTTGATGTGCAGCTGGCGTCTGTACCTACATGTAGTCAAGTAATACAGTATTAAATTGCTAAATTAATTACATTATCTATAAAATAATCATTATTAATATATCATACATCAATGAATTTTAAAGTTACAACTACATTATATTATATTTTGGTCACAAGTTTTTTGGAAATACATCACAGAAAAAATTTACTCAAACTCGAAGTATTTATTTCAAATAAACCAATTACAGGCACTTTTGAATTGTCAAGGTGTCGGTCAGTCAGAGAGATGAAGCTAGTTGCCCATTCCAAAGCAGTAGGTACCTATGGAGAAGAACGGGCAAGAAACTCCATGGACACTCTTTTAAACAATATATGGTTACAAAAAATTGGTTACATAGTTCATATTAATATTATACATGTGAGAACGATGCAGAACGTTAAAAGCATCCGATATAAAATATGTAAAAACTATCAAAAAAATAAATTCAAACAAGCCTTAGCCGCTAAGAGATGACCAGTCCCTACTGACAGCGCCCGTTCACGAACATTACGCACATATTAGCACCATTCAGCTCAACCATTTTGAAGGGAGCTAAATGATCCAACACACACGCCACCATCAGCGAGACATTAAAGTGAGCATGGCATACTCTCAGCCGCCAGGGCACATTCAAGTCAATGTATACGTACCCAACAAATGGTCGCTTTATAGTAGGTACATAGTACTCACATATGTGCTAAACAATTATACAATATTAAGAGATTGAATTTATACAATGCAAAGATAGTTTTTTTTGTTGTTGATCTTCCGCAGCTCCAACAGTTTTTAGTAATCTAATCAATTAGTTTATGCGCCCTTGTGGAGCTAGACTAGCATTGACCCAAGCATTTTTATCAGCTATGTAATCTCCCAATTTATAATACGCTTGGTTGCATAGTGTGCGTTTTATACAAGTTTTAAATTTTGTTTCATTAAGTTCAAGAATGTGGGGAGGTATTTTATTGTAACATTTTAAACAGTACCCATGAAAGATGAATCTACTTTAGCCAGCCTGAAACCTGGTTGAACTAATTGGTCCCTATTCCTAGTGAAATAATTGTGTCTTTCACCTCTTTTACTAAAAAGATGCAGATTTTTCCTTGCGTACATGATGTTTTCATAGATATATTGACAAGGTACAGTCATGATGTTAATAACCTTAAACCGTTCTCTTAGAGAATCGCGCCTACGGAGATTATATATGGCTCTGATAGCTCTTTTCTGCAGAATAAAAATTGAGTCGATGTCTGCAGCTCGGCCCCAAAGTAAAATACCGTAAGACATGATACTATGAAAATAACTAAAATAGACTAGCCTCGCGGTATCTACATCAGTATACTGACGGATCTTTCTGACAGCATATGCTGCAGAACTTAGCCGTCCTGCAAGAGATGTTAAATGAGGACCCCATTGTAGCCTTGAGTCGAGCGTGATCCCTAGGAAAACAGTTTTATCGACAAAATCTAGTTTCTCTTGATTCAATACTATCTCACAATCACTACTTTTAACATTTGGTAAAGAAAATCTTATGCACTTAGTTTTTTTTCCATTTAATACTAAATTATTTGCAGTGAACCAATTTTGGACCTGCAGTAGGGCGTTATTTACGTCGTCAAAATTTTTTGCACGTCTATCTATCTTAAAAATTAAAGAAGTGTCATCAGCAAATAACACCATTTGTGGTTGATTTTTTAATAAATGGAGAAGATCATTTATGTATACTAAAAAGAGGAAAGGACCCAATATAGAACCTTGTGGCACACCCATTTTTACTTTTAAACCGAGTGAATTTACACCTTTTATTTGAACTTGCTGTTGTCTGTCATTTAAATAAGATTTTATCAAACTAAGCGCAAGTTTCCCAAGTCCGTAATGCTCTAGCTTCAACAGCAAGGTTTCGTGATCAACGCAATCAAATGCCTTGGAGAGGTCACAAAAGATTCCTATGGCGTCTTGAGCCTCTTCCCACGCATTGAAAATGTGTTTTAATAAGGTTACACCGGCGTCAGTTGTACAACGTCCTTTGGTGAAACCATACTGTTGATCGTTAAGTATTTTATTCGTGTTAAAATGATTAAGCATTTGATTAAGCATTATCTTTTCAAAGATCTTGCTGAAAACCGGCAGCACGGATACGGGTCTATAATTATTGGTGTCTTTATTATTTGTACTCTAGCGAGAATACCATCACCACCGTCAAACATAACGCTATAAAGTTGGTGCAAAGGCTTCCAACCTAGTCAACTCCTGCGCACTACATTCTGAAGTCTGCGCTTAGTCTTAATAAAATATAATGCACATGCAATAATTATTAAAAAATATCCTACTGCGAGTAATCTAAACACGTGTTCGTCGTACTCGTCAAAAAATAAATGGCAAATCTCTAACTGGCAACAACCAGAGAGAAGAGAAGGTTGATAATGATATTTTATTATTTAGAACCTATCTATGGAAATGAATTCAGAGTGTGTGCTCTTTAAATCGACTTGCACTTAAAATTACCATCATGCTAAATTTAAAAACAAAATAAAATGAACATTTAAAACTTTTTGGTCCCCTTTTCTTTACAAGTCAGACATGTCTGTCTATGGTCAAATTGTTCATGCAATTATTTGAGAATGCCCCACTTTACATAATCATTGACGACTCCATTCAGCCTCTCCGTGTAGAGGTCGCTGGTCTTCTCAACGGAGAAGTTGGATATCTCGAGAGACTCGTTGACTTTTGGCGCGTTCTCGCTGTCAACTGTCACCACAGGTAACGTGAACACTGCTAGGGTGAGCCCAAACGGCAGTTTCTGGAAAGTATAGAATATGGTAAGTATTGAGGTAAAAGCTGACAGATGTCCTTTGGCTCGGGCCATTGTAGGCCAGTCAATTGGTTAGTTACAGAAGAGATTAAATTAAAATCTGGTAAACATTCTTTGTGTTTTTAACAAACATTTATTACGTTTATTTATATACATAAAAACGTTGTTTAAAGTTTACATAAACGTCAAACGTTGAATTAAAGTAACATTTGGCAAGGCCTCTTCTAATGCTGCCTTAACCCCGCCGTGGGACACTAACAGGCTGCAGGTGTTGCTAGGGCATAGGCCGCTGGCAGCAACCCAAGACTTTATGCCCAACAAAGCAGAAAAATGTTGCAGCCATTATCACAATTCATGCTTGATACGAGAAGCATTTTATTTGGCAATGTAATCTGATAAATAGTTATATCCGCATCAGATACCTATAATCGGGCAGGTAAGCAAGTTATGACATGATTGTGTTTAGACTATCACACGATATGACACGAACAGCATCTTCGGAAAAGAAACTGCGTATTGTTTGTCCATGTTAACATTTGACTGATTGATTGATTGAGTTTATGCGTCACTTAAGCAGGGAATAATAAATGAACTGAGCAACATTATGTATGTAAATTATTAAGTAGGTATTTAACTACGCAATTATGTTAGGTACATACTTTACATATTGTTTCCTGCTTACCTACTCATAATAAATTAGATGCACAATAAATGAGGCTGGTAGGTAGGTACAGCATTGTATTCAAGTATGGTGTAGAATCTAAATGTAAATACACCTACGCATAGTGTGTAAGCTAAATAAAACGCAGATCTCAGAGATTTAAAACATGGGCCCTCAGTCCAGATACATTATTATTGTGTACGTTACTCCAACAAGAAAGTATCTCCTAGAGATATATGAGTAGAACATACGTTCTACTCATATATCTCTAGGAGACATTTACAGCAGATAAGGCACCAACTATACAGTTGGTGCCTTATCTGCTGTAAATGTGCCCCCACATAAAAAATGTGTGCACCCTGTCGTTTTGAAAAAAAAAACGGAAAAACGATTCTTGCTGGGGTAACGTTTTTCTAGCAGGAAAATTCTGAACGAGTGATCGGAGAGAGAAAAATTGTGCATGGCCAGAGAGCTTATATGTGTGCCACAATGTGCCCCCAAAAATAAAATCTGTGTCCCTTCAGATTTTTGAGATATTGCGTTTCCTGCTGGAGTAACGTTTTGATGAATCGTATATCTCTAAAACCATTGCATGTGCCCCTGTAGAATAAACATACACGAGTAGCTCTTAATGTGTGCCCCTATGTGCCCCAATTAGATTTAAGAAAATATTTATAGTTTTCAAGTTATCGCGGTTTTATGAAAACCCGAAAAAACATCGCAGCGCCTAAATGAGACAAGGCATAAGTTCGCTGAAAACTGTATTCGGTCCTTCTTGACGCTAATAATAACCATACAAAGTTTCAAAACGCTTCATGCATGCGTTTTTGAATAATCTTGCTAAAAGTCAAAACGATGGTGTCATAACTTTGACGGCAAAATACAAGGAACTGGCTAAATCTCAGATGTGTAGGTGTAAACCAAAATCATGTGCCTTTAGTCAAAAATATATGGTGAAAATATTGAGCTTGGAAGGTCATCGATATGTATGAATCCGTCGCTTTTTAGTAGTCATTCAAATTTGGTCGGATAACCAGCCGTTGTTTACTTAATTTGGTTTTTTGTTTATATTTACTTAATGCGAAACATTCCAAGCTCAATATTTTCACCATATATTTTTGACTAAAGGCACATGATTTTGGTTTACACCTACACATCTGAGATTTAGCCAGTTCCTTGTATTTTGCCGTCAAAGTTATGACACCATCGTTTTGACTTTTAGCAAGATTATTCAAAAACGCATGCATGAAGCGTTTTGAAACTTTGTATGGTTATTATTAGCGTCAAGAAGGACCGAATACAGTTTTCAGCGAACTTATGCCTTGTCTCATTTAGGCGCTGCGATGTTTTTTCGGGTTTTCATAAAACCGCGATAACTTGAAAACTATAAATAGGTATTTTCTTAAATCTAATTGGGGCACATAGGGGCAGCTACTCGTGTATGTTTATTCTACAGGAACACATGCAATGGTTTTAGAGATATACGATTCATCAAAACGTTACTCCAGCAGGAAACGCAATATCTCGAAAATCTGAAGGGGCACGGATTTTATTTTTGGGGGCACATTGTGGCACACATATAAGATCTCTGGCCATGCACAATTTTTCTCTCCCCGATCACTCGTTCAGAATTTTCCTGCTAGAAAAACGTTACCCCAGCAAGAATCGTTTTTCCGTTTTTTTTTCAAAACGACAGGGGGCACACATTTTTTATGTGGGGGCACATTTACAGCAGATAAGGCTAAGGAAACTATACGTTCTACTCATATATCTCTAGGAGATACTTTCTTGTTGGAGTAACGTAGGTACACATTATTATTCATGATCAGTAACCATGGTCGAGCATATAGAGAGCTAAAACTAACGGGAGTGATATGAAGTTTCGAATGACGTTATTGCGACGCACGCTATTTCGAAAAAAATTAAGAGTGGTACGCTATTTCGAAAACTCATTAAGTCGAAAACCGCTGTATCGAATGACGTTATCGCGACGCACGCTATTTCGAAAAAAATTAAGAGTGGTACGCCATTTCGAAAACTCATTAAGTCGAAACCCGCTATATCGAATGACGTTAACGCGAACACGCTAATTCGATAAATTTTTTGAATCAGTATCATTTAAAATCTCGCATATCAGATGAAAAAATTCAGATATCCCGACTGCAGCCCTTGTTTCCACCTAGTTTCTGGTCCCGCCGAAAGAAATAATAATTTACGTCTTCCGCGGACTCAAAACAGCGTGGAAGCCTGGCACCGGCGTTGGAATTCTTTAATGGGTAATCGAAAACTTAGGTTGTACGGCTGTATTCAAAAGCTCATTGACGAACATAATACAACCACCCACAAAATTGAGAGAATTTTGGCTAACATCCCACAGACGCCGCCCGCAAAAAAAATTAAAATGAAAGGAAAGCTATCCGCAGCGATTTTACAAAAGAAAAACACGATGTTCAGTATTGAATTTATAAGAGCTGTAGCTTTTAATACTAGTCTATATTGAGTTCGATTCAATCTACCATTTTGTCATCAATATGACAGTGTTGTTACTTTTGGTACTAGTATACCACCAAAAATTTTGATTTGTTGACTTCTTTGTTGATTACTATACTAACTGGAAATTAAAAAGTTAACTTAAAATAATACTTCTCATTGCTCTTCTTTCCCAAACCCAATACATAGATAATGCTTTATCAGGGTCGCGAATTCGATCCCCAGACAAATTCAGATTGGAATATGCTATTCGCAACAATGGATTTAAATGCCAAGACTTTCGTACTAGCGTACCATTCAAACAATTTTTCGAATTAGCGTGTTCGCGATAACGTCATTCGATAAAGCGGTTTTCGACTTAATGAGTTTTCGAAATGGCGTACCACTCTTAATTTTATTCGAAATAGCGTGCGTCGCGATAACGTCATTCGATATAGCGGTATTCGACTTAATGAGTTTTCGAAATGGCGTACCACTCTTAATTTTTTTCGAAATAGCGTGCGTCGCGATAACGTCATTCGATATAGCGGTTTTCGACTTAATGAGTTTTCGAAATAGCGTACCACTCTTAATTTTTTTCGAAATAGCGTGCGTCGCAATAACGTCATTCGAAACTTCATATCACTCCCAAAACTAACACATACAAATGTCTGCAGAGCTATTCTGTAAAATCACACCGTAATAACTTATGTTCGCATAATTCTATATTTTTTTCGTATTTCAGAGTTGATCCCATGGGCAAAATTGTTGTTTTCCATGAGTACTATAAAACCTGAAGGTATTGCCCTCGTTTAACCTAACACACTGTATAAGCGTCGTATTCTATTGAAAACTAGTAAGCAAACAAAACAAGTAATGGGGTCCAAGTGCCCGTACCTTGTATTTCGAGACATCGTCAAGCGGATGGTCGATTCTTCACGTGACATGAGGGCTGGCTTATTTTTTGGTCAAGTAATCAGCATTGCCATACAACGCGGCTATGCTGCCTTTTGAGAACTTTTCCTGTTGACAGCAATATAGACAATTTTTTTTTATCCCCCATGATTATTTCCCCTCCTGTACATATTTTAAGAGTATTAGCTTTTAAATTATGTACCTAAATGATTTTAACTAAATAGAGGAGCTAGTGGCTAAGTAATAACAGCCGCATGGACGGGTGACCATCTTTAGATATCGAGATTCCTCCGTGTCTCGGAAAGTACGTTAAGCAGTTGGTCCCGGCTGTCATTCGTGGATCTTTGACAGTCGTTACAGGTAGTCAGAAGCCCGAAAGTCTGACAGCCAGTCTTACCAAGGGGTATCGTATTACCCAGTTACTGGCTGGGTTATGGAGGTCAGATAGGCAGTCGTCCCATATAAAATACTGGTATTCAGGTGCATCCGGTTAGACTGGAAGCCGACCCCAATATAGTTGCGAAAAAGGCTAGGCAGATTGATCGAAAAGACTATGAAATCGTCAGAAGCGTCTTTACTGCAAACATTTCTCTAAAGGTATACAAAGTTCTGAACCTAATTACTTTTATCCTTCCATTATTCACATAAAAAAAAACAAAATCATTTTCATAAAATCCACAGACCAAAAAAAAAGGTCGTGCATGTTTTAAAATGAATTTGTTCCCAAAATTAAATAGTGGTTTACCTGTATGAACTGCACACGTAGTATAGTTGGTAGTACGAGTATGTTCTGATAGACATTCGTTTTTTTTAAATTTAATATGTGTAATATGAAGATTATGAAGCCCGCAAGAAGTGTAGATATAGGAAAGAATGTTTTTATATTTCGATGGTCGCCCACCAGATTAAAATAACATGGTTGACCCTAGCTAGCCTTAAGAAAAATTGAAGACATCAGTGGATGAAGGTGATACCTATGTCACAAAATTCTTATTTTGAGAAAATTGAGTTCAAAATTGCGCATTAGCATTTTAATATTTCATAACGCCTTACCTAAATGTATTTATGAATTTGTAAAATAGCCACAAACTTGGTTGTTCTAAGGTTTACAATTGTTTGTATGCACATAACACCATCATTTATGCATAGAACAGCGAAAATCTGAAAATGCGACATATCATCTTCATCCACTCATGTCTTCAATTGTAAGACATGATGTAATTTATCATGTCTTTTGACACCCGTCACAAATATGATAAAATGCAGATTAAACATAAACATTATGCGTATTTGTTGAAAGATGTTCCTCTATTTAACGCAGATAATTTTAGGTACTACTGTTGTGTAGACATTAAGATTTTTATTCGTGTGTGATTATTTAGTTATATTTACCTACGTATCATGATACGGCAGGTAATACCTACCTACTGTTAAAGTTAATCTGAAATGATAAACGGCTAATTGTAAAAATACTAAACATCAATAACACGTAATAAATACACACCTAAGTGTAGGGTGATTCAGTACCTACTTCGCAAGGGCTACTCTTCTTTCTTTTTCTTTAGAAGCGTTACTGCTGGGCATGAGGTCCTGTGTTTGATTCCCGGATCGTGCAGAGTTTTATTAAGTTTTTCCATCAACAATATCTCAGTAGTAGCCTAGAGTCTGGATTTATGACCGGTTTATGGCAATAGGCTTGCCCCCTATTTCGTGAAATGTGGGTGTACTATTACAGGTACCCCCCTGCCTGAATCGTGTGAATTTGGTACTTACAACCTAGTATCTAACTACGTTGTCGATATATAAGATCTCGTACGATACGATACACGTCGCCGTCGTATACGATATCCGTCATTATTTAATTTACGATAAGCATATTTATGTACAACATTTATAAATCACTGGTAATAAAATCATTAAATTACAAGTAAAACCAAAATGACAATATATAAATTCCAACCTGTAAGTGCAACCAGTATTTCTATTTATGTGAATAGTTGTAGGTATTCCGTTTATCTATATATATAAAAATCAATTGCTGTTCATTAGTCTCGCTAAAACTCGAGAACGGCTGGGCCGATTTAGCTGATTTTGGTGTTGAAATGTTTGTCGTAGTCCAGGGAAGGTTTAAAAGGTGAGAAAAGGTGGTAGGATAGGGTAGGGTAGGTAGGTAGGTAGGTAGGTAGGGTGGGTAGGTAGAGCAGGTAGGGTAGGTAGAGCAGATAGGGTAGGTAGGGCAGATAGGGTAGGTAGGGCAGGTAGGGTAGGTATCATCGTTAAGACAGGACAACGTCTGTTGGGTCAACTAGTGAGATATAAATGTTTTAAACCATACATATCAGCTTCAAAATAATCGAACTAAATATTTGTATTTCTGAAGATAGAAACTTGATTTATCTTTCTAACCTGTCCCTGTGGGGGTGCAACCTAACTTGGTAGGTAGTTAGGTATAGTCCCACGTAATATGGGAGTGATCGTATTGCCACTGACTGGGCGCATTTCTAGACAAACAGAATTCGGGTAACTACTGAGGAATTCCTTTAAGAAAAACACTATTCCTGACTTCAAACCCCCACACGTGGTAGTACCCCGCGAAACCACTACATCCATGTTTCGACAAATAAAATAAATTACTTAGAGCAGCTTAGGTGTGTGATACAGGAAACACCCAGACTTAAAAAACAACGGTTTTTGTAACACACTACGCGCGTAGCTCGTAAAAGTGAACACGAACCAAATTGCACTTGCATTGATACTTGTATTGTACTACGCGAGGTGCTACGCCGTAGCTCACCCCTACGTGGAGAGCAACGTCGTAGCTCACCCCTACGCGGAGAGCTACGCCGTAGTTCACACCTACGCGGAGAGCTACGCCATAGCACACCCCTACGCGGAGAGCTACGCCGTAGCACACCCCTACGAATGTTCTACGAAGCGTAGGGGCTTCGTAGCACTTTTGAGAAACTATCCTTTGTTGATAAATTGAAGTAAACTTCAGTTATAGAATGATGTTTTCGGAGGTGTGTGTAAATGAATGCTGACGTGTGAACAATACCAACCATTGCCTTCCGTGTATCTATTTAAATATAACCAAAAACATAATATTCGAGTTTCTTACCTCCTTCATTTCGTACTCAAAGTCAGCCCTGGAGAATATCTCCTCGGGGTCGAGGTTCAGCCTCTTCATGGCGGCACTGAGCTGCGTGTAGTAGTGGTCAAGCAGCTTCTCGTAGTACTTGGCGCGGAACTCCTCGTCGGAGCCGGTGAAGATGAAGTAGATTAAGTCAGTGACGGGGCTTCCTCCCTGCAGAGTTTGTAGGTCCACGATCTTAATTTCCACTTTGCCATCCTGGAATTAAGAAAACGTATAACTTCAGAGACGTAGCACGGGTCTATGTGTGCTTACTGATGTAATTTTGTTATACAAGATTGGAATTATGGATTTGGGTAGACCGCATTTGCCGCATATCGTTTATAAGTTGAGCGAAAGTAGCCACAGATTGTATTTAAAACAACAGGAACCCGGGGCTACACGGTAGACCCACGAAGAGACGATATATCATATACCTTTCTTAGCATAGTGACCCTAAAAATTGCAACATAACAGTAATGAACATGACGTATTTTCTTAAATATGTTATACCTACTCAAAGTAGGTTTTTTACAGTGAAGAATAGAAAATAAATAACTCTAGGAGTGACGAGTTAATGTCCTACCTAGGGTTGGACTTAAAAGAGAGAAAAATGGAAAAACAAAAGGGAGGCCGGCAATGAGCTGGGCCTCATTGCCGGCCTCCCTTTTGTTTTTCCATTTTTCCATATGAAATTCTGGTCGTTGTTTTTTGAAAACGGGTCGACCGATTTAGCCTTTTTTTATTTTAAAATGTTCATAATATTCCGAATTAGGTTTTTATGGAAGGAAAATTTGAAAAGCTTTCCGAAATATTTACAGATTCGGGAAAAACTACTATTGGAGTTTGGACATGACTATGTCTATTGAATTAGTTAGTAAAATAATAATGATCAGGTTGCATCGCGGCAACATCTAGCAAGTGTTGATACTGCAAATTAGGTTGTGGATATTCTTCACTTTTGCATGTAGTTAGGAAACCGACACAATGACCGTGTTTATTTAATACAGAATGATTGAGGAACTGATAATACGGTTATGTAAAGCTATAACCAACACAAGAATACATTTATTGTACATTTCCTACAGAAATGTCAGAGAAGGGTGATAAAGTGATAAGTAGGTACAGTCACGAGCATAAAGATCTGCGTTGCGACGATCTTGAAGACAGATAGTAACAGATTAATCGAGAAGTCAGATATTATTGCCAAGGAGTCCATAGTAAGCGGGATTGTCCGAAAGGGCTACCGCTACCCCGGAACATAAAGGGCTAAAGAAGGAACATGGATTGGTTTTAGTTGGTAAGAGTCTGACACTCCCTTCCGTTCCACCCAAAGCGGGAGGAGTAATTTGATGATTTCACACCCCCCAAAAAAAAGGTGTCCATAATAAAATAATTATGTTTGTACATAAAACCGGTGACAAATAACTTACCAAGTTATTGCAGGTATATGGTTTTACAATATAATAATGTCTAATCTCCTTTTAACACCCACATAATTCATATTATGCGTTTAATATGTAGGTATTTATCTACTTATTACGTAGCCTGCCTGTACTCATATAATAAATAAACAGGCAGGGTAATATTTTAATCGTTTATAATGTACCTAAACATACATGCCACTATATAACAATAGCAATGAATAGTCCTCGCAGTTTGTCAGCAAATATTATAAAGTCATGACAATTGTTATAATCGTGTGAATCAAAATAGTTCTCAACAGAACGCAGTTAGCGACAACTTATCACTGTTTGGGTACCTACAGTGACAACTTGTGAACGATTAAATAGATTAGTCGCCTTGATTCCAAATTACGGAATTACCAATTTATTGTAAACTTTTGATTGTCATGGTCATTAATACCTTATCAATAGATTAGGTTACTCACAGATACATCGATTGATTCATTTATAGATAGACCTTATCTAGAGGAATTAATAACAACGTAATTATCCAGTTTTGTCGCGAGGAAACCATTATTTAGGTGCATATTTTTTTGCTAAAACATGGCACAGGTTCCAACGTAAATTTAAATGACCGCAGTCCAGATCATTAAGCTAATACAAGCTGACTGGAGACAATCAACGGAATAAGCACCTGCCCCACTTTCGTAACTAAAACCAATATTATATTTTCAACGTTCGCCAGTACTCAGCTGCAAAATTTCAAGGTTCGAGGTGTGCTGGTTGAGCTCAACAGACAAACAAACAAAAAAATCGTGCATGGGGTTTCTTAGAATTCACTTGTCAACGCTTGAGGGGAAAAATAGTGTTGTGCTGTAAATATTGTGGGATTTCACTGGAGCTTGTAAACCATGTTTGAGAAACGTTACAAACGATACGTAAAGAAAGCGAATCTCTTGAATAGTCTAAATAATGACACAAATCAACTTACGTCAAGATGCTTATGCATTAAATTACTCGGTCTAAAGTCACCATGCCCCAGCACTGGTCGCCGGCTCGACTTGAAGGCTATGGGAAACTGCTCCGGCGACTCGAAACTGGTCTCGAAAAACCTCAAAAATGAATCTCTGTTCTTCTCATCAACAATCTTGACAGCTCGACTTATCACATTGTTCATATAAATCTTCATAGAATCATCTTCCAACCTCCAATCAAACATAAAGTTGTCCATAACTTCACTGAAGTCTTCCGGATAATATTTGGCGTGCGCGAAGGAAATGGCGTGCATCTTCGCCAACTCTTTCACTGCTGTACTTGCGTATGGCCAATCTACCGACTTAAATCTGTTATAAGCATTGTACCCGTTCATTTCGAGATTCTCAAGTACTATCGTCTCCTCAAATAAATGCGGGTTGCATCCATAAAATTTGGCGAAAGACAGTTTATGTTCGTCCGGCACATGATGATCGTCTTGTATCTTTTCGTAAAGCTTGATCAGTTGTGTGTAACAGTATCGTTCAGTCTCGTAAACCTTCGGGGCTTGAGTCCTCATCTTCTCGCCAATCGCTGCAATTTTGGCGAACAAATGCAGTACATTCGATCCCTCTGTGATGGTCACGGTGTATAGTTTAGACGTGTAGTTAGCTCCCCCGCTTGAAATTGGTTTGAAATCCAAATCGTAATTGACTAAGTTTTGTTCTTTGGCAATTTTATGAAGTAGATCATTGAAATGTGCTCCGACGTCTGCCATGATGAGTTTTGAAATGAAAATTGCTTCGAGAAGTCAACAGGAGGTATCTTAGTATTTTATTATTGTGATACACGTGGGCCACGCGAGCGTGCGTCGACATCTGACAGCGTACTGAGCTTTGTTGTGTTTCCTGGCGTAGCTTCATGCTATCTAAATCCTTGTTCATACATAATGGAATTCGTCACCACCATATTCCAAAAACATATTAAAGCCACAGACTTCGCCGATATAATATACCGAATGTCGAGGTAATCTAGTTCTGCTAGACAATACGGACATAGGGCGTAGGCTTATGAGAACTAAACCGTAACAGTTAATATAGTGCATGATAAATAAATTAATGAAAATAGTAACGATGCTGTGCTATTCCTGTATTATCAGTGCATCAAATTTAGATAGGTTAGGCACTAACCACACGAAGAAGAAGTGCATCAAATAAATTAGTTCGCTTTAGGTACTTAGTTAGCGAGTGTGAATTATTGAGTAAACTACATAGTTCAAACGAAGTTTATTCGACGCCTTTAGGTACTATAGAGGGTCAAACGGCTATGATCCTAGATAAACGGCTGAGAAGGAAGGAGGAAGGGTAACAATGCTATTATAATAAAGTGGTGCTCGTACAGACTCACGCGCCACTTGTCATAAGTGGGTAATTCACTGCTAAAATTTAGCACTTATTCGCAGCATGGTTGTTCAGGGTTATAAAAGCAATATTTCAGCCTATTATTGTCTCATTCCATCACTTCTCATAGGTACATGCTTAAGACTGATTGGCGATTTTAGACTTACCTACATTGACTATGAATATAATGTCTTAAAAGGTGAAACGTATTTTAAACCAATGTATTATGGGTGCTATTTACTTTAAACAAACATATGTACCTACTTACTTTTAAAATCTACATAATAAATCAAAGATAATATGTGCATTAAGTACCTACGAGTGAGATTTTGATTTCCCATTTTACGTACCTATAGGTAGCCTTTTGGCATTTTTTTTTCTAGTAGGTAGCCTATAATCTGACATGGATTCCCTGACTGCAACGTAAAGTGGCTATTTATGTGCCTACAGATAGTAGCTGGTGCCTATTGATAACCTCAATAAATTGAATTGTTGCGCTTACTGCCTCCACTCCACAAGAATCCATTTCTGTTACAGTTAGCATGTGTATCATGTAGTTGCTATGTTTGAGGTAAATGGATATTTTTAAAGAGTGTAATTTAAGGTAAGTACGTGTGGTTAAAATACATAGGTATATTATTGTTTTGCGGTTTACGATCATACGCAGGGCTGGCGTCTCGCGGGTTTCTTAAATAATGCATCATATAATGGAGTTGTAGAAATTGTACAACTCCATCTCCATCTCCATATGTACTTATGACATAATTAAGTTTACTTGCCACTGCTACATGTGTTTTTCTTTTCACCTTTTGTGGTGTATTGTTTTTATTCTGGGTGCATCGTCTTCACATATAATGTTTTAATACATGTATGCAAAACATTGTGAAACATTTTGAAAGTGTAACGGTGGAGTTTCTTGCCCATTCTTCTCCACACGAAACTACCTTTTGGAAGGGGCGACTAAAATCAATTCTATTTCTTGTTCATTTTTGACTTTGACTTTGTTTGATCCGTTAAAGTTCGAATATTTTGCTATTCAATTTTGTGAATACAAAATAAACTAAATATTCATTTCTGCGAAGATACTATCGTAATAAAACAAGAATAATGTCAATTCACAAATTACAAAACCGCATTCGAAATGAATTTCCCGGTTTCATACGTATGAACGTTCATTCATAATACGACGGTATTAATATACACACATCAAAAGTGTCTAGGGATCAAGCATTTTTATGCGGATTTCTTGAGATTGAGATGTGGCTTTGTAATAAATTTATGATTTTATAAATTTATATGGATCCTTTTTGGTGCATTTCATAATTTGAAACAGGAACTGTCAATCAAATTCGAGTAAAAGATGAAAATCAGCTGTCAATATTTTCCCTATAAAAACATACAACGCATTGAAGACATTATTAGTGCTACTGTTTCCCTACTACTGATTAAAACCAACGTTATTATGGAGCGGCGACGTCATTTAAGCAGGGAAGAAATGCTCAGAGCCGTGGGAATGATAGAAGCTGGTTCCCGGCAACGTACTGTGGCTTTAGCTCTGAATACAAGTCAGAGTGTTATCAGTCGACTTTGGACACGTTACCGAAGCACTGGTACCGTGGCTGAGCGCCATGAAGGACGGTATCGCTGCACCACACGGAGACAAGACCGATACATTCAAATCTTAACTCGAAGAGCTCCAACAATAACCGCCATGATGTTAGCCGTGAGGCTTCATCACTCTTCAGGGAACTTAATTAGCGACCAAACAGTCAGAAACCGCTTGCATGAAGTGAACCTTCATTCCCGAAGACCGCTACGGGTACCACCTATAGCAATGCACAATCGTAGGATTCGATATCAATGGGCTCTTGAACACAGAAATTGGGCAGAAGAACAATGGCGTTTCGTGTGCTTTTCTGATGAGTCTCGTTTTGGTATGAGACCGGATACAAGACGTATACGACACTGGAGAACCCCTGGACGCCAACAGCGATTAAAATCCTGCCAGGAAGTCCATCCTTATAGTGGTGGAACCATCATGGTATGGGCGGGTATTTGGATCGGCGGAAGAACTGAGTTGATTTGGATCAGAGGCAACCTCAACGCTCAAATTTATGCTGAGACGATTGTATCTGACGTCATCGTTCCTCTACAAGTGCAAATCGGTCCCTTATTTCAGTTAATGCATGATAATGCACGACCGCACACCGCAAGAGTTGTAAGACAGACTCTCGCCGCAGCTAACATCAATGTCCTGCCCTGGCCTGCTCAGTCGCCAGACTTGAACCCGATTGAGCATGCATGGGATATGCTACAGAGAAGAGCTCTGCCGAATATGGAGGGTATCCAGTTGCAAGAAGACCTTTTTTTGTTGTTGCAACGAACATGGGCGGCCATTCCACAGCGTGATTTGGATGAACTCATTTTGAGTATGCCAAACCGATGTTCTTGTGTTGTTAGTGTTCGCGGTAGAAACACGGATTATTAATTGTTTAAGTTACCCAATAAAATTTTAAAGAAAACTGTTATTTCAGTCTTTTTTTCGAACTTTAATGTTAGTGGTTCAAATGTCAAAAATCCCTTTATTAGGAAAATGGCAAATTTCTTTATTAATGCAAAGGTGACTTGGTTTATCGTTACTGTGACAAACGAAAACACTTTATTTGATGAATCCTTAAAGAAAATTTAAATTAATATCAATCAAGAGAAAAGTTATTGCAAAAATATATGTTGATCCCTAGACACTTTTGATGTGTGTATATAGATACATAGAGCTACTAATAAACTAAGTGACCTCAACGCGCCGGCGCAGACGTTGTTTTATTTGTAAGTATTCATTTATTTCAGTTTTCCTCTGGGTTTTGTATCCTCGGCTTGTGAATAGTCACATGGTCAATGGCAGTGCGCTTTGAAATAGTGGAGATAATTAAATCATGTGTAACGTTATTCTGCATATTATTGTAACATATAGATTGCCAAGTTTTGGCTGCCAATGTCATATTTGGCCAACTAGGAAATGATATTCCACTCAACTCACTCATGAAAAACGTTAAATTTCAATGGTGCCTTTGATAAAAAAAAACTTTGTGCTTAAATATTGAGTAGAGATATATAAAACTTACCTCTCGTACTCTATGCAACAAGTTACTTCCTCTAAAGTCTGCATGGATGATGGCTGTGGCACGAACAGCAGCGCACGCCTTCACAAGTGAATCGTTCATTATATCTTCACGACTTAAAAACTTTTTTAATACATCTTTATTCTCCGGCCTCACGTTCTTCAATGCGTTGTCCGCCGAACTCTTCATCATACCGTCCATGGCTCCTTCGTTCCATTCCATTTTTAAAATGACCAAAGTCTTTTCAAATTCCTCAGGGTTTTTTTTACTAAATGCAAAGGATAATGCGTGCATCTTTGCCAAATCTGTAATCGCGGCAGCCGCGTACGCCCAATCATAGGAGTGGAACCTGTCATAAGGTCCGTAACCTTGCGCCAATAAGTCTTCCATTACTATTGTCTCCTGATATATTGTGGGGTCGAAGCCGTAACACTTGGTGAAGAACAGTCTGTGCTCCTCAGGCACTCCATTTTCTTCTTCTAAGGCTGCGTAAATTTTCGCCAGTTTTGTATAAGCGAATCGTTCAGTATCAAAGACCTGAACAGGCACTTCACTGCGAAACTTTTCTCCTAGTGTTGCAAATTTGGCGAATAAATGTAGATCATCTTTACCTTCTTGTCGTAAGATCACAGTAAATAGTTTCGACGTGTAGTTGGCTCCTCCGCTTGATGTTTCATTAATAATTATTTCAGGGTTGTCATATTTTTGTTCCGTAGCGATTTTGTTTAGTAATTGCTGCAGCGTTTGTTCTATGTGCGCCATGGTTCGCGTCTCGATGCGTACTGACGTAAACACTGGCGGTTATCTATACTTAATATGAGCAGTGCAGTTGTAAAAAGTAGTAAGAAAACTCACGTGATAATTTTATTTTTAACTAAAGACGTGCCCCGGCTTCACGTGGTTGCAAGACTAGTTGACAGTTTTGGTGAAGTCAATAAATTAATAATGTTCCTCGTGGTTTATTTACCATAAAATGTAAATATTTGAGCTAAATATCAACGGGACCTTTCTTTAAATTATTATAACGTAATTAAGTTTTGTTTGGCATAAACTATCCTGGCAGCTACGGTAATTTCAATACTATAATTCTGTCAATTCGGCGTTGACTTATACTCCATTTACATATTATAAGATCATATATATTACATCGGTATCACAATTTCCTTATATTGATATAAACTTATAATAAACTCCGTTATTTCACGATAAATACAAAGCAATGTATTCTATTTACCATTTACATAAAAAATACTCTAAAAGTGCAGTAATTTTAACAATAATACAGAATAACTCTTGTTACTTTAGCCGTTACCTATTTGTCTAATGCTATAATGTCGGCGCGTGTGTTGAATATTTGTGTTATCGTTTGCGTATATGTTCCACCCGCGCCTAAAAGAGATGTCAGCACATGAAGGCCCTTTAGGGCCAAGCCTGCCGGGTAATCGGGATTGTCCGAAAGGGTCACCACTACCCTGGAACATAAAGGGCTACGGAAGGAACATGAATGGGTTTTAGTTAGTAAGAGTCTGACACTCCCTCGCGCTCCACCCAGAACTGGAGAAGACATTGGATGATTTCCCAGCCTTCAAAAAAAACTGTCTTGTGCCTAATGCCTTGAGCAATACAAGAATGGCAATGTCCTCTGCCACAATAATAACAAAATCATGATGCATCTGATTCAGCTTGGTCGACAGAAATACCAACCGCTGAAAGAGCAGTTTTGAGAAGATCTATCAAGTTTGATTTGTTTTTTTAATTTAACAAAATTCTTGTAAGAATATATTTACAATAAAAAATAAAACAAAAATAAGTTAAACATTTCGTTTCGACCGGATTCTCATGAACATTGACGAACCCGGTCAACTTTGGAGCGCTGTAACAGCGTTATTAATGAATGAAATTAAAAAAAAAATAGGGAAAAATTATCCTCAAAGGATCATCTACAAGATTGGTCTGATGTATTTTTTTTGTAAAATGTATAAAAAAAAAGTTATAGAGCAAAAAAGAAATTTTTTATAAAAAAATCTCCCTTTTTTGCTTATAACTTCTATAGTTTTTAATTTAGGGCAAAAAGTTGTATTACATATTTGTAGGCAAAACAATTTGCTACAAATTATGTCTTTGCAATTTTTTTGTAAGACGCATTGTTGCCGAGATATCGCGAAAAAAGTGTTTTCACCCTTTTTCCAAGATGGCGGCCGGGGGACAAGGGTGGCAACCCCACAAACTTGAGGTTAAGCTTCTATTGATCCCCCAAACATGTCCCAAAAATAAAATTGCGTCCTCTAAGAAATGCAATATTTGGTCCCTAAATTGTAACATTTCAATGGACTAAGTCGGAGCAGTTACCACTGGGCCACCACTGCTCTACTGACAGAGCTTATTTTTGAGTCAGAGTTTAATCTTATATATATATTTTTAAATTGTTCCCACTTAAAGAAACCAACAAAAATAATGCATTCAGGATTTTGTAATATCTTGATTTAAAATAGTGTCCTTGGGGTTTCTTGCCTGTTCTTCTTCATAGAAATCTACGTTTTTTTTTCGGAATAATAACCTAATGCCCTAAACATTATGGTGTCAACCACATCAAAATCCATTGTGGAGATCTAAACGGTCACACAACAGTCACAAAAAGTGACTGTTTTAGACTATATATAGTTAGAGAAGGTTTTAGTTAGAGAAGGTTGTGTTTTAGGTAGGGAAGGACAAACAGACCCAATTTTTTTTTGGATTCGTGCTCTATTACTGTTTCTAAACCATTCAATCATTATTTTTTTAGTATATTCAATGTACAGACACTTTTTTTTACTGTTTTATTATATTATAGATAGATTTTAAAGAAAATTTAGAAAAAGAATCTAACCTACAAACCCTAAAATATAAATAAATGAAATATGCACAATTCAATTCAGTATTCAAGTGAATCGCAATAATCGAATGCAACTATTCGCCTATACTCTCCAGGATACGTGCGTTCGCTACGAATAACTGAATCCTTATGGCAGCGGCGTGTTTTTTTTTTATTATGGCATCTCGCAGCTCAACCATAGGGTTTTATACTGCTTAACCGGACTTGCCTGTGGATACCACAAAAGAATTGTAGCCTCCAGCCAGGGCTTATAAAAACTTACGGTACGGACCTCGGCTTAGGGCGTCGCTGGGGGAGGACAGCAAGGGACAGCTGGATCGGGGGTAACAGCGGCGTGGCTCTCAGCGCGCTTTATATAACCACGGACGCGCAGGCGCGATGCGTATACGTACTCTGATACAAATGTACCTTAACAAATGTTTGCCGTGATTCTTCAAATTGACATAACTTTTTTATTTCTGAACCGATTGTCATGAAATAAACACTAAATTTTAAGTGAAGCTTACTACAATATATTAGTGAACCGTATCTAAATCGAATAAGCCGATTCTGATATTAGCGTGCACAAACACACAGACAAACAGACAAAAAAAAAATTAATTACAATTTCGGGTTCGGCATCGATATAATAACAACCCCCGCTACTTTTTTTAATATATTTATATTGTACGGACACCACTTTTCTACAAATTTATTATATGTATAATAATAATAATAATAATAATAATACCAAACACACATTGATAAGGAAGCTTCCAACAAATGGCTAGAAGTAAGTGGGTTATTTCCAGAAACAGAAGGATTCATGCTTGCCATCCAAGACCAAATCATAAATACCAAAAATTATAGAAAATACATAATAAAAGATAAAGCAGTGAGAAGTGATTTATGCAGAAAATGCCACAGCAAACCTGAAACTATACAACACATCACAGGAGCTTGTAGCACACTCACCCAAAACGATTACACTCACAGACACAATCAACTTGTTAATATTATACACCAAAAACTCGCAACAAAACACAACCTCATGCAAGATCCATACACACCATACTACAAATACGCACCTAGGGCTGTATTAGAAAACCAAGATTGCAAATTATACTATGACCGCACTATAATTACAGATCACACAATATATAACAACAGACCCGATATAACACTTGTTGATAAAGAAAACAAACACACATACATAATTGATATAGCAGTCCCAAACACCAATAACATACAGAAAACTATCACCGAAAAAATTAGGAAATACACAGAACTACAAGAAGAAATTACCAGGGTCTGGAAAATGAACAGAGTAACCATAGTCCCCATAGTGGTATCAACGACTGGCATCATCCCAAAACAACTATTTATCAGTTTAAATACAATAAATCTCTCCAAATACACATATCTTACACTACAGAAAGCAGCTATATTAAACACATGCCGAATAGTACGAAAATTCCTACAATTAGATTTAGACACTAATTTAAGTGCAGTACAAAACACATACTCATAATCTATCTTCTCAAACTTAAAATCTCACTCTGGTATACACCCGTGAGATTTTAATAAAATACCAGGACCTAGTATCCTGAGAAAATAAATTAAAAAACAAATAATAATAATAATATCCTTGGACATTTCACACAGCGCCATATCGTCCCAAACTAAGCAACCTAATGCTTGTGTTATGGGTAACGAGATGGCTGATAGGTATACTACTTATATACATTTTTTTTTGTAAATACATACATATTATAGATAGAAGAAGACTCGTAACAAATACTTGCAGGTCGTACAAATATTTGTTTCGTGCGGGAATCGAACCCGCGACATAGTGCGCACCAGTCAATCGTTGTATAGATATATTACATTGCGGGATATTGTTACAATGAATGAAAACGGGATGTAAGATAATTTATTTAAGAGGTTGGCGCCATCTATTCGCGACTTTGTTAATTAGAAACACCTAATGTTGTTATAAGATTAATTATTAAATTAATTATGATTATCGATTAACATTTATATTAAGAATGTTTGGTTAAAGTTATATTAGCCATGCCACACATTCCATTACATTGTCATAATAGGTAATCATTAATAATTGATTAACTATAAAGTAACAGAACACAAACTTACCTCGCGCACTTTGTGGAGCAAGTTGCTTCCTCTGAAGTCTGAATGTACTATGGCAGTTCTACGAATAGGGGAGTAAATCTCATCTATAGTGAATGTCCTTTTGTCAAAAAAGTTTTTAAATATTTCTTGGTTCTCGGATTTGACAGCTTTCATCGCCTTCTCCACCAACTTCTGCATCAATGAGTCCGCACCCGACCAGTCCACTTTTAACACTTCCAAACTCTTCTCAAATTCTTCTGGGTATCGTTTTCTAAATGCGAAGGACAGTGCGTGCATCTTAGCTAATTCTCCAACTGCTGAGGAAGCGTACTCCCAATCTATGGAATTGAATCTGTCGTGAGGACCATATCCATGCGCCAACAAGTTCTCAAGAACCAATGTCTCCTGGTACGTGCTGGGGTTGAAGCCGTAAAACTTGGTAAAGTATAGTCTGTGCTCCTCAGGCACTCCG
Organism: Hyppa rectilinea; assembly: GCA_951799385.1. Lineage (NCBI taxonomy): Eukaryota > Metazoa > Arthropoda > Insecta > Lepidoptera > Noctuidae > Hyppa > Hyppa rectilinea. Next base: position 17,638,535 of record OX637318.1, on the reverse strand, counting down.
TTTTCTTCTTCCAAGGATGCGTAAATTTTCAACAGTTTCGTATAAGCGTATTGTTCAATGTCGAAAATCGCAACCGACATTTCACTGCGAAACTTTTCTCCTAGTGCTGCGACTTTTGCGAATAAATGTAGATCATCTTTACCTTCTTGTCTTAAGGTCACAGTAAATAGTTTCGACGTGTAGTTGGCTCCTCCGCTTGATATTTCATCAATAATTATTTCAGGGTTTTCATATTTTTGTTCCGTAGTGATTTTGTTTAGTAATTGCCGCAGCGTTTCGTCCGTGTGCGCCATGGTTTGACTTTGAATGTGAACTGAAGTACTTAAACAGTTCGTAATTTGTGTTTTTTTTTGTAAACTCGATAAAAAACATTATAATTAATAAAAACTTCCGATAAATGATGAATAACGATGACAAGTGGTTTCTATTAATTCTGTAGTATGTAGAGCTTCTTATCATTGAGCTGAGGATATTTTCGGTATCTAAGTCCAGGAGATGTGTTCGCGATAAGTACTATATTGGAGAACTGGTAACCATATTGGCATGTAAAATGTAATTGCGCATAATCTTCGATCAAATATGGGTATCTATGGATATTAATCTATATTTACTTATTGGCATAGAACCTTTTGGTTTAAAATGAAGAAAAGTATTCAAATATTGTTGTTTTTCTAGTGCTTAGGTATGGTTTTTATTCTAGTTTTTTTTCTCTCTTTTAATTAATAATAACTAGAACTAAAAAGTAAAATCTAAACGATGGTTACAGAACATTTGAGATATTTTTAAATTGTCAGTAATAATTACCCAAGATATGTTAAGGTACAAATCGCTAGTAGTAGGCACTACACGTCAATAATTCGCATTAATGTTGTGTGCTTACAATTAAAAACAATCAACAGCACCAAACAATCACAAGTAAGGATCAGCTTAATGAACATACTTATCTTTCAGCGGAATTCGGTAAAAAAAATAAATGTGACCTTCCGATAACGATAATTTAAGACCTACCGAATTAATAAATGCAAAACTATTCCTAACATTACTAAATTTATTAAGTCAAAATATTCCTCCGCATTGCCAAGTTGTAAGGCACTGCTCGCTGGCTAAGGTAAACGCCAGCCCTTGGGTCAGAAGTGGCGACCAGCCGTGTGTAGATTTTATTGAACATACCATGAGCACTTGGAGCCCACGCTGGGCCGTGGGTTTGCATCGTAAGTAGATAAAAGTTCAACATTATGGAGGGTTTGGTGCATGATTAGACGGAAAAGGAATGCTGGAATTCCAGATATCAATAGTTCAGTGGCATGGTGAAAAATACAAAACGGTCATCAAACTACGGTCCTACTTAAATAATAAAATTATAAAACAATATCACCAATATATTCATAAAAATTAAATAAGAACCGGCACGTGCCTATTTGATTTGTCATGAATAAAATCGCCAATTGAACTGATAATAAACGGATATGATAATAATAATACATCGATTTCATAATGATTATATATTATTTCTTAAATCTGCTAACAAAACATGACTTTACAATTATATCATAAGTGTAAAGTCATCCAGTTCCCGACTATTTTGCCATATCAAGTAATAGGTACAGTTGTAGGTAAAAAATCATCCTTGTCAAAAAAAAACACGCTTAATAATCTTTTAATGAAGGTGTTGACATTTATCTTTATTTTATCTTATCTTCATCATTATTATATTATAATAAAACGAACTGTTTACCTCAGTGCACATTGAAAATCAAACCATGGCGAACGCGGATGAAACGCTGCGGCAATTACTAAACAAAATCGCTACAGAACAAAATTATGAAAACCCTGAAATAATTATAAATGAAATATTCAGCGGAGGAGCCAATTACACGTCGAAACTATACACAGTGATCATTAGAGAAAAAAATAAAGAGGATCTACATTTATTCGCAAAATTCGCTGCAGCCGGAGAAGCATTTCGCAATGACCTGCCTATAGACGCTTTTAAAACTGAGCAATTCGCCTATTTACAATTGGCAAAAATTTACGCATCTTTGGAGGAAGAAAACGGAGTGCCTGAGGAGCACAGACTATACTTTACCAAGTTTTACGGCTTCAACCCCAGCACGTACCAGGAGACATTGGTTCTTGAGAACTTGTTGGAGCATGGATATGGTCCTCACGACAGATTCCATTCCATAGATTGGGAGTACGCATCCTCAGCAGTTGGAGACTTGGCGAAGATGCACGCACTGTCTTTCGCGTATAGGAAACGATACCCAGAAGAATTTGAGAAGACAGCGGCTACTTTAAAATTTGAATGGAAAGAATTTGGACCTATGGACGTTATGTTGCAGAGGACCACAAGCGTTGCGTTGAACAATGTCAAACCCGAGTATAGAGAAGCCTTACAGAAGTTTATGGAAAATAAAGAGAATCCAATGAAGATGTGCGCACCCATTCGTAGTAATGTCATCATACACGGAGACTTTAGAGGGAATAACTTGCTACACAGAGTGCGAGAAGTAAGTTTAATGTATGCAATTTAATTTATACGTAGGTACTAACAATAGTCACCCTTTAGGCTTGTATAGTACGTACCTACTTGTGGAGATCAATTTGCTTTTATGTATGTGAATACATAAAAGCAAATTGATCTCCACAAGTAGAAGAAACCCAAAAATCTAATTTTAGATTTTATTATAGAAGTTTTTCATTTGAAAAGTCAGGTTAATTTTATACCTAACCTTTTTATGTGATGATTTTTCAATTAGAATTTAGGAGTCTTATTCGAACAGTATTTGTTGGAATAAGTGGTGAGATAATAAGTGGTGAGATAATAAGTGGTGAGATAATTTCCAATCCCTTGAGTCAGTGATTGCGTAAAAATGTATAGGATTTGTTTACACTTCATTCAGATACTTTTGGAACAAACCATAAGCTCAGCTCCTTCGCGAGCACTTTTGGTTTTCAGCCAGTTACTTTTCCAAATACACTTTTAAAAGCTTGACAATAACTGACAAACTGTAATTTTTTTAATGTTTTGACTCCAGAACGGGAAGGTGGATATCAAGATCGTGGACCTGCAGACCCTGCAGGTAGGCAGTCCGGTCGCCGACCTGATTTACTTCATAATCACCGGCACCGACGAGGAGTTCCGCGCCAAGTACTACGAGAAGCTGCTCGACCACTACTACATACAGCTCAGTGCCGCACTGAGCAGGCTGCACCTCGATCCTGAGGAGACATTCTCCAAGGACGACTTTGAATATGAAATGAAGGAGGTAAAGATCGCTTTTAATTAATTTGTATGAAGTTATAAGTGTAAATGATTGTCAATTTCTGCATTCAAACATTTCAACCTTTTCATAAAAAAAAAAATTAAAAAACATAAATATTATTTTTCCAGAAACTACCACTCGGGCTCCCGCTTTCGGTGTTAATATTGCCCGTGATCACTATTGACAGCCAGGACGCGCCCAACGTTGACGAGTCTCTCGAACTCACCCACTTCTCCGTTGAGAAGACCAGCGACATCTACACGAAGAGACTAAATGGAGTCGTCAGCGACTATGTCAAGTGGGGCATTCTCAAATAATTGCCTGAACAATTTGACCGTAGCCAGTCTTTATGTCTATCTCTTACATCGGAGGGTGAAAATGTTAAGCATTAAATGACAATGTAGACGTAGAATCTACAGTCAGGGAAATGAATGCAGCAAATCGACATTTTCCGTCAATTTGCCGTTTTATGTAAAGCCACTTCGTACAGCTGTCCAGAGATGATAATTAACAACACGTAATAATATAATGATATTGCTGACATTGCTTTGGTCACTGTCCTGAAAATTGGACGTCGGGGACATGTGCATGTGCATGTCAGCTAGTCGGTAAATGAGTCATATCAAACCGCCTTTGGGGGTTCCCGACTCGCCAACGTGAATGGGAATACTTTACTGAAGCTTACTTTCTATACTTTCGTTTTGTAGTCAGGATAATCCATCTACTGAATAACTGCACAATAGTCAGTATCGAAGCAGTAACAATGAGATCATTTGCCTGATATCTAAAAAAGTTTTCGTTCAAATGGTTGTCAAACTGCTGTGGAGTAATTTTAAACTTGATGGGAGTAAAACAAAGTTGGCAAGGTACCTACCTTGCCTACTATTGACTACCTAGTTATATTTTGTTCATATTTGAATGCCAAATCGACTACTTGCTCCGAATGTAATACCAGCCTTTCATTTGGTCACCTTTTATTTGGTAAAAAAGTCAAATGTGTAAAATTATTCTTACGCAATATTATTTTAGTGTGAAATATGTAAATAAATAAATGTATTTTAGTACCTACATTTCAATTATTGACTAATAAAATGGAACTACGGTAACTTTTAAACTGTTCTTGTAGCCTGGTACCTAAAAGTACAGCTACTTTTGAAGTCAGTTCGAATGCGAGTTTTAATCTTAGTATACAGTTTTACACACAAAAAAGATGGCTTGTTTCCTTAAATAAGTACGTGAACTCCCTTGCCCAACTACCTCACTGTTCCGACGATTTGTTCTCGTTGGAAAGCCACTGCCTCGCACATAATGACGTGGGTGGCTGATTCCTCAGCGTTAAAGCAGCCTCTACGGGGTGGGCTGTCTGTGACGCCTAGGTGCCCTAGAATAGGTGTTTGTTTGAGGAGCAGTGAGCCTATCACTATTCTGAGGTTGCTTCTGTTTAGGCTAAGAAGTCGATTAGATAGACGTGGGTAGATCATCGGTATAGGCATTATTGCCTGCCCCCACACATCTAAGGTTGTAAAGTTTTGTCGATCTCTGGCGAATCCATGATCAGAACTGTGAGGGTGATAAGGGGAGGAGTGGGGCCGGGCCTAGCGCTGCCTTCTCGGATTCTCTTTTAGCAAGTCCGTCTGCGGCGTCGTTGCTTATGGATCCACTTTGCCTTGCGAACCACAGGAAGGTGGTCCAGTTGGATACCGTTGTACAGTCCAGGACAGACCCACTATGTTGAGGGTTATCGTTTTTTATTCCGACAGGGGTCCGACATGGGTCCGACTATGGAATATTGTTAAATTTATTCCAATTAATTGACTTTCTGATTAAATCTATACTTATATAAATTTCGAAGTTAATAGGAGGTAAGTATAAAATCCTCCCCTAAAAAGTGATTAAGTAGATTTCCCTTTTGCCTAGATGAGTAGATTTACCATTAGGTGGCATTAGATTAAGTGACTTAGAAAAAATAATATTTTAAATGAATTAAATTCATGAACAGAACAACAATTTAACACATTCGATTTAAACTACAACTAAGTATTTCTATTTAACCGACATTCAAAATCCATCCGGTTGGACTGGAAGCCGAGACCAATGTAGTTGGGAAAAGGCTCGGCAGATGATGATGATGATATTTAGCAGTGTAGGCTGTATGAGTGTGGCCCTGTTCTTTTATTTGTTAATGTAAAAAAATAACAAAACGTGATGGAAAACATTGTGAGGAAATCGAGACGACTCCCTCCCACAGAGAGGCCGGTGTCCCCTACGTATAACGACACTCGTGCCGCCGTGACAGTAACCTTCGTATTGACAAATCAAACTTAGGTAATATAAAATGGGTTCTGTTAATGTGAATTCAGAAAAACATTCATATTTTGAGGTAAATCTGGTTTCACAAGGGCCATTAATGATTGGTGTTAAAAAACTGTCAACAAGCCTATTCTTTTTATCGAAACCGACATTACTTACGTCCTTTATACCGAACTGGCGTCTTTTTCATATTTATAGTGGGATTATTTTGAGGTGTTGAACTGATGACACAACACACGCACTCACACTTGAGTAACTGGAGACAAGAAACAGGGGCGCTTCGTATGATCCTATCTTTCTACTGCCGAAACACAAATCGATTTGCTAATTTCAAGAGATTTTACTCTACGATTTTGTCTTGGAGGCTTTCAGGGCAAGATTTTAAGACTTTGTTTCGCTAAGTTAGAGCCTCATACGAATACGAACCTTTAATTAATAGTTTTAAATTCGTATTCGTACAGCCAAAGTCCAACCTATCCTACCAGTCTCCTAATTCATATTACCACGGAGGCAAACAGTTTTGTTGCTCAAATATTTTCATAAGGCACTTCCGTAATCATTATATTGATGTTTTGTTCAAGCTATAGGTAGATGATAGTGACATAACAATCCAAATCTATATCTATACTAATATTATAAAGAGGTAAAATTTGTAAGTTTGTAAGTTTGTATGTAGGGGGTAATCTCCGGAACCAATGATCCGATTTCATAATTTTTTTCACCAATAGAAAGCTACATTATTCCTGAGTATATGTATGATATAAATTATATTTATATCATACATATTAGCCGAGCTATCGCAATTTTAGTCTAGCAAGTCGGAAAGAAATACCTGTGAAAACAGAATTATTTGCATGCGCTGCCTAAACAGTTGTTTAAAATTGAAAGCAATGTATGGCAACCCGGTTCGCCTTAATTATTTCTACAAAGAAGTCCGAGACACCATATTCCTATCTTTTGTATTTTAACTTTTATATTTCGTTTTATGTTTTAAAAAAGTATTTTTTCGACTTACTTCTAATGTTAAAACAAGAAATTTTCCGCGGACGAAGTCGCGGGCAGAAGCTAGTACAATAATAAATCTCAAGTTTAAGTGCTCAGGTAGTCATCGAAGTATAACGAAATGACCACATCTGTTGTACGTTGTCACCTTTTAACAGGACTCGTATGGTTTTTAAACAATAAATTACTAACCAACCTTTATAGTCTGCAGTCGTACTCAGCTGATTGCCTACTGCGACGCCTATCGCCAAACAACCATTATATCGATGTTGTAAACATTAGGCAAGTTCAACAATAGGTATGTCATGTAACTCAGCCGCGAAGTCGCAGATCATAGATCAGTCAAAATCCAGTCGTGAATCAGTCGCCCACCATGTCGGACGCGGAGAATATATTGCGCAAAGTTATCAACAAAATCATAGATCAATTACAATACAAAAATGCAAAAATGTCTTTGAAGGAATTAACAAGTGGCGGCGCTAACTACACATCCGCTTTATTTTCCATAAATGTGTCAGCACCAGACCGGGACACCTTGAAACTCTTCGCGAAAGTGGCAAATGTCAGTGGAATGTTTCGCAAAGTAATGAACATAGATTTTATGTTCAAAACTGAACAGTTTGTGTACTCTGACCTCGTTAAAGTGTACGAGAAGATTCAAGATAAAAACCAACTCAGTCCGGAGCATCGGTTCGAGTTCCCCAAATTCTTCGGAGGTGAGTCAGCGGAAGGTGAGGAGACAGTGGTTATGGAGGACCTGATGGCGAAGGGCTTCGGCACTTACAGCAGGTTCAAGCCCATAGATTGGGAGCATGCCGCTTGGGCAGCAGAATACTTAGCCAGGTTCCACGCTTTATCTTTTGCGTACCAAAAAGAAGATCCTGAAAATTTCGCCAAAGACGCTGAGCGAGTAAAAACACCAAAAAGGGATGATTTGAACCACTCCACTTTCAAAGAAACTTTTAAGAAAATGATTGCATCAGCTGTAAATGCAGCTAAGGAAGAACACAAGGAGAGATTGGCAAAGTTATTGGAAGCTGAAGACAGTCGGGATGAGTTCTACAAGTTTAAGGCTCCACTGAGTACCACAGTGCTGTGTCACGGTGACTACAGAGTCAGCAATTTGATGTTCAGAGGACTGGTATGTTGTTTTTTGTAACTACGTAGCTAATAAGAATAAACACAATTAATATTGGTAAAAAATGGTAGTCTGGTCCCCCACGTAGGTGGTCACCTTGAGCTGGCCTGGTGCCGTACGGAGGTTCAATTATAGATTGAAGTGTTGCTGTTTACCACTATCGTGCTGCTTACTGTACTATTACCCGTCAAGGTAAATCTACGCTCGTAGTAAATTTTTAATTACTGTACTTAGTTACAGCATGACGCGTCGAATTATTTCGTGTCATTTGTTTAGTATCGCCCATGTTGAGTAGGTTAATTGCAGTAGGTAATCAAGCTCCTTCCTGTAATGCCGGATAATGTCCCGAAAAACCTTGCATTTGTGTCATTGAAATTTTATCTGAATACAAAATTAGTGACGCAGATGTGGTTTATGGAACATATATTTTTTCCTTGTAGTTTATTTACCAAATTATTGTTATGGTAAAAATATCCTAACAATAGGTCAGCTTATCAGTAGTCTGTAATAGTCTCCGAGTGCACAGAGGCTCTTTTTGTTTTTTGAGGGTGGGAAATCATCCAATGACGTCTCCCGCTCTGGGTGGAGCGGAAGGGAGTGTCAGACTCTTACTGACTAAAACCCATCCATGTTCCTTCAGTAGCCCTTTATGTTCTGGGGTAGCGGTAACTTTTTCGGATAATCCCGCTTACCCGGCAGGCTCGGGCACTGATGCGCTGGACTCTGTCTGAAAATAGTTTTGGTCCTTTTGATCAAATGAACGTTTCTTGCACCAACTTAGTCACAACCATAAACTATCTGTCCGCACCTACGTATTGTACTGTTTACAGTCTTCACTCATTGTGCCGTAGTTTTCTCGTGAAATGTTTAATAATTAGCTCTCAATTAATACTACGCCAGCATCATGCTTCAAGTTATCACTCTTATTTACTATCTAGGTACTAGACTTATCTAATAACTAAGGAACTAAGATGCTATCTAGTAATTACACGTGCATCTACCTGGGTATATAATTTCAAGGTAGATATCCAGTAAACAGCCAATTATTTGTATGACTTTGCATTTTCCCCATTAAGTAGTATAAGTTCTTGTTTTTGTTTATTTTTAACTTGCCTCGTAACTTCTAAGACGATTATTATTATTAACAGCTTCCATTAATAAACACTTCCTGGTTAAAACATGTTTGAAATATTTTATTCTAGGCACAAAATGTTATTTAAATGATTCAGCGATTTTGATTAATTGTATGCTTGTCTCGAGTAACTACGTCTAATATTCAAGACAGTAAATTGTTAAAGCATGATTGATGATACATTATTAATCAGGCTTCTCACAATTATGGTGTACTTTACTTAGCAATGATGATGATGATTGGCCGCACAGAAATATTAAATTATATCTATGTATATCTATGATTGGCCGAAAGCTAAGACATGGCAAGAGTCCGAGTGGGTTAATTTTCTATTCAACCATAAAACAGAACAAAACAGCCGAAATGCTTAAAATAGTCAAATGTGGGTTTCAAAATTCAAAAAAAGTACTTTTAATACAAATTAATCCGATCGTATGGCAACTTATTAAGCCCACTTGAAGAATGAGGTCTTGAATGTTTGCTGGTAAAAAAGAGTTTATAGTTTTCAAGTTTTTGTAAAGATTCGGATGTGGTTAACGGATAAGAAGCTTAGCTGATAATTCTTAATGGTTCAATTATGCGCTTCTTATCGTTGCCTTGTTTCTGGCTATTGACCTTTCTCAAGATAATTATATAAACAGCGAATGAATGTTCATTAACCACAAGCACAAACAATCAAATGAATGAACACAAACAAAACAGAAGCATAAATGAATTTGTTAATAATTCCAAACTAACTAGACAAGGTCTTTTCTCCTTTTCTTCTGTGACATGTTAGACAGAGATATGATATTCCGGTCATTATTTCAGTATTTAGGACAATGTCTCCATTTGGTCACGTAGCTATATTTAGCATAGTCATTTGTTGGGTGTTACTATTTGACGACATTTACAATTATTCGTTCTGTGTAGAAATAAGTAGAAACAGATTTTTCTGTTACATTGTTTTTATGTCTTTAACTCATTGTTGTCGATATCTAAGAAGGTTGATTATTTTGTAAGTTACTAGGTTTTGTCCGCGTGTATAAGGAAAATATCCCACGGGAATGCACTACCGGTATTAAAAGCATTCTATGTGTTAATCCATCCAGGCTCAAGGCAAAATACCAAAAATACAACTAATGGAAGAGGCAAACTCGAGAGTTCATCCAAATCCGTTCAGCCGTTTTTGCGTGATTGACTAACATACAACTTTTACATTTATAAAATGTGTAGAATATTATATAGGCTGTCATGCAATCGTTTTTTTTACAAATACAATGCTAATAAATTATAATCCAATGCAAATTTGTTTCCTACAACTATAATATTTTCTTGGAACATCATTTACTTATCCTAATGACCAAGATAATAAATGGCACTTTATAGAGGAACCAAAACTTAGGACAGCAATCCATTAGGAACACAGCACATTAATACCCCATTTTATGAAGACAATAATATAGAAGAAGATTCTATTTGAGCTGGAATTTAAACTAAATGAAAGGTCAACAATAATCCGACAACGGCCATGACAGCAGATTGTCGCGGTCTCAATAAGCATTGCGGACCAAGGCCGGGGACCCGGGGCCCATTGAATTTCTACTCGCTGTCACGCAATGGAACTGGGACATTGCAACTATTGGAAAACGCCCTGTTGACCAAGATTTTTTGCCGCTTTTTGTAAGAAATCGGGTCGTTAAGATTGTAGTAATTTACGTCAACTACGTGTTTATTATACGCGCGAATACGATCGTGTTGTAGATAGTATTTGTATTTCTGACGTCATCGTATTTTTTTAAAGTTACTTATATATCAAGTATTTTGGCCAGGGTCATTTAAATCTCGCTTCTATGTATATCTATTTATATAAATTAAAGTCTTTGCGTCTGCCTGTGTACCCGTTGTTTTCTAAACCCTGCAACGGATTTTGATGCTGTTTTCATGACTACTTATTTAGAGAATTTACTCTGGAAGGTTTATATGAATTATACGTTAATATTTAACTTAGACATAATATAGACCGCCTTCAAGCCGGGGGGAAACTCCGTTTCCGCAGTAAATTGCGGCGGAGCGGTCCTCCGGCGCGATCTCATGGCGGCCTGGAATCAGCGACTGTCGCAACCCAGCGCAGGGCACGCCACGATAGTGGCGGTAAGGCTAGAGAGGCGTCACGGCGCCCTCACCTACCGCCTGACGCAGGTTCTCACCGGACATGGATGTTTCGGGAGGTTCCTGCACATCATCGGGCGGGAGGAAACGCCCGGGTGTCACCACTGCGAGGATCGCCCAGAGGACACGGTGTAAACCTGCCCCGCTTGGGCGGAGCACCGCCGTGTCCTCGTAGAGGCGATCGGCGGCGGCGACCTCTCACGCCCGGCTCTGGTGCAAGCCATGGTCCGGGGCGAGAGGGAGTGGGAGGCAGTCACCTCCTTCTGCGAAAAAGTTATGCTCGCGAAGGAGGTGGCGGGATGGGAGAGAGAAAGGTCCTCCCGTCCCAGCCACCGCAGGAGACGCCCCGGGCGTCGGGAGCCACGTGACGACTCCCGGCCACCGTAGGCGCGGGCCTGCGGGCGGTGAGTAATGGGTGACTCACCGTTCGATCAGCACCAGACCCGTGCCGTACGGCGCGTATATGTTCCACGCGCGCCTCAAAGAGATGTCAGCATATGAAGGGGAAGCCTGCCGGGTAAGCGGGATTGTCCGAAAGGGTTACCGCAACCCCGGAACATAAAGGGCTACGGAAGGAACATGGATGGAAGAGTCTGACACTCCCTTCCGCTCCACCCAGAGCGGGAGCAGTCATTGGATGATTTCCCAGCCTTAAAAAAAAAAAAAAGACATAGTATAGAAATCTGCACGTTTCGTCGAGTTGTTAAAAACTAGAACTAAAAACACATTTTTAGTTATAGATCTAGCTAGTTAGTTATAAATTAAAATTAAACTGCCGAATTTGGCAGTTTCATGCAAATGTTTTGTAATCCTTGGTATTTTTACCCAACTCCCCCAAAAGGACGGTTGTTTTTCGAGAATATGTATGAACCTATGTTTTTTTTGTATAATATCACACGAATTTTAGGTTTTAAATGTTTATCAAGAGAGATGAACTTTTGTGAGCCAAGCTTCAGTCCAGTGTCTATACATCGTTCGTGAAACAAAAAGATACCTACCGTTGATAACAAAAATTAAATTAAAATCGTTAAAAAAGTCTAGTTGAATAATACGGTATGTTTGCTTATCAATATTTCTATTTGTATTCACATCAAAACGTTTATTACCACTTTACAGTTAATAAAAATGACCTTGATGATGGAAACGTGGCCAATTTTTTTTAGTATCTTTATTTTCAAGCATTACTATTTATTTTAATTACTTTGAGCAGGGATGCTCGAAGGAATCAATCTGCTATCCATTCTATGTTACTGTCGGCTTCCATTATAACTGGATGCAGCCGGTGGACTAGTATGTGTACCCAGTAACTGGGTAATAGGATGCCCCTTGGGCAGACTGGCTACCAGTTTTCGAATTTTCGTAGCGTAATCTAATGGATCGGCCCGTACGGCTGTTATTAATTAGCCACGAACTCCTCGAGTGAGCACGATCGTGAGTAGGGATGCTCGAAGTAATTAAAATAAATGGGTACCTAGTAAAAAATACTTATTCATGAAAAACAAAAACTAGTGGTCATGAATACCAAATATCTGTCAAATTTCTTTGATAGTATTTCAACTTTAGGACAAAGACATAAGGTCTATTTTCAATAACAAAAATTTGACAGTTAGGGATAGCTCTATGACCTAGCGTCTGTACAACAATATAAAATTATTTTTCAATAAAAAACAAAAACCGACTTCAAAAACCTAATAAAAACACTAAAAATTTAAAAATAATATTAAATTGAATAACTATCATCATGAATTATTAACCAAAATAACCTTACCTAACTTTAATCTACATTATATTTTACAATTTAACAATTTTTGGAGTCGGTGCCAAGCCAAGTATATGATCATAAAATATTTTCCCTTAATTTTCATTACAATAGTTTACGGGAGTAAATTAATATCATATTATTAGGTACTGATATTTTTACAAAGGTGTTAAAAGTTTTAGTCCGTGCTCGATAGATGGCGTTGTACCCTTTTCAAAACAACTCTGTCTTCTTCAGTTGATATTCTGTTTGTGTTGTAGTTATTTTTCAGTTTGTTTTGTTTTTTTGCTGCTATTGTACTTTTTTTAGGTTAATATTTTGTGAGTGCGGGCTTGGCACCGACTCCAAAAATTGTTAAATTGTAAAATATAATGTAGATTAAAGTTAGGTAAGGTTATTTTGGTTAATAATTCATGATTATAGTTTTTATTAATTCAATTTAATATTATTTTTAAATTTTTAGTGTTTTTATTAGGTTTTTGAAGTCGGTTTTTGTTTTTTATTGAAAAATAATTTTATTTTCTAGTTTTTAGTTTAAGTTTGTACATAGTTCATAGTTTTGCAGTTTCTTTTTCAATCTTAAATAGAAAGAAAATTCTTTTTGTTTAATATGGGTAGGCCTACTAAACGCGCTGCTCAAATGAGACAGCGCCGTTTGGCAGAAAGTAACGACGAAAGGGAAGAACGTGTAAAGAAAAGTAGGGAAAGAAATACTAGAAACATTTCAAATGAGAGTGATGAGCAGCGAGCGTATAGACTTTCTCAGAAGAGAGCAAACACGAAATTATCAAGGTTTAATAAAAGTCCAGAAAGTCGTGCTCAGCGGCTCAGTTTGATTCGTGAACGATTATCAAACGAGACTCAAGAGCAACGTTCTCATCGTCTTGATTTAATTCGTGAACGATTGTCTCACGAGACCGAGGAGCAACGTGCTCATCGTGTCGGTTTAATTCATGAACGTTTGTCTCACGAGACCGAGGAGCAACGTGCTCATCGTGTCGGTTTAATTCATGAACGTTTGTCTCATGAGACCGAGGAGCAACGTGTTCATCGTGTCGGTTTCATTCATGAACGCTTGTCTCACGAGACCGAGGAGCAACGTTCTCGTCGTCTTGGTTTGATTCAGGAGCGCTTATCAAACGAAACCGAGGAGCAAAGTTACCGTCGTCTATACGTGCAATACGAGCGTCCATAAAATGAATCTGCCGAATCCAGAGCGACTCGATTAGATATTATGCGACAAGCTAGTCGTAATCGTAGGGAGGTATCATCAGTAAACGATTTTGAACATACTATTAACATTTTCGCTGACATGCCATGTGCTATTTGTTATAAAGCTTACAGTACGTTAATACTCGAAGAATTGGTGCGTCTGGGTAAAATCGTAACATGCTCTCGCTGTCAAAACAATATAAGGAAATGAAAAATTTCACCAGCAGCTTTCTGGAATGAAATGAAAGTCGCGACTATACCTCAGGAGCTAACTAATTTTCCAAAATTGGAAGAACAATTTATGCCGTGTTGTGCCGTTTCTTAAAATAATGAAGCTACAAAACCGTTTCTCTCAAGATTGGTTCAAGGGACAAGTTACACATACACAACATATCTACAACTGTAAAAAAAATGTAGATGTAACAATGATAAATTACACATTTACTGTATTATTGTTACAATTTTAAAGCGCCCTTAAAAGTGAACTGGCGTAATGTTATGTTGTGGTATGTCGTAAACTATGCATACACAAACAATCGCAGCAATCCCGAGGCATGTGCTGTCGTTTTTTGAAGATTTCTATCGTCTATGGTTAGTCCATCACCTCCTGACCTGATGATCACGAGACCAAAATGGCAAACGCCTTTTCAAACATCATAGTAATAAGTTATTAAATCAGTCGATGCCTACACCTTACTGTTAAAGAGTTGTACCTTCCATCATCAGCTCAGCTACATGAGGTAATAATCACCATACGCAAGTACTTAAATTACTTCATAAGATTGGCGAAAAACGATGTGTGGGCCCATAAAATTGAGGGTTGCCCTCGATTTCTCCAGGATCCAATCATCAGATCCTAAATTGGTGACTATGGGACCACTTTAGAAGTATCTCCTTTCGAACAAAAAAAGAATTTTGAAAATCGGTCCACAATTGGCGGAGTAATCGCGTAACAAACAAAAAAAAAAAAAAACATACCGTTGAATTGATAACCTCCTCCTTTTTGAAGTCGGTTAAAAATAATGCAAAGGTAATCTCTATTAAAACGTTGCAACGTTTTTAATATATTTTTGAAATCATTCATATAGGCTATTAAAGTAGGTATGTAGTGCTACACATGTAGCCCGTTTAAAAATGGTCGAAAGGACCAAGGTTTTGGATCTAAGGGGGAATGGCTGGCGAATTAGGATCACATGGGAGCCGGCCAACGCTCCCACGTAGTAGAGGCGAGACTGTCACTATGCAATCAATACAAACTGCCTTGTGAGTCTAGTAATCCAAAGCGCTACTTCAGTGCACAAGGTTCGATTCTCGGTTTGTGTTAGTGGGTTTATCCATCTGGAATTTGTCAGTAGTAGCCCTTAGTATGGATTTGTGCTATGTTGGTGGCAATAGGCTCGCAAAAGATAACTGTCGAAATGTGGGTGTTTTACTCACCCTTCGGTGAATACAGGCGTGATGTTATGTTATAGAACCAGACTATTGGAATTTCATACAGATCCCAGAACCACCGTAAGTCGTGGTACAGAAGCATGCTAATTTCGAGCAGATGCTACCTCGTAGCACAACACACTAAAACTGAAAATGCTGACATTCACATTCTTTCAAAAAGCATGCTGATTTGCGAGCAGTATGCACAGTTCCAGCTTGTTCTCCGTTTCTAATAATGATCATACCTATAGTAGAAGTATGAGGTGTAAAGTTCACACTTACGTCTCCTCCGACCAGACGGGTGTTCTGTCTCGTGGACTACTGCCCAATAAAGTCGAGATGCTTTATATGCTAATCGCGCGGTAACCTTTGCTTGCGCGATGCAGAATTTTGCATAACCATAAAACAGTAGCTTCTGCGATTTCGTCCACATACTTGTTTTTATATTTAATATAATTTAATAAAGGTACACATGGTAGGTATAGAACACAATGAAACAACGCGAGCAAAACACTGTTAGGTAATGAGTAATATACGGTACCCGGAACATAAATCTATCTAGGACGTGTTTGATTTACTTTGTTTACTATATTACGTTATTACATATTAATTTATTATTTTATTTTAGTTGCTGGTTGTCAGCTGTGCCCACAGAACATATACATACCCACTACGTAGGCACCCCTACGTAGTGTGTATGTATATGTATATGTTACGCTGTGTCTTATAATTTTTTAAATCTTAATCATTGTTCGTCTCCAAATTCCTTGGAGCATTTTAAATGTTTTAAGCCAAATTCCCATTTACCTACGATTAAAATGCGGAGGTTTTATTCACGCTCTACAATCTAAACACTAGTGCTAGTGCCTCAAAGGTGCAAGTATGAGGCTTTATCAGGTAGTTGTTAATAACTACTTGTTTGACTTTCCTATTGATAACAAGCTGGTTATCTGATAGTATGATAGGTAGGTATGAACCGGTACTTAACGTTCGTTGTACGAACAGGTGGTTAAATTATCAATTTAGTTGGGGGATTACTATCATCATCATATCAGCCGAAGACGTCCAATGCTGAGAAGGCACCCTCCAAGTACCGCCACTGTGAGCCGGTCGACGTTCTCCGATTCTCGCATCCAGCGGCCTTTTCAAGGCCATTGGGCCACCTAGTCGGAGGCTGTTTCTGTTTGTGTTGGATAGTCCGTTTATCGAGGATGTAACATCACACTACGACCAATAGGAGTCTAGCAGCAGGTAAAACCGCGCGGGAGCAACTAGTTAAATATATGTAGGTATTATTTTTGCCATCGACACGCTAAGAAGAAGTATTTTATTTAGTTATTTTAGCAAAGACAAAATTGGTGAAATCTAGTTAGATCAACCCTGCACTGATGTCTGAATCATCAATACAAGTAATTGATGTAATTAATAGTTATTTGTAAGAGAAACTGCTAGGTGCAAGAAAACAGGTGTTGTTGAGTTTTATTTTGTTCGAGCGTCTCAGATACATTGACTCATGTGAAGAAAATAACAGATACTTGGCAATGTATCTTATTGAGTTACATAGAATATCTCCAAAATTAAATACCCTGTATTTTGTTCTATATCCTACTTGTCCTCTAAGGAGAATGAAAGAAAAAAACTAATTTAATTTAATACATATTTATTTTTGCCAAGCATAGGATTAAATAACATATTATATTAGTATTTATTTTATTTAAAAAATTAAACTTAAATTGGGTATTTGACAGGGTAGTATTTTTATGGCATATTTAAATGTGACGTCACAGATTTTTTTTAATCAAATGGAATATTTATTAACATTAATTCCAATTTTACAATTATATCCTCGCAAAATATTTAATTTCTGTACTGTGATGGAAGTTTTTAAGGTGAGCGGTATTATTTAATATTTTATTTTAGACCGTGTCATGCATTTTCAGTGGACTGGCAGTATAGAAAATTATTAAATAGAAAGGTTCGAATTTTAAAAACTCTTTCCACGCTAGAGAGCAAAAAGCGATTTTGGGCTCAGATTTCGAATGACAAACAGACGCTTTCCGAGCCTGTGAGGTGAAAAATAAATTACTATCATCTCCCTGTACTTGTCCCCGTCACGTGTGGTCGGTGCAACACGTTTTCTTCTTTCATTTTCCCATGTCAGACGTCACACTACCATTCGCTCCCTTCTCTTTTATCTAATTAAAATAGATACATAGCATTGGTACATCGATGAAATTACCTTTTAAGGCCGCTTCACCAGACGACTCGGCTGACATTGCATGGCAAAAAATGGCTCGTTTTCACACCTTTAGCTGGGTGTTAAGGCATTTCAATGATATCGTCTCCAATACAAAGGGAGCATACCGCGGGATCCTGCGGTACACCTCAGAAGGCTTCAGCATCCGGTCCTTTGCGTATATAGCACGCAAAACAATAACATTATATGATCAAACCTGTTTGATCTCCACAAAATATTATCAATTCCTAACGAAAGTCAGTACATACTGCAAATCACTAACGTTTAATTCAATATTTTCCAGGATGGTCGCCTAGACCCAATCGTGGTGGACTACCAAACGCTTCACTCCGGTTGCCCCGCCACCGACCTGTTGTACTTCGAGTTCCTGGGAACAGACCAGGAGTTCAGGAGAGAACACCATCAGCAACTAGTCGACCACTACTTCAACAGCCTGACTGTTGCGTTGGACCGCCTTGGGATTGATGTCAATGAGGTGTACCCCAGGGAGACCTTCGATAGTGAATTCAAAGAGGTGGGTGATTTCGTTCACAATGGTAAACTCAAACCCAGGCATTTATTTCCCGTAGTCGCGGGTCTGCGGGCGGTGAGTTAAGGGTACCTCATTGTCCGATCAGGACCAGGCCCGGGCCGGACGGCGCGTACGTTTTCTACGCGTTGAACTACGTTGAGAACTACGTTTTAGAGCGGGCAATCGGCTTTTGACTAACCGGCTCCTTGTATTGACAATGCTGTTAAATTAATCTATCTGTTGTTTCATTGAAATAAACGTCTAATCAATACTTCAAATTCTACCACAGCGATCAAATAAAAAGTCTTCAAGACAGTAAAGACTACCCGCAAATATTCTGGTCTCAAATAAGTACTCCTTTAAATATTTCAGATGCTGAGCCGAACCCTGATCATAGCGATGGTGATCCTGCCACTAGTGCTGGTGGAGGCGGAGCTGGCTCCTCATATGAGCGGAATCAAGGAGGTGGGACAGTTCGCCATCTCACCGAGCCAGGCCTTTGCAGAGCGGTACTGCGGCCTCGTCAGCGACTGTGTAGAGTGGGGCGTTATATAGAACGGTCATAAGCAATCAAAGTAATGACTGGCTTCTAACCTCAACATGCAAGTATAGCCAGTTATTGAGGGCTCGGCATAGGTCTAGTGGTCGCAAGTGCTTCTGCTGAGCATGAGGGGGTTCGATTCCCAATTTGGGTATTATTGTATTTTTATCATGACCGATATAAACGTCTGGAACGACAATAATGTTAAAACGGACAATAACATTGACGGCCGCCAAGTATGCACGGTTATCTGCAAAATCATGATTTTATTGAAGAACGTTTTTAATGCAAAACTGTGATAATGAATAAAGCATTAGTTAGTAGGGCATTACCAAGAAAATGGTTAAGACCAAATACTACAGTTTTTTTTTCAAAATCGGTGATTGTTTATCTACTTTGATCAAAAAAGTCAACTTAATGTACCTATACGCTTCTACGCTGGACTTTCTAATGGCTTTAGCATATCTATATAATTTTAATTAATAAGACATATTATGTTAGGTACTATTTTTTTTTTGTATTTTACGTAGACTTAATAATGAATTGTTATAATAAATAAAAGTACGTAATTATTTTCCTAATTTAACTATTATTTGTAACGTCGACGTCGCTTTTTGTTGTGGTGGCACTAAAATAACGTTCAAAATTCCATGTGGCTGATTACTTTTGTTACAACTGGTGAACGCGTCGATTGTCCGACGTAAAAAGTAGTACCTAAACTAATGGTATTTGTCTACTTCGATACTTTGAGAAAAATAGATATACTGCTCTTGTCACTCAGGTCACTCAATAATCGTAAAAATTTAAAACAAAACAGATAAAAAATCCTAAAATAAAAAAAGAGAATTCCATAAAAAATGCAATTGTTACTTTGTACCTACTGTGCCGCCGTTAATATAATTGCAAGATAAATGAAATAACTATGAAAACACAGCTCATATAATGTATGGGTAGTTAGTACCGACACGTCTGAGGTCTTTAATAAGTGAAGAAATAAATAAATTTGTGTATGTAGTTGACCTGTAAGCCATTTTTTTTTATTTTTGCTCAGTATTGCATGTGTTATGTTACTCAATTTAAAAGGTTGTTATGGGTACCTAATATAAGGAGATATAATTAACCTAAGTTGCACGTTCCGCAACGTGCAACTTAGGTTAATTATATCTCCACAATGATATTAAAGTAAGTGTTAAATGTAATGTTTCGTATGTCCCTTAGGTCGTTTACCTCACTGTACAATAAAATATATTATGTAATCGTTAGTATTTTTATTTAAGTATCTAAGTGTATTAAAATGTTTTATTATAAATGAAGAAGCGTGTCTATTTTTTACAGTCCTTATAATGAATTATATTTATACAGGGTGTGTCGTAAATAGTGGTCCAGAGTAAAGAAGTCGATACACTGTATTCTTATGTATCGCATACCGAAATTTTAACCATTTTCAGTTATAACATCAAAGAACTTACAATAAAAAAACTTATTGGTTTAATTCTTAACAGTTTGCAAAACTAGTAACTAAACAAAACAAAATGTTTTGAGCAAATTTAGCTGTCTTTCGTTTTGATTGCCAATAACTTTTTTTTCTGAAGTCTTACCACTTAATATTTTACCATTTTGTAATCTGCATTTAATGAGGTATTTTTAAAACTAATGGGCACTAACAGTGCAGTACATTTTTTTTACACAATAATATGCCCCTAGTCTTATGATTTGCTGGAGATGAGTATTGAAATTGGAAACAAATTAATTTCTTTAAGTACCATTGACTTTAAAATATAAAAAACTTTTTTACAAAAAATAAAACCGACTTCCAAAAAAAAACACTACAAAGTGAAAAATAATTTTGATTTCGGAAGACGGTGTCTTCGGTTTTGTATTTTAATTTTTTGCCACCGACTTCCGAAAACAAAATTATTTTTCACTTTGTAGTGTTTTTTTTGGAAGTCAGTTTTATTTTTTGTAAAAAAGTTTTTATTTTCCACATTTTAGTTGTGGTACCTACACAAAAAATTGTAATACCACAACCTGGTATGGAAATTACAGTGACAGGAACTTATTAGAACATCGTCCACATATATTAAGTAGGATTTTTTTAGATATTTGTAGATTTTTCAAAAACCGCTTATCCGATTTCGATAAAATTTTTATGGGACCATTTGGGAAGTATATCCTTTCCAACAAAAAAAGAATTGTTCAAATCGGTTGGCAAGCAACGGAGTTATACGCGAACAAACATAAAAAATAAAAATATATATACAGTCGAATTGAGAACCTCCTCCTTTTTTAGAAGTCGGTTAAAAAAGGGTTTGGATATGATAGTACACATATTCAAGAGTAATAATAATAAAAAAACAGAATAAAAAAACATTGATGGTTGTTGAAATTGCAGCCAAATTCGTGAAGCAAGGTACAGAAATTTTAAAAAACAACTTTTTTTCTTTTTTGGAGACCCATAACTGAAAATGGTTAAAATTTCGGTATGTGATACATAAGAATACAGTGTATCGACTTCTCTACTCTGGACCACTATTTACGACACACCCTGTATATTATTGCAACTTAAATGTTTTGTTGACCTTCAAAATATTTTGAGTTGGATTTTGTTTAGAGTTTATTATCTGTGGTGATTGACTTTAACATAAACACTATTTTTTTTATTTTATTCTTATTAGGTTTCGATCTTATCTCTGTCGATTGTTTGCGGACGCTTCACACTCATATGACAACTTAGAGCATTTAACCGCTCTAAACAATGAAGTATCTATGGTTAATAAGTCCAGTGTGTACCTGCCTATAGAAGAGCGTCCTTATTCATTCTATAGTTTTATAAACAGGTGGTTTAACAAACATACCCGTGTATGTATATTGTGTCGCAGATGGATTGTTGAATCAGCTGTTTTAAAAAATAGCTCAGTTACGCTTATAAAACAGCTTTAATGTTTAGCTGGATTGTGATTAGGTTTAACAAAACTTCTACCCACGTTTAGACCTAATGCAGAGTGACTTATCTACCCTAGCCACAATCGCGCGCGAGCCGAGCTGAGGTGCCGCAGCAGTGACTTCCTAGTTAACAAGTTATTTAGTATTTTTGGGCTGACTTTTAAAAAAATCTGCTAAGTTTGTTTTTAAATTGTCCGGTTTTCAATTGAGTAGAAGGTCATTTTCGCTCATACTCGTATGTCCCGCTTTGTTTATTTCTGATTCGGACGCCATTATCACTCCTTATGTATGCTTAAATCTTTAAAACTGCGCAATGTAGGTATTTTGATGCGGATTTTTTAAATAGATAGAGTGATTCAAGAGGAAGGTTTATGTGTATAATTCGTCGACATATTATGCGGGCGAAGCCGCGGGCGCAAGCTAGTTATTGATACGACACCTCTGTGTATTATAAATCTAAATTTTGATGAAAAATTTAGATTTATAATCAAATGTTTAATTTCACCCTTATTTTGCATACCTACCTAACTCATCGTTGACCCGCTGCGTAGGTAAATACAAATGGCTATGCAATTCTGCGTGTTAAAGTTCAGCAATTATAGAAAATCGGTAAACGAAGTTTAATCGTTTTAATAACGGAGCTCTTTTACACAACCGCTAAGGTTATGTAAAACAGCGGATTCGACAATCCATCTGCAACATAAATACACCATTTAAAATATAAAAGAGAAACATATAATCACAAAATACGTCTACAACGCATTTAATGTACATGTGTTTTTGCTACTTGGCTATGGCAGGCGGTTGGACAAGCTATCGTTAGAGAAATAATTATGTCACGATTTCAGTATCTCAGGTATGACTGCCCCGTTGGTCTTGTGGTCGCAAGTGCGACTCCCGACCGTATGGTTCGATTCTCGGGTCGGGCAAAGTATTCTGGGGTTGTTCTATTAGGAATTTCTTAGTAACAGCCCGGAGTTTGAAAGTTGACGGTCCTGAGACTCGCAAAGGTGTTGATCCAGCGCCTGATCTCTCTCCGGCCGTGTTGGATTGTCGTCCGACCGGACAATAAGCGCTATAATAATCTCTCGCGCCGAAAGCTGGACGCTGAAATTCTATCTGGGAGACTATTATTCGTCCGTCAGCTGGCCTATGAAAAATAAAAAGAAAAAACATTTGTCCAATCGTGTTTCTTCTTTTTTTAAGGCATCAAAAGATTACGTCCATAGGTCACGCGTATGTAGATGTACTTAGGTTGTGACATAGCGACCCCCACTTCCCAACTGTAATGGGTTTTATCTTAGTATTTTATATCACTACATAGTATAAAGCAAAGTCGCTTCCCGCGTCCTGATGTTTGTTTATATGCTTAGATCTTAAAACTACACAACGGATGTTGATGCAGTTTTTTTAATAGATAGAGTGATTCAAGAGGAAGGTTTATATGCAGAATAACATGCAATTTCCGTCATCCACGCGGGTGAAGCTGCGGGCAGAAGCTAGTATATAATAATATTGAAAACGCGGGTAACACTGTGTACTGCCTAGTGTTTAATTAACTCTAATTTGTTTACTTGCTTATATGTGCGAAAACTTGTAATTTGCCATCACCATGTTATTATCTCTAATTATTGTGTCTGTCTGTCTTGAGGAGCTCGTACTAGCAGCCGCACAGGTCGATCCATCAGGTTAAGCTACGCTTGCCGGGGTTGGCCGTGGATGGGTGACCATCTTTAAATACCGAGACTCCTCCGTGCCTCGGAAAGCACTTTAAGCCGTTGGTCCCGGCTGTCATTTGTGCATCTTTGATAGTCGTAACGGGTCCTCAGAATCCCGAAAATCTGACAGTCAGTCTTACCAAGGGGTATCGAATTGCCCAGTTACTGGGTTGTGGAGGTCAGATAGACAGTCGCTCCATGTAAAATACTGGTATTCAGCTGCATCCGGTTAGACTGGAAGCCGATGATGATATTGTGTCTGCCAAGCTGAAAGTTTTCCGAAAAATATAAAATAAATATTATCATAGAGTAGACAAAAACCTAATTAAAAATATTATGTTTTTAATGGAGTAGTTTGGGAACTTTTTTTGGAGTACTTTGGGAATAACCCGCCAGCTCAAGGACAGTGTTACCACGGACGTGCGGTTTACTGTACAATGCAGTTCAAATCTTTCAACTTTACCTATCACAGTCCACAGCTGGACGTAGGCTTCTCCCAGACTGCGCCTCAACCCTGTCCTCCACTTTCCGCTCAAATTCTAACCCGCCACCTTCTGAATATTGTTGGTTCATCTTGCTTACCGATACGCGGCAGTGCGCGTACAATGCAGTTAATTTGAGACAACTAGGCGCAGACAGATCTGGAAATAGACATTTACGTAGAACTGGATCTATAAACAAAGGAAGGCATCAAACCGCATTTTTTTTCTTGTTTCCTTATACCGTGTAGGTATGAAGTACTCGAGTAGGCAATATATTATTATTATTATATTTACGACGCATATTATCTACCGTTGCAACGCGGATACGCTTTGAAGTTCAAAAGAATAAAAATTGTTTAGATTTGATAAGTAGTTTCTTAGTAATAAATCATAATGTACATGTCACGAGCTTAAATGCATATTATAATACACTCGAGAGCAATGAATCCGGGTCACTTAAAAATCTCGGAAACTAAAAATGATAGGTTAATGCAATAAATTGTATTTAATAGACAATGTAATACTCCTTAAATGAAAGTAAAAAAAATATGAGTCACCATACATTTTATTAACACAAAATTACTTAAAGAAAAAAACTGCTGATCTCTCCTTAAAACAAAAATAGGAAACATGAAATTTTTGAACTTTATTACGATTTTCTTGAATTTTAATACTTCGTATTGCCTCCTCGTGCTTCCATTACTGCGTTTACGCGGTTTGGCATGCTGTACACCAAGTTCCTTATACGATTTTGGGGAATATTCTCCCATTCCTCTGTGAGAGCAATTTTGAGCTCACGAAGCGTGATTGGGGGAGGGTTTCGTTGTTTTACGCATCTGCCTAGCTCGTCCCAAGCATGCTCGATCGGGTTGATATCCGGGCTGCGCGCTGGCCACTCCATACGAGTAATGTTCATCTCTTGAAGGTAGTCATTCACAATCCTAACTGTATGAGGTCGGGCATTGTCATGCATAAATATAGCATCCTCACCTAAAAATTGACCATAAATGGACCAACGTGATCATTGAGGATTTCTTCCACATATCTTACGCTAGTTAAAGAGCCGTTTTCTATGATCACCAGCTCTGTGCGACTTTCAGAAGAAATTCCGGCCCACACAAGTACAGACCCACCACCGTAGGCTACTTTTTCTTCGATGCATGCTTGCTTGAATCTTTCCCCTGGTCTTCGATACACTCTGTGTCTTCCATCGTGCTTGTAGAGCATAAATTTTGATTCGTCGGAGAACATAACTTTTGACCAATCTTCAATACTCCAATTTACGTGGCCCTGGGCATATCTTAGTCTTGAAATACGATGCCCACGCTCCAGTTTAGGGCCGTTTGCAGGTCTAAGGGGTTTTAAGTTAGATTCAGCAAGCCGACGTCTTACTGTCCATGCACTTGGGTTACTTCCTCCGAGGCGTCGAAACTGATTTGTGAGTTCAGTTCCTGTGAGAAAGCGATTTCGAAGCATGGTGTTCACCAAGTATCGGTCTTCTCGTGCTGTGGTACACCTGGTTCTGCCCGTTCCTGGTCTGCGTAGGTTAGAACCAGTTTCTTCGTAACGTCGGAGAACTCTTTGTACTGTTGACAGCGACACACCGACAGTCCTGGCTGTATCGCGCTGACTCCGGCCGGTTTCCAGCATTGTAAGTATTCTGGTGCATTCTTCAGGCGTAAGCGACATAATTTCAGCTTGAATAATGAATATAGAGCACTATCAACATGGTTTATGTACCCACATAAATGACAGATTACAAACAAAAGCAAAACCAAATGCTGTAATTTCGTAGTTCCATCTTCGAAAGTGGCCCTTTTTCAAATTTGATTTTTTTATGATCTAACTTTACAATAACTAAGAAGTTTTAATACCTTCATTTAAGGAGTATTACATTGTCTATTAAATACAATTTATTGCATTAACCTAGCATTTTTAGTTTCCGAGATTTTTAGGATTCTTTAAGTGACCCGGATTCATTGCTCTCGAGTGTATTACTATGGACAGTTAGGCAATTCTAAAGTCATATACATACATGTGAACACGCATATGTGAGATTGTAGAAACACCAAAACAATTTCAAAGAGAAAGTTCAGAAGAATGTAATTTCTTGTTGGAATCTGAAATATCTGACATCAATTTGGGAGCACCAACTGTTTCGAACTGTTTACTTTTATTTTGCAACCAGCGCCGCTCATATAGAAATAATTGTAATTGTATCGAAATATTTTTTTTGGTTCTATCGTCATTAGATATCGATATATCAAGTTGCCTACATCGCTTATGGGAAG
The DNA here is from genome assembly GCA_951799385.1 of Hyppa rectilinea. NCBI lineage: Eukaryota > Metazoa > Arthropoda > Insecta > Lepidoptera > Noctuidae > Hyppa > Hyppa rectilinea. The sequence continues at coordinate 17,612,391 of OX637318.1, read as the reverse complement.
TTTCGCTGGCTAATTCAATTTTACCTACTATTTCCATCTGATTTATTTATTGCCACAAGAAAAGCGTTTAAAAGGAAAGAAAATAAAGCTTAAAATGCCAAAAGAGACTCAGCACAGCATAATGTCAAAATCAAAAGTCATTTATTCAAACTCGGGTGAAAATCACTTTTTGAAGGACAAAGTTAACATAAGACAGCCCCCCAAAAAACGCCCACCCTTCAGATGTCCTGTCAGATGATGACGTAGGGTATACCACCTGAGGCTGATTTTCAGCTGCAGCCCATGAGTGAGAGTCCGCTCATAATATGACGACACTGGGTTACATCTTAAAGAAAACGCATAAACAAACAAACAATAAAACATTACAAGCAACGTCACGCGTCCTAGGTCGGTTATGTAGATCAAACAAGGATATCATGCGGCTCAAGTGACCGCCGCACTACAGTACCCTCACACTCGCGGTAGCTACACGAACAGGCACAACACACTTACAATCATTAATAAACCTTTGTGAATAAACTTAAAATAATTTTCAGTGTCTCTGAGAAAACATTAACAAAAAGTTTTCTTTGCAAAATCTGGTTTTATCTGAGTGTTGAGTTCCTTTGAAATATTCGGCAGTTCTAGAAAGATGTTATAAGTACTCACGGCGGGTTGTGGATTATATTCGAATTTAACGAATTAATAAATTATAATTTATTTATTTGTTTTGTTGTGGTTAGTTTATATTTTTAATGAAAAGTTGAGGTAGAAGCCCACTAAACTAAACTTAGTTTTATTTGGAGTGCGGGTAAAAGTTTTAGTCAAAATGTTACAATTATATCTGGTGTTATTTCTTTTCTTTGGGAGATCTGCGGCTGTTATCTACAGTTTGAATGGTAAGTTAAAAGCTAATTAAAATGGTTTAATTTTAATTACTTCCTCAGGTCTCAGAATGCAGAAGGAAGCAGAAGACGCGCACTGTGTTAAAAAAAAAGCAAAGATACGCGTGTGAAACCACAATCTACTTATAAATGACTTCAATGTTAGCGGTTTTAACTTCTTGCAAGTTTACTCGTCAGCCTCATGCAAAATATTGCGGTTACATTGATATTAAGTAGTGCTTCGGCATTCATACACAGTCACTTTGAAGTAACTTTACATAATCCGTCCCGGAGGACTCACTTTCTGCACGTCGCACCTTGAATGCGGAGATTTGTATGCACACAAAGTATCACATATCATGCCTAAAAAGGTTCAAAACGCCTTCTACGCAAAATACATAGCTCAGGATGCTTTTCGCAGACGCAAACAACGTGAGAAAATAGTCTGTAAGTGGAATAACATTGAACCGTAGTTCAAGTTCAAAAAAACGGAGCGGGCAGGAAAATGAGTGAAGCTTGAAGTAATTATTGTGACATAAGTGGATCTGAATGATGTTGTGGACGTTACTCAGGGCTGTTACTGAGATGACCGTGGTAGGGCACTTTTATGGGCCATGTATTTCATCGGCAAGAATCGTTTTCAAGTTCGTTACCAGTTGTTACCAAAAAAAACGTGCATATACTGCTTTGTTACCAAAACCAGAATAAGCTGGCCTCTTATACCGATGAAACTCCATGGGTAGTACGCTAGAACAGCTCAAGGCTGAAGTGGTACAAATCAGACGTGTAGTCGACTGTACCTACTTCTTTTAAAACTCATAAAACAATGTGAGTCATACTCTCCAAAACACACAATGGCGACACACGAATATATTCGACAGAACTTGACATACCTACGAATGTATGTGTCTTTTGGTACGTACTATGGATTAACGTACTATTGTTCTTTATTATCTCCTTCCTATGAATTCTGGAGCTCCTGCATAGGTGCTCCGACCCCTAGAAATTAGACTCTTAATTGCAAAGTATTTTCCAAATTAAATAAAACCTTTTTGCACTGCCGTTGTTCTGTCTTTGAGTGTGCCAAAAGACAGAACAATGGCAGTGCAAAAAGAATTTCCGCCATTAAAAAATTAATCCATAATATAAAAATGAATCGCTGAATCTGTTGCTAAGCGCAAATCTCGAGAGCAGCTGAACCGATTTCTCTATTTTTTTTTTTATAATATTCCTTGAAGTACGAGGAAGGTTCTTACGGAGAGGAAAAAATTTAAAAATTGCCTGAAAAAGTCTTAAATCAACACTTTTCTATATTATATTATAGGCAGGGTAGGCAGGGTAGGCAAGGTAGGCAGGGTAGGCAGGGTAGGCAGGATAGGCAGGGTAGGCAGGGTAGGCAGGGTAGGCAGGGTAGGCAGGGTAGGCAGGGTAGGCAGGGTAGGGTAGGTAGGGTAGGTAGGGTAGGTAGGGTAGGTAGGGTAGGTAGGGTAGGTAGGGTAGGTAGGGTAGGTAGGGTAGGTAGGGTAGGTAGGGTAGGTAGGGTAGGTACAGTAGGTAGGGTAAGTAAAATTGGTAGGGTAAGTAGGAGACAACGTCTGTCGGGTCAGCTAGTCAGTTATAAAATCTAATTACGTAATACATTTTAATAACGTTTTGAACAAAGATACTTATCGCTCGTTATACTCTGCACTCTTGGCTAGTGAAAGCAAGAAAAAGTGACGTCACCACATGTTAACAACGACGATCAAAATGTTACCAACAGTTTTTTCGGTCTTGTTCGGCAAATGTGCAATATGCAAAAGAAACTTCTTTCAACCGTGTGTCCGACGACACCTGTCAACTGGTTTTTTTCACATTATAATGCTTTTTTAGCCTTCATCTAATAAACAAATTACCAAGTTAATTTGTATTGTACAAGAACGGCAAACGTAATGTATCGTTATGTTTTATGTACCCTGTTTCCATTTCAACTATTTATGTTAGTTGCTGTACACGTTGTTGGCTTTATCGCCATTTTATTGAATGTTAAATGCGCACACTGCAGTATTATAGTGGCATTAAAAACTCAAATAAAGAAGAAAATTGCTTGTATGTTTTATTCTTGGAGGTTGGGCGCGCCAGAATAAAATTTAATTCTTTGCCATCTAAAAATCGGCTCAAAGGACCACAAACGCTTAAAGCAGTACCTTTAGATTGAGTTTACTGTAAAACACGACCTACCTTTGAAGCCCTCCTATTATTGAAGTCTGTATTTCCTTCCCTTAAATTCCAATTATTATAATATTATAGTATCAAACCACCACAAAATCTAAAACCTGAATTAATTTCTGCCCAGAGCTTCATGGAAAACGCAATTTAAAATGATTAGCTAAGCTATGTTTACTGCAGAATTATAGTACTTAACATAGTTCTTTTAATTGTCTGTCAGCATAATACAATTCTCAGTAGCACATTTATAAGATTACTGCTTTTTTATTATTTATAATAACATATTATAAATAATAAAAAAGCAGTAATCTGTTATTAATAAGCTGTAATTAAACATATTTTATATTATCCCGCGTGGTACTCAAATACTTATATTATGAAACATACTCCGTCTCTACATAATATATTAATAATATTATTAGCCTATTAATGTCCCACTGCAGGGCAATTGCCTTTTTTTCATATAGAGAAGGTAGGAGCATTGATCCTGACTTCGTCCGCGTGAATTTTCGGCCCAAGACCGCCCCGCGTCACGTCGTTTCAGCCGCTCGCAACATCACTTCGTGTTCTTTCTAACTTATTTTAATTTTTCTCGGCTCCTAAGGGTCGTAGCGTGATAATAAACAGCCTATTTCCTGCCTAAAGAGTTGGGCTATCAAATTTTAATGCTAAAAGTATAAGATTTCTTCAAATCTGACAGGTAGTTCTAGAGAAAAGCGCGCTTAAACCAGTTGAACTATATTAGTCCAGGTCCCCTCGCGATGTTTTCCTTCACCGATGTCAGGAATGTACAAATGTACATATTAATTCTTCTTCTTCCTGGTGTCAGAGTTTTTATGCTGCCCATGGGCCTCTGACTTAGCTTCACATTATTAATTGAAATAGTCAAATTGATACTTCACTAGATAGATAAGACATCACGACACAAACGTTTAATTGTTTATTTTTCTTTATTTCAGCGAGCGAATACAATAAAATGCCGGCTCTATACGGACTGGATGACTACGATGCATGTATGGCGGAGCCGGGAGGCACGTATTGTATCGTGGACGTGAATTTACACGCGGGTACCAATGCTGACCTTATGCGGATGATACAGGTATCTATCTAATACCTTCCTATTGGGTAGCAGGAAGCGATGTAGAATAATAACAAAATGTATATAGCGGAGATTGGTTCATTTAGCTCCCTTTGAAATGGTTGAGCTGAATGGTGCTTATCCATGCGTCATGTTCGTCAACGGGTGCCGTTAGTGCCTTTTAAAATTTAATTTAATTTTAAATTTGTTTTTTAATCTTTTTATATAATTTTACATGTATAATTTCAACATAAATGACGTAACCCATATTTTGTAACCATATTCTGATTTAAAAGACTGTCCGTGGAGTTTCTTGCCCGTTCTTCTCCATAGGTACCTACTGCTTTGGAATGGGCAACTAGCTTCATCTTTCTGACTGACCGACCCCTTGACAATTCAAAAGTACCTGTAACTAGTTTCTTTGAAATAAATGCTTTGAGTTTGAGTTGCACTACCCCGACGGGCGTGCTATTGAGCTACTAAGCAGCTCGGAGGCTGGAAGTTGGTGGTGTGACACCAAGCCAAGCCATTGGTACCTACTGCGCATGACCTCTCCCTCGCCGTGTCGGATTGTTATCCCATCGGAGTATGAGAGTAAGGGCGGCGGGAGTGTGCGATTTATACGAGAATCCGTCTGTCTGTCCGTCTGTCACCAGGCTGTATCTTATGAACCGTGATATACAGTTGAAATTTGCACAGATGATGTAGGTATTTCTGTTGCCGCTATAACAACAAATACTAAAAAACAGAATAAAATAAATATTTTATTTTCTACGGGAGCCCTCTGACAACAAATGTGATTTTTAGCCGTTTTTTATAGACAATGGTACGGATTCTTTTGTGCGCGGGTCCGACTCGTACTTGGCCGATTTTTTATTTCTATTCATACACGACACACACACATCATTCACGTAGTTTCTTTAATTATTTAATTGCTTTTGCTTATCGTCTATCATCATTATTGTTTTTGCAACGCAAATATATTATATGTATTTTTTGCAAATTAAAATTGTCGCGTGTTAATGCCACGTTTTTGCTAAGCAAATTAGAGGGCGCCTTTTGTCGCCGCGACATTGCGTACGTGTACGTGGAATAAAACGAAACGTTAACCTTAAGCTTAAATATAATTATTCTTCATTCTCTTTATTTACTTGGTTAGATACCTACAAAATGCGCAGATATCGGCTTAGTGACCGGTCTTGTACCTGTACTAAAATTATTTTGTATTTAGCGATTTAAAGAAGAAAAATACGTTTAATAATTTCTTTACGATATGCATTTTATGATTTACGACGTAGTGCCATAGCGGTTGCTAATATAATTGTTCCTCGGAAGTAATTAGAGTCGTTTGTTTACGTGCCACACGTCCATCAACATGATCGGGAATGGGAAAACCAACATACCTTTCTGAGAAGGTTATTTGTAATTATAACGTTATAACGCGTGTGTTAGCTGACAACAAGTCACTGCATTAGGTATGCTACTTTAAATGACCAACTGGACACAGAGTGAATGAAATATTTCTCACTTTTTCAATGTATTTTGACTGCTCCTTTGATCTATTTTGGGGGCCATGGTGATCGAGGTAGACGCCTGCTGCCTTTAACACCAAAAAGCCAATCTGTAGGTATTTATCTTTATCCGTAATAGGGATTTTGAACAGGAACAGAAGTGGGGGTATGGACAATTACTTAAATGGACTACATAGTTTTATCGAATAAAAAATAAATACATAGTCTGAATTCAAATCACATCTAAGAAGTTTATTTATTGCAACTAAAATTAATATAATGTTAATCTAATCATATTTACATTTAAAAGCTAAATATTCATAATATAAACAAAAATAATATGTATAATAATCAAAGAGCATCAAAAAATTCGTCCACATCACTGTCAACAGGAAAAGTTTACAAAAGGCGGGCAGCATTGCCACTTTGTATAGCAATGACATCGTGATTTAACATTATAACGAATGTAATCAATGATAGTGTTAGCACACTACCGGTACCCACAAGTAATGCCCAGTTGGTTGACTTAGTTAGTCAGGTTTTATAGTTCGTAATAATACGTTGTAAACTTATACAGCCGTCAGATCAACAGGTGAAGGGCTGGCAAGCTGACGATACAACACAATGTTTAAGTTCACATAGAAGCCAATAAATATTTAGTTGTATTACAATTAACTATTTAAACTAGGTAATTACTAAATTCAATAACTAAGACTTATAATAAATAAATAATGCTGAGACCCTCAAACGGGGTGTCAATACAGTAACCTGATAGGTAACTACAGTTTTGTGCCGTTTGGGGTCGAAACTTTAGGTTTATGGGGGCCGAGATGCGCAACTCCTTTTTAAGGAAATTTCTCGCCGATTGATTCATGTGACCAGAAGGCTAGATTATTCTTTGGCCAAATATATTTTGCGTGGCAATGCTGCCAGTCTTCTGGGCAAGTTTCCGAACGACAGCGATGCGAATGAGTACTTTGATGCCTAAGTGTCCTTTTTGTTTTTGTATTAATTTGTATATAGTTAGTTAGATAGTCATTTAATTTTAGCATGCATAAGTTGTTATTATATTTTTTGTGTTTTTAATAACTATGTGACTTTATTTAATTGTGTTTTTAATAACTATTTGACAAACATAAAATGACACTTAGACGTTTCGACCACCCAAACAACATCAAGTGTAAGCTATTAAGTTTCAACCTGTACCTAGAGACTATACCTAAGACCAGATCCAGCAACATACGGTAATCCTGCAGCTCAGGTTCATGTTTCATAGTTTACCAGCTTTTGCTCGCGTCATCACCCACGTGGTTGTCGAAAAACATCCTATAGGGTTAAAATACCTCTGTTACTATACTACCTGATCGAAATCCACTCAACCGTTAAAGCGTGAAAAGGTAACAGACAGAGTTACATTCGCCTTTACTTATAGTAGAATTGAAATATCTAAGTATACATATAATAAAATTGTAGAAAAGTGGTGTCTGTACAATGTTTATATAAAAAAAAATTGGCAGGGGTTATTATTATTGGGTTTTAGTCAGTAAGAGTCTGACACTCCCTTCCGCTCCACCCAGAGCGGGAGCAGTCATTGGATGATTTACCAGCCTTAAAAAAAAGGGGGGTTATTATATCGATGCCGAACCCGAAATTGTAATTAATTTTTTTTTGTCTGTTTGTCGGTTTGTCAATATTAAATTTGATGTCAATCGGTTCATAAATACAAAAGTTATGTCAATTCAAAGAATCACGGCGAACATTGTCACTATTGCACTCGGACGAAGTCGCGGGCACAGCTAGTTTATAATATAAGTATGGATGACAACTGTGAAGTTTTCTCCCTCACGACATATTCGCAAGTACAGTTTGATTTAACATCTATCACAATCTTTCCTGTACACAACAAATGTGCCTCACTAAACATACAAAAAAAAACTATTTTTTATATCGTATTGCTTTGTCCCTTGCAGCTCTAAATACCATGACGTGTGCATATAACACATCTCCCAGATCCGTAACAAGATAAGATCTTTCAAAACACAAGATCATTATAATTAACATAATAACACCAGCCACGGCTGTCACAGTTATGGTTGCTGATTATAATTTATAAGCTTATATCTTAGGCTATATAATGGTGCCAAAGGTCTGCTGACCTACATCGCTATTATATAAACTTATAGTATAATTGAGATGGAATCTGTTAATTAACATAACCCTTCTCAATTATACATCATTCCAATAAAAGGCAAAGGACACCATTTTATTGCATTGTAAAATAATAAAAAATACTGCTTGTTAAACGGCTTTAAATAAGTAATCATAAAACAGTACCCAGGTTTATGATTATTGTGTGATTACAGATTACCACAACATTGTTTATAAATGTTAGTCGACTTTATAATTATAAATTAAGTGATATTTGTTTAATTAAACAATGTGGATTTCTGGCATGGTCTGGAAAAACAATAATTCTAAACTTATCAAGTTTTATTTTACAGTACCCACCTTTGATCAATCACAGTTTATTTCAACAGTAAGAAACTCGCTCCATGTTATAAAATTCAACACACATTTCAAGCCAATCCCGACTTTGTTATCCTCAATTTTTCATTTAATTTCAGGGATATTCAGACCACAAACTAAAACATTTCAACCACACACAAATACACCGAGGAGTATGTGTGACAAGGAGTTGCAAAGACATCGCAAGAGGTCTTAACATAAACGAAACAGCACAGGGCCTAAAAGAAACCCTTGAGGGATGTCTCAACGATTCCCTATATTCCAAGTATGGACTGGAAGGGAGAATAGCTAATATACCTTATTGTAATAAGGAAGGGGACAGAGTGACCATAGATAATAGTGATATAGTTATGGCTGTGGTTTATATAATTATAATTATGCTCAACATTGCCGGAAGCTTGTACGATGTCCTCTCCTGCAAGAAGGAAGACAAAACAGGTGTGAAAGAAATAGTTTTTCGAGAATTTTGAAATCATGTTGAGAAAATGAATTGTGAAGTAAGAATTTTTATTTCAGGGAATCCGTATTTATTGGCGTTTTCGTTACGCAGAAATTGGGACAGACTAGTAGCACCAAGTAATAGTGGGCAGGAGCCCCGACTAGAAAGACTGAAATTATTTTATGGAGTGAGGTAACTACATAGTTAGGTTTAGTTTCTAGAAATAGACTTTGTCAGTTGGGATGTGTTGATTGTAACTCCACACTTCTTTTGAGAATATCATCATCATTGTCTTTGTATGATTTCAGGACCATGACGATGTTATGTGTGTTCTTTTCACACACAACCCTCATAATGTCGTTTTCATATGTGGATAATCCACTGTATATAGAAACGGTAAGATTGGTTCCTATCTTTTTTATTTATCCTTTTTATTCGTTATCTCAGGTCTAATAATTAATACTTGACACAATATTTACATAATTTAAAAGCTAAATATTTATTAATTAATATGTACAGGAATATGGGAATATGTAACATATTATTATATATTTATTTAATACTTTAAGCACAGAAATGTACAGAGGCGGACTTAATGCCATAAGCATTTTCTACCAGTCAACCTTCATATAATACATATATTTTAATTATTATTAATGTTATTAATAATAAAGTTCCACAATGTCCGGAATGGCACTACTTACCCGATAAATATTGAAACCGAACGGTATAACTTTACTAGAGTTGGTAATAAACTAATAAATGTATAATTATACAGACGAATTAAGCGCCTCGTTTTTGAAGATTGGTTATAAGCCCACCATTATTCATCTTCCACCTAACGATTTCAAGAAGGTTCGATAAATTCTCAAAACAATATTGTATAAAATAATAGAAAAATTCACTATGAAAAAAAATATTTACGTCAATTGAGGAAAATAATGTTATAATTATGTGCGAATGATAGGTTGTTAACCTATATAATTGTATACACAATAGTGAACCTTGGACCTAACGAACTTTGCATCGTTATTATTATTGTATTTCCTTTCTAAGTAATACAATAATAACAGCGTTTAGTTTATGTAGTAATGTAATAAGTAGTTATGAACACCTTGTTATGCAAATATATCCATTTCTGGTTTTCAGTCAACTACTTAATTGGCACACTTGATTCTCGTCAGGATTTGTGCCCGGTTGATGGCAAAAGGATCACCCCTTATACAACCCCTATACAAATCTATACTATAATAATAATATTATAAAGAGGTAAAATTTGTAAGTTTGTATGTAGGGGGTAATCACCGGAACTAATGATCCAATTTAAAAAAAAAATCACTTATAGAAAGCTACATTATTCCTGAGTGCTATAGGCTATAAATTATATTTATATCATACATATTAGCCGAACTATCGCAATTTTCGTCTAGCAAGTCGGAAAGAAATACCTCCGAAAACAGAATTATTTGCATGCGCTGCCTAAACAGTTACAGTATATCGCAATTGTCCGCGGACGAAGTCGCGGGCAGAAGCTAGTATATAATAAATATAATTGGCGAAATATGGGTGTCTATTAAACGTACACCTCGACATACAAGGCGTGACATTACGTTATGTTATGTAAATTGATAAACTCATTAATAGCTATTTTGATATGCACATTCTAATGGGTTATCAAAGTTCTTGTTCACTATACATTCCATTTCTTATCTTCCGCTTTGAGTTCTACACATTCTGTAAAAACATTTTTTATTGTTGTCTTTTCCACTGCAAAATCCGTTTCTTTTTTTTTAAATGTTTTTGTTTTAAATAAATCAACTATACGTGTGTTTCAGTCGTACGAAGATCCTTTCAAACAGATTCTGTTCAACGGCAGCCTCGTCACGCATACTTTCTTCGTGATGTCCAGCTTCCTCCTCGCGTTTAACTTCCAGATTTACGCGGAGAAGCACAAAGTCAGCTGGGTGCAGTTCCCGAAAGGAATCCTTCTGAGATGGCTCAGGTAATTTTCTTTTATGCCTAGTAAGTTTTTGTTTTTTTTTATGAGAATACAGTGTGTCAGCGAGCTATCTTTATTTAGGTTTCTAGGCGATGATTGTGACTATGACTAGCAAATAACCTTTGACAGTATTCGGAAAATTTAATACGGAAAAAAAGAAAATCATCATCTTTTATCACAGTTCCCCAGCGTTTCACTTTGATTAACTAAACTAGATGTGGGTGATGGTATTGTCTGCGTATTTGTATGAGAGGGGAACGGACAGACACCATTCCGTTTGTAAGCATTAGTGACACGAAACCTACTTACATTTACTTAGAATGTTGTTTTTAAAAAAGGTATTACACAAATCTGCACTCCTAAAACCTGTTATTTTTCTTCCAGACTTACTCCTACGTACGCCCTCATCCTGTTCACCATATCAACGTGGATGCGGCACGCGTTTCGCGGTCCACTGTGGCAGCTGGTAGTCACCACAGAGGCAGACGCCTGCAGGCAGTACTGGTGGGCACAGCTGCTGTACATCAACAACTACGTGTATGACGACGCCTTGTGCCAGCCGCAGACCTGGTGAGATATCCAACCGACTGGGAATATCGTAGAAATTCATAAATAATTATTAGAATAAGTTGAATTGAATTGGGTTTTCTTTCTCTTGTATTGTATCCCCAGCAACGTTTATTTCTGAAAAATCTTTTTTTTTTGTGTAATTATTTTACTAGTGACCCACCCCGGCCAGCGGCTTCGAACGGGTGCAATGTAGATACAATCGCGCGGGCGAAAGCTAGTTAAACTATAAACCTTTGAGATCTAAGAGGGAGACATACAGCGGGAAGCAACTTTGTTTTACACTATGTTTACACGGTTTAATGGACACTAACTTTCAAACTGTTTACATTAATAAATTAAGCTCATGATTCTAGATAGTTTGATCATTCTTCGTCGGTTATTAATAAAAAATCTGCTGTTTCAAACTCAAACTCAAAGTATTTATTTCAAATAAACCAATTACAGGCACTTTTGAATTGTCAAGGTGTCGGTCAGTCAGGGAGATGAAGCTAGTTGCCCATTCCAAAGCAGTAGGTACCTATGGAGAAGAACGGGCAAGAAACTCCATGGACACTCTTTTAAACAAAATATGGTTACAAAATATTGGTTACATAGTTCATATTAGTGTTATACATGTGAGAACGATGCAGAACGTTAAAAGCATCAGATATAAAATATGTAAAAACTATTCAATAGTTAAATTAAAACAAGCCTTAGCCGCTAAGAGATGACCAGTCCCTACTGACAGCGCCCGTTCACGAACATGACGCATATATTAGCACCATTCAGCTCAACCATTTTGAAGGGAGCTAAATGATCCAAAACACACGCCACCATCAGCGAGACATTAATGTGAGCATGGCATACTCTCAGCCGCCAGGGCACATTCAAGTCAATGAAAGACGTACCCGGTAAATGGTCGCTATAGAGTAGATACATAGTACTCACATATGTGCTAAGCAATTATACAATATTAAGAGATTGAATTTATACAATGCAAAGATGTTTTGTTTTAATGTTGTTGATCTTCCGCAGCTCCAACAGTTTTTAGTAATCTAATCAATTAGTTGATGCGCCCTTGTGGAGCTGGACTAGCACTGACCCAAGCATTTTTATCAGCAATGTAATCTCCCAATTTATAATATGCTTGGCTGCATAGTGTGCGTTTTATACAACATTTAAATTTTGTTTCATTAAGTTCAAGAATGTGAGGAGGTATTTTATTGTAACATTTTAAACAGTACCCCATGAAAGATGAATCTACTTTAGCCAGCCTGAAACCTGGTTGAACTAATTGGTCCCTATTTCTAGTAAAATAATTGTGTCTCTCACCTCTTTTACTAAAAAGATGTAGATTTTTCCTTGCGTACATGATATTTACATAGATATATTGACAAGGTACAGTCATGATGTTAATAACCTTAAACCGTTCCCTTAGAGAATCGCGCCTACGAAGATTATAAATGGCTCTGATAGCTCTTTTCTGCAGAATAAAAATAGACTCGATGTCTGCAGCTCGTCCCCAAAGTAAAATACCGTAAGACATAATACTATGAAAATAACTAAAATAGACTAGCCTCGCGGTATCTACATCAGTATACTGACGGATCTTTCTGACAGCATATGCTGCAGAACTTAGCCGTCCAGCAAGAGATGTTAAATGAGGACCCCATTGAAGCCTTGAGTCGAGCGTCATCCCCAGGAAAACAGTTTTATCGACAAATTCTAGTTTCTCTTGATTCAATACTATCTCACAATCACTACTTTTTACATTTGGTAAAGAAAATCTAATGCACTTAGTTTTTTTTCCATTTAATACTAAATTATTTGCAGTAAACCACTTCTGGACCTGCAGTAGGGCGTTATTTACGTCGTCAACATTTTTAGCGCGTCTATCTATCTTAAAAATTAAAGATGTATCGTCAGCAAATAACACCATATTTGGTTGATTTTTTAATAAATGGAGAAGATCATTAATATACTACTCTGTCAAGAAAGTACCGGGAAAAGATCAATAATACACAAAATGTCTGTTATTCATCCAAATTTATTTTATCACCTTCAAAGTATGCTCCTTTAGAAACGATACACTTGCGCCAACGAATAATCCATTCATCAAAACATTTTTTAAACGCTGCTTCCGGAATTGAGTTCAGTTCTCGCCGCGAATTCTCCTTTATGTCTTCTATCGATTGAAAACGGGTGCCACGAAGTGGTAATTTGAGTTTAGGAAAAAGAAAAAAGTCAGCAGGAGCCATATCTGGTGAATATGGTGGTTGCTGGATGGTATTTGTTGAGTGTTTGGTCAAAAATTCGTTCACAATGATAGCCTTGTGCGAAGGCGCATTGTCGTGGTGCAAAATCCAAGAATTTTCTTTCCACAAATCTGGCCTTTTTCGTCGAATTTGCTCTCTTAAACGCCGCATAACGCTCAAATAATATTCTTTATTTACCGTTACACCTTCCGGTAAGAATTCAGAGTGCACAACACCGCGATACTCAAAGAAAACAGTCAACATGACTTTGACTTTTGATCGACTTTGGCGTGGTGTTTTCGGTTTCGGTTCAGTTGGAAGGCGCCACTCCGAAGCTTGTTGACTAGTTTGCATGTCAAACTCGTAAACCCACGTCTCGTCACCAGTAACATTGCGTTTCATGAATGTTGGGTCCGAACTGACTCGTTTTAGCATGTCCTCAGCGACTTTCATGCGATTAAGTTTTTGGAGAAAATTCAGATCTTTTGGGACTAGCCGAGCAGCAACATGTTTCATACCCAAATGATTAGTTAAAATGGTACGGATCGATTCGTGAGATACAGAAAGTTCGGCGGCTATCTCTCTCAGAGTTGAATGGGGATTTTCAGTCACTATTTTCTTCACTTTTGCGATGTTAACTTCAGTTGCAGACGTTGACAGCCTACCAGAGCGAGGCAAATCTTCCATCACATCTCGACCGCTTTTGAACGCTTTGAACCACTCATAAGCACGAGTTTTTGATAAAGTCGATTCACCGTAAGCCTTCTGTAACATTTTCAGTGACTCCGAACACGAAATTCCATTGGCGATGCAAAATTTAAGACAAACTCTTTGTTCGATATTTTTGTCTATTATGAAATTCGCAATACACACTATATATGATATTACTAAAACCAGCACTGTATTTAATATAAATAACAGATGCAACTCAAACTCCGCGCCAAAAACTAACAACTACAACCAATCTAACAACTACAAAAAAACAAAAATTTGAATTTGGAACCATAAACAAATCATCCATTCCCGATACTTTTTTGACTGAATGTATACTAAAAAGAGGAAAGGACCCAATATTGAACCTTGTGGCACACCCATTTTGACTTTCAAACCGAGTGAATTGACACCTTTTATTTGAACCTGCTGTTGTTTATCATTTAAATAAGATTTTACCAAACTAAGCTCAAGTTTTCCAAGTCCGTAATGCTCTAGTTTCAACAGCAAGGTTTCGTGATCAACGCAATCAAATGCTTTGGAGAGGTCACAAAAGATTCCTATGGCGTCTTGAGCGTCTTCCCACGCATTGAAAATGTGTTTTAATAAGGTCACACCGGCGTCAGTTGTACAACGTCCTTTGGTGAAACCATACTGTTGATCGTTCAGGATTTTATTCGAGTTAAAATGATTAAGCATCTGATTAAGCATTATCTTTTCAAAGATCTTGCTGAAAACCGGCAACACGGATACGGGTCTATAATTATTGGTGTCTTTACTGTCCCCGGATTTGAAAAGTGGTATTATCTTGCTGAATTTCATTAAATCTGGGAAGATGCCTTGATCCACACATAAATTAAAAATTAAGGCTAAGTACGGTGCTATCGTCTCAATGATCGAGTTGCAGACTTTACTGGACATTCCCCAAAGATCTTCGGTTAATTTAATTTTGATTTGCTTAAAAGTTTTAATTACTATTATGGGGTTAATATGTTCAAAATTGAATTCAATTAAGCAGGCTGAAACGTTCGCCTTTAGTAAAGCAAAAGAGAGGGAAGGCGAGGAATTTAGGGTTTCAGTAGTTTTTAGTGGAATACTGGTAAAGAAATTTACAAATTCTTGAGCAACTTCTTAGCTATCACAAATGGGACCACATGACGTCTCCAAAATGTAATCAGAACTATGCCTTTTGATCCTGTTCGTTTCGTTATTGATAATTTTCCAAACCGCCTTTTTTTTTTTTTAGCTGATTTAACCTTGTTACTAATGAACTTGGCTTTAGCTGCTTTGCAAGTGCTTTTAAAAATTCTTGAGTAGGTAGAAACATACTTATTAAAAGATTCTGTGTTAATAAAAGGCTTAAGGCCATAAAGATCGAAAAGTCTTTCCCTACTTTTCCTGAGTCCTTTAGTGGCCCAGTCACTAAATATAAATTTAGGGTTGATACTTTTAGTGCTCTTCTTGAAACAATTATTAAACTCGGTTTGCACTACCGTAAAGAATTCTTTATACAAAATATTAATATTTTTCAAAGAAAGTTCCTGATCGCTTAGCTTACAATTTAATCCTACTACTATTATAAAGGCGAAAGTTTGTAAGTATGGATGTATGGATGTTTGTTACTCTTTCACGTAAAAACTACTGTATAGATTTGGATGAAATTTGACACAGAGATGGTTTATATCCTGGATTAACACATAGGATATTTTTTATCCCGGTAGAACATTCCTGTGGGATAATTTCCGACCTCCACGCGAGCGAAGCCGCGGGCAGAAGCTAGTGTGATATTAAATTTATTTAAATTAACAGATGTTATTGGTCTGGATTGTTTTTCGATTTTTTGTATTCGTGTGTTGGACTGAAAAGTTACAGTTTGACCACTGTGATCAGAAGGGAGATAATTAACAATGGATTTATTCAAATAGTCGCAACAACAAAAAACATTATCAATGCATGTAGCAGTAGACATAGTTACTCGGGTTCTACTAACACATTTGACAAATTAAATGATTTAAACAAATTTAATAATCTACTCGTATTTGAATTATTTTCTAAAATATTAATGTTAAAGTCACCACAGATAACTACTGATTTATTACCAATAGCAAGTTTTGCCAAAACATCTTCCATTACTGCCTCAAATACCGGGTAGTTTTGATAGTTAGGGGGTCTGTAAACACACACTATAATTTCGTACAAAAGTTACCTTCACGGTCAAAATATTAGAAACCTCTGGTGATTTTTATTGTACAGAGGCCAACACATCAAGTTACCACAACCTGTCAAATTTCTTTGATAGTATTTCAACTTTATTGCAAAGACATAAGGTTAATTTTAAATTCAGAAAATTTGACAGTTAGGGATAGCTTGATGTGCTGGCGTCTGTTCACAAAATAATAGTGCCTCATTTAAATTAGATACAAATGTGAAATCTAGAATTACGATAAAGATTATTATTAAAGCTGTATTAATTATTTAGCTGATAAGCCTTTGTATCAGTGAATAAAGTGGTGTCAAGACTTTCGTAGCTACTTGTAACCTTAGTGTAATACATCTCCGTTTTTAGCGTTTTATTGATAATTTTCAATTCTTCATTAAATAATCTCAAAATTAATAAAATTGTACCGTGTATAATCGGCATTTTATCCATTTAGCCTCACTAGGCTCACGTATAAGAGCTATGGTATGGTAAGCGATGATGTAGTCGGTGGTGAAGCACGCCTGCCTAGAATAAAGCTATTCACTCGTGACTTAAAGACCTCTAGATTGAGGAAACGCCCGGGTGTCACCACTGCGAGGATCGCCCAGAGGACACGGTGCAAACCTGCCCCGCATGGGCGGAGCACCGCCGTGTCCTCGTAGAGGCGATCGGCGGCGGCGACCTCTCGCGCCCGGCCCTGGTGCAAGCCATGGTCCGGGGCGAGAGGGAGTGGGAGGCAGTCACCTCCTTCTGCGAAAAAGTCATGCTCGCGAAGGAGGTGGCGGGATGGGAGAGAGAAAGGTCCTCCCCTCCTGCGGACGGTGAGTAATGGGTGAGTCACCGTCCGATCAGCACCAGACCCGTGCCGTACGGCGCGTATATGTTTCACGCGCGCCTCAAAGAGATGTCACCATATGAAGGGGCCCCTCAGGGTTGGCCTGCCGGGTAAGCGGGATTGTCCGAAAGGGTTACCGCTACCCCGGAACATAAAGGGCTACGGAAGGAACATGGATGGGTTTTAGTCAGTAAGAGTCTGACACTCCCTTCCGCTCCACCCAGAGCGGGAGCAGTCATTGGATGATTTCCCAGCCTTAAAAAAAAAAAAAAAGACCTCTAGATTAAAGCTATCGGGAACACAGACTCCGCCAGGGAATTCCACTCTTTAGCTGTACACATAATACAAGTATTCCCAAAACATCTAATGCGTATGGGTGGGATGTCCACCATGTACGGATGGCGCATTGCCGTACGTCTGGTAGTAAGATGATGAAATGGTTTGGAATCAGATCATGCAATCAAAAATTTTGACTCGCAGGTACCTTGCAGCCGACACGCAACTCTTCTGCCTGGGTCTCCTAGTGTGTCTGTTGGCTCGCAAATGTAAGACCCGCGCCATTCTACTGTCTGTACTATTTGTGGCCTCTCTGGCCATCGTTGCGGGGCACACCTACTTCCAGGACTTGGATCCAGTGGTTTTACAATCTCCAGAGTAAGTTCATAATGATTTCTTGTGTGCTAATTTATTAACCGACTTCAAAAAAAGGAGGAGGTTCTCAATTCGGTTGTATTTTTTTTTTTTTTTTTATGTTTGTTACCTCAGAACTCCGTTGTTTATGGATGGATTTGCAAATTTTTTTTTAATCTTTAAAGGATATGCTTCCAGATTGGTCCCATTTTTTTCAAAATCCAGTTCTGATGATGGGATCCATGAGGAATCGAAGGAACTCCTCAAATATTATAGGCAACTATATAGTAATTTTAATATTTTCATCGAGAAATCAAGCGTTTACAGTCAAAAAGTAACATTTGATGAAGTGGAACTGGTGAAGAAGATCAGATATGGCTAACGGAACTTGACACTCGCATAGATATCACAATCAAGATAGTTAAGCAACTATGACAATACAAATAAACATACAATCCTGAATAGTTATGTTGAAAATTTTATCATTGAACTTATCTGCTGATGATGATGGAGCCGGAAGACAGGCACCGGAACTCCGTAATTAATCAATGTATTCTAGCCGTGTTTGGGCTTATTAGAATTGTCATGAAATGCACTTTGGCTATAAGGTACTATCGAACTGATCTGATGATGGAGCCGGAAGGTGCAAGGTTGGCATGAGAACTTCAAAATAAAACAATGTATCCTAGCAGTATTTGGGTTTACTAGAACTGTCTTATTAGAATGTATCTACATTCTGAATGCAAGGTGCCATTGAAAATTTAGTTCTGATGTTATCATCAATGTGTCCACAAAACAACTTCTGAAATATAAAAGGTATTTTGCTTACACTATAAAAAAAAAGTCGCATATGATATATTAAGGTGAAAAATATGAAATGAATGGGTCAGAAAATAACAATAGCGTCGGTCGCTTTATATTTCACCGATATGCTTGTGCTATGTAGGTACCTACCGAGTTACTTGTGCAATGTTCCTAGTAATGATAAAATAGGTTCCTACATTGAATGACTCATTAAAATAACAATAGCGTTGGTCTCTTTGTATTTTGTATTTTACCAACTTGCCTGTGTTGAATGTTCCTAATAATTATAAAATAGGTAATGCCACCACAGATGGCGCTAGTGCCAAAGTTAACTTCGCCTCCGTTATTAAAATTGTTTTAAAATTATCTAAATCGTTCTCAAGTGTAAATAAGTAGTGAAAAACCATCAGTGTATTCCAATAAATAAGTGACAGTGTTAGCAAACAATCCTGTTAGTGAATAGTAGTGATAAACATAAAACTATAAAACAGTGTAAACATAGTGTACACAAAAGCAAAACAATAATCTTTGCATAAAATAATTAGGATTTAAAACAAACAGTGCTAAAATCTGGGACTATTTGGTCGTTTTACATTAATAAACTCTTAAAAAGTAAGCGAAACAGTTTTTTTCAAATTGCGATCACAATAACAACAACAAGAAAAAAAACGGTCAAATTTAAATTTAAAAATATCAAAAATAATAACAGTACACTATTTTCATCACTATTGATTGTTATTGAACGTTTGGCTTAGTTGCGTAACGACGGACCTCTCTTTTTAAGAGTCGTACTGCACGCTCGAGGCCCGAGTTCAAATCCAGCCGAAAGCAAAGTTCTTTTTTCTATTATTTCTCGACCTCTAACAGATCAGAAATAAAAATGGAATTCTTAGAAAACATTACGTTTCGGATGAGGAGACGTGCCACATCACTGTCAAACGACACGGCAAACGAAAGTACGCTTAATAATTCTGCGAACTCACCGCTAGACGGCACATCTAGTAGCCTGCCTCCTAATATATCCGATGACGAAAGCGACGAAGAAATCTTGCAACTTAAAAATGAACTACAAAAAGTTAATTCACAACTAAGCGCAGCTCACGAAGAAATTAATAATTTATCATTGGAAAACATGAAATTAAAACAAGAAATTAAAAATTTTGATTCAAAACTCAAGATAATGAAACAAGTTAAAAGTAAATTAACATCTGAGATAACTATTACCCCAAAGAAAAAAGGCAAAAATATTCTGGCAAAATCATGTGCAATTGTTCCTACTACTCCTCCAGAAATTGACATTCCTTCACAGTCACCAGCAACTAAGGAAAAGCTCTCTGTAGAAAAGAGACACAATGAGGCACTACAATCCCAAGAAGCAGAAATGTCTATCAAGCCTAAAAACACCAAACATAAGCTATGTATTGTTAGTGCAAATAAAAATAACAATATTTTGTCTATAGCCATGAATTCATTTCAAAACTGTGAAATTTGTCATTATGCTTCCCCGAATTGTGGCACGGAGCAGCTTATCAACAACTTGGAGAAGAAATTAATGGAATATACCATGAATGATTTCTGCATTATTTTAATTGGAGAAGAAGACTTCCATAAAACTGAAAACTATGTGGACATAATTATAAAACTGAGAGAAAAATTGCAGGAAATACAGCACACGAATATTATAATATGTGTTCCAACTTTCAAATTAAGTGATCATTCAACATTGTTTAACTGGCGCATAGAGACCTTTAATAATCTACTTCATTTAGACTTGCAGACGTACAACTATGCAACGGCGTTTGACTCAAACTTGGACTTGTCTTACGATTTTACGATGTTCTCTAAGTTCAGTAGGAAAATAAACGATCGTGGTATACGAAATATGTTTTATAATCTGTCGGTTACCATGGCTGACTATAATACATTTTCTCAACAAGAAAATATAGCTGTCAACCTAACAAGCATATCGTCTCCACGATGCGATTTTTTTCTTTAATCATATTCATATAATGCATCAAAATATTGCCGGTCTCTTAAGCAAGTCCGACTTACTGGTTATTTATGTACAAGAATTGTTAAGTAAACAAATTAATTTAGATGTTATATGTATAACCGAACATTTCATAATGTCTGGCCAAGAGAAACTTTTACATATACCAAATTATAAACTAGCGGCACGTTATTCTAGACAAAACATTAAGCGCGGTGGAGCCTGTATCTTAGTTAAAAAAGACATTTAATTTAAAGAACTGCCTGACATTGTGAGACATTCGGTAACGGGAATTATAGAATGTTGCGCAATTGAATTACCTTCACAAAAACTTATAATTCTATGTGTGTATAGACCACCAAAAATCACTAATCTACACCAATTCTATGAAAACCTAGATATAATACTTAAAAAGATTTCCAAACCAAAGAAAAAAATTATTATGTGCGGAGATTTTAATATAGATATTCTGAAAAGGAACAGAATTAGCATGGATTTTGAATGTTTTCTCATGAATTACGATTTGAAGCTTGAAATAGATGAACCGACCAGATTTCATAGTAAAACTTGCTTAGATAATTTTGCGCACAATTCAAAACAAAACTGCCAAAGTGAAATAATTGATTTCGGATTATCCGATCATACGGCTCAAATATTTACTATGAAAGTTAGTAAGTTAAGTCAAGTTAAAAAATGGAAACCATTGAGACGAGACATATCTGAAGAAAATTTAATTATATTTAGAAATCATCTCAAAAACTTATCGTTTTCAGATATATATAGCACAGAGGACCCAAATGAAGCCTATGATAATTTTTTAGAAATATTTCAACTCCTGTATGAACTATGTTTTCCCTTTAAAACAGTAATATTAAGATCTGAAAAAAAGATCAAATGG